>JAOXYL010000036.1:11043273-11064046 GCA_028564955.1 Terapon puta | reverse complement strand
GACGTGGAAGTTTCAGTGAGTTCCTGCAGCCCTGGAAGGTGGTGGCAGATAATTCACGCAAAGCATGTTTACTTTTGCAATGTAGCAGCTCTGACTTATTGAAGGTGTGTTGTTGCATCTACTTTAGACTCAAAATTCAAGTATCTAGAAATCAGTTTTTTATAATTTTTTTATGTTGCACACTACCCATGAATGCAGGCACGTTTTTTTTTCTTTTTTGCCACAAAAAACAAAATCTCTTAATCACTTGCAATGCTTTTTTTTAGTGGAAAAAAACCCTGTTTGTTAGATTTTCTGTTTTCTTGCCTCATGGTGTTTCATTGGATGGCAACAGGGGAAGTACCCGGGACTGGTCCGGGTTGAGGTTTGAGTAGCAGAAGCTTGAAAACAACCCTTGCAGACAAAGCAGCATTGCAACTTGGTCAAACTAACGAGGGAACAATGACAAAAGGAACGGCAGTGATGAGATGGGCAGGGAAAGGCAAGTGCATAGCAGGAGGTGAGAAGAGGTGTGAAGATGGGTGGGGCTGTCAGGTGACGGGGTCAATCTGAGGGCATCTGGTACGTAGATGGAAAATGGCACAAGGCCAGAAGAGCTGTGGCTGCAGAGGAGGGCCAGAGAGACGGACTGTGACAAAGAAATTGCAGGCAATTTACTGAAATACACTCACAGGTTTATGTTGTTGTCATGTTGTAATTCAACTGCAACCAGATCGATGTGATACAGTTATTAAAGCAGAAATGTTAACTGCAATCTGTTAATCTAATTCAGTTTCTGCTGTGTTTTATCTTTTCATTAAAATGAACTTTTATTTTATAATCTCACCATCTGTCTCTCTCAGGTTCTCTCAATTTGTCCCAAAGACATGCGGGCAGACATCTGCGTGCACCTCAACCGGCAGGTGTTCAATGACCACCCGGCGTTTCGCCTGGCCAGCGACGGCTGCCTGCGCTCTCTGGCCGTGGAGTTTCAGACCACGCACTGCGCACCTGGAGACCTTATCTTCCATATCGGGGAGAGTGTGGACACGCTCTGCTTCGTGGTCTCTGGTTCACTAGAGGTCATCCAGGATGATGAGGTCATCGCAATACTCGGTAATCCAGCGTAACACAGTGGAAAGTTTGATCTGTGCCTGTGGGTATAGATAAAACTAGAGCAAAGGTCTCAAATGCACGTGTGATCCACACCGAGACTCCTCAGACTTACAAGACATCAAACACCTGAATAGAACCACTGTCATTTTTGCTTTCACTTGTTTTTACAAGTTCTGTTCACTGTTTTACTATTTAGCTCCCCATAACTTTTTTCATGACACTTGTGAGGTGTATATGCCAACAAATCCATCTGTCTGACTCCATCCAGGTAAAGGTGACGTGTTTGGAGACGTGTTCTGGAAAGAGACCACGCTGGCCCGGGCCTGTGCAAACGTCCGGGCTCTGACTTACTGCGACCTGCACGTCATCAGGAGGGAGGCTCTGATGAGGGTGCTGGACTTTTACACGGCATTCGCCAACACGTTCTCCCGCAACCTCATCCTTACCTGCAACCTACGAAAACGGGTAAAAAGGACTGAAACTCTCGAGCCCTTCATGCTAAATATAGAATATAAAACATTTGTCCCGACAACACTCAGATTTCAGAAGCTTATTTTGGCACAAAATGTACCAAGAAACAGAAGAAAAACAAGTAAGAAATAATTATTCTCTTAGTCCATACTAAACTCCTATTAATATTTAATAGATCTTCTCCAGCCTCTACATATTAATCCCATTAAGGCGTTGAGATGCAGCGCTTTCACATCCTGACAGTAAGTTGCTCACACAGTATCTCTATAATATCATCCTATGGGATTGAGATCACATCAATTCTTAATGAAGATTCCCCTTTAAAGTCAATATGGCACGTGTGGTTTGTTGTGGTCTTTGCCCAGGACTGGCTTATGTGAAATACCTCTGAGGTGCAGGGGAGACTCATCGCTTAATTTATATAATCTCCAGATCTAAAACTCATTTACACATTTACAGGCAGTCTCAGTGTGCAGAATGATTTTATAATGCTTTTAGGAACTATATACTCTTTTCCAGTTTGCTGTGGCTTCATTGTAAGAGGTCTCGTGTGATCAGAAATCAAAGAGCCTCAGTAGAGCAGCTCTGAACTGAAACAATTTCAAGGCAAATTGTGGCGACATGTTGAAAGATTTATGGCCTCTACTTGAAATGTATTAAATGAAAATAAAGCTATCTATTATTCATTTGAGCAGCTTTAGAGAGCGTTCGTGCCTGCATAGGTTTAAGATTTACTCTCTGCCCTCTTTGCTGTTATGGCGTCAGTTAACTGGAATGTGCATCTAAACTGCAGACAGATGCTAATTATAGGAGTGTACAGTCAGCACTCACTTATCTGTTACACAACAAAATGTTAAGCTTTTGTGTGTTTTTGCATTTTGTGAAGTTAATTTGATCAAACTGTTGATATTTCACTATAACAGCTGGTGGGAATTAACAACTTTCTTCATGTATAAGTGCATATGTACATATACTGTATATTTATTGTAAATGTGACTTGGTTTTATTTCTGTTTCTTACTTTTGTGCTTCTATTATATAGCGTGATCTACTTAAAGCCCTTATATAATTATATCTATTTCATTGTTTGTATTCTATGCCAATTTAAATATTTCATGAAGATGGCAGCCTTTACATTCACTGTGCAATCCTGAATTATAAAATGAAAACTAAAAAGTTTTTTAGTTTCATAACCCACAGATGAGTTAAATGTTGAACAAAACTCTTTCCACACAGGGGCAATTAATCATTCATGTAACTGTCAAAAGGACTCTAGTGGCGCTTTGTGTTCAGGCGCTTCATATGTGAAAGTAAGCTGAATAATTGGTTCAATATCTACATCCACATCAACGTAGATTAAAATGTTTGCACAGTCTAAGGTAAAAAAGAAAGTGGGTTGCTGAGAAGTTGCACCAACTTTTCTCTCTCAGGGCCTCGATATCGCTCCATTAACTGTTTCCCTTGAGCATTGCTGCTTTCAAGTCTTTAATATTTCAACATACGCAGCAGGTCTCAATGGTTATCCTTAAAGCTTCATTATATATGTACACTGCGCAGAGCTCTGCGATTGTCATTTAAATACGCCCTCAGTGTGCGTGTCCCATATCACTGTCCTCATGCACCGATTCTCCCTTCTGCAGATCATCTTCAGGAAGATTGCCGATGTGAAGAGGGAGCAGGAGCGCCAGAGGACCGAGGTGGCTCTCTCCATTCCCGAAGACCACCCAGTTCGCAAGCTGTTCCAGAGGTTCAGGCAGCAGAGGGACACTCAGTCACCCGGAGAGTCCAACGCTTACTTTGACCATAACTGTGTGCAGGTGGAGCCAGAGCACCATCATCACGCCGACTCCAACAGCTCCCCCGTGCAGGGCAACGCGGTTTGCACGGGTGCAGAGAGCGCAGGTGGTGAGGCTACACCTCCACAAGCATTTGTCCACACCCAGGAGTCAGGAGTCAGCTGCACACAAGAGGCCGGGGAGTCCACATTGAGGCCTTGTTCGGAAATTCAGTTTCGTCAGAGGGTCAGCAGCCCTGCAAAGAGCGGCAGCGCGGGCGGGGAGGGAGCAGCAGGCGGTGCTATCAGCGGCAAAGGTGTTCGAGGGTGGGCAAAGTTTAGGAACGCTACAACAGCTGCACCGCCGCCTCCTGCTGTCGAGCAAGAAAAGCGGCCGCCGAAGTCAGAGGAGTGGCCGAAAGGTTCCAGGTCGGCGGACCAGTTAGCAAACTCTAACAAGAACCGAGACTCTGAGGAAGGAGGAGAGTTGGGAGGCACAGAAGGTTCAGGCAACACTGGAGAGGCAGGTGACGAAACAAGCGCCCTGCACAAAACCGACTCCTGTGACAGCGGCATCACAAAGAGCGACCTACGCATCGACCGAGCTGGAGACTCAAGAAACTCTTTTGAAAGAAGCCCGATGGAAAAGAGCCCGATGGAGAGAAACCCATTCGAGCACAGCCTCGGCGTCGACTCCCTCAAACACTCTTTCATCCAGCCGCCGTCCGAACAAACGCTCCTCCAGGCGACCCTGCAGGAGGCCAAGATGGAACTGAAGGGAGACATTCAGATCCTGAGCGGCCGCCTGTCGGTCCTCGAGTCCCAGGTGAGCGAGATCCTCAGGCTGCTGTCGATAAAACGAAGACTGTCGCTGCCTCCAACATCTTCTCCGAAGGCCAGAATGAAAAATCAAGACTCGGCCGCCTCCTCTAAGCCCATCACACCGAAGGAAGATGACGGGCCTTTTTGATCCTGATGACCTCTTAAAAAAAAAAGATTTATAGAAGCACCAGTTTGCATGTCCTGCTGGACTTGGGCCTGCCAAAGAAATTTCTTGCATTAAACACTTGACTGCATGCAGAAATCCCTTTCATGATACCATAGCACTACGAAAACCAGGGATTACTCAAAGACTTCAGAGGCACTTTCATGGTCCTGTGTGTGCCAGTTCAATTTACATTATAAACCAATATAGAGCTACATGTCTCACATATGATACTCTGATGAAGGCTTTTTAGCTTGACGACGACTATCAGTGAACATATCAGTTAGGGAGAATTGTTTTGTCATTTTCTCACTAAACTTTTTCCTGGATGTTAATTTAAATTGCTGACAGGACAGGCTCACCAATAGAGATGAATAACCTTCATCATCATTTAAAGGTATAAAAAGTAGGATTTGTGGGTTGCTGTCTGCAAACGCAGCATTCAAAGTCGAGAGTCCCGCCCCTCACACCCTGCGTGCTGTTATTGGCTCCAACGCCCAGAAACTTCCCAACCACAGGATAAGAAAATCCGGGCAGTTCCGGGCAATTATTTTTGAAAATCCTACCTGTTGTACCTTTAAACGTCAACTTTAAACTTCCTGGACAGTCTGGAGCTCAGCACCCTGTGTGTTAAACAAATTTCTCCCTTTATCTAATTTAAGTCTCAGTTTTGCTTTTTCTGTTGCCCCGTCTTCAGAGGGGACTACTTTTTTTTTAATTGTCAGGTAATAACATGTGCCTTACAATAACAAAGCCTCATTCAGATTTTCTTTGACAAGACAGAACGTGTTTTATGGTAGAAATGAAAAGTGACCCTATGCATTCCTTTTATGAGCTGTTTAGAGACTTAAATTGTGTCTGAGCTTCTTTCCCGTGCATGTGAAATAGGAATATGAATGCTAGAATGGTGATTTAATGAGAGAATTTTACTTTTAATCATCTCAACTTTACTGATTTTAGAAGAGTCCTCTAATTGCAGCAAACTTACTGTATATTCCTTAATGTAATGTTGCCTCTTGCTCAGGTATATTTGCTGTAATATTAAGTCCCAGTATTTATTTCAGTATTTGTAAAATGCAAGTCGTGTTTTTAGACCTCAGAAGATTTTAAATGATTGGTAACTTCACACTGCTATGCAAATGTTTATTTTCATTTCTTTATTGTGTCTGGATGAAATGATAGTGGTTATGTACATGAACAAACAGCATGGTTACACTTTTAGCTCATGCAGTTTTCTCATTTTCGGCGTGACTGCGAGTGTTGCTCTTCGGGACGATGCGGCACATCTGTTTTATGTTAGATATGGAAGTGATCTTGCATGCACCCAGGGAACCTGTCAAGAGTGAAGTGAATAATGAAAAGTGATGCCTGCTCACCAGCTGTTGGTCAGTGTCCTCTGTTACATGGCACAACAGTCGGCCTTCCTGTGAAAATATCTGAAAAGGGCAGCATGCAGACCGCACAGTTGGTCAGGAAAGATGATTCCTCTGAAGCACAAAATGCTTGAGTCTCTAAATCCACCTCACCTTTCTCCAATCACGTTTGTACAGAGCCCCTAGAGGGATATGAAAAAAAAAACATTTATGTGCATGAAAAACTTTCTAGTGTGCACTAGACAGTTTCCAATGCGCAAGAGAAAGTTCACATTTTACCTTCAGAGCATGCAATGATTAACAGGGGGCATCATTAACCTCATCAATTTTTAGTTGGTGTTGATGATACTGTCAGGTATATTTCAGGAAATTGAAAATATCCGAAAATATCCTCCTCTTCAGACAACGCTGAAGTTAGCTTCAGATTAACTGAACATGCCAACTGACTGCTTGTACATTGATTTTGCATTTTGAATATTATTTTTATTTTGTTGTTCAGTAACAGACAGGAAACATGGAGAGAGAGCAGACTAATCCACTGACTAAAGCACTGACATCATAATATGGAAATAACTGTTTAGAAATTGTCGACATTTTTTGTTTTATTCCTTAAAGCAAGTTTTAAACTCCACACAACAAATGAAACCTTTAGAGCACTCAGCCCTCCGAAACACTAGGTGGCGCCTGTGCGCAAACTGCGCATGCGCGTGAAGGGAAACTAAATTTACAGGCTGCAGAAGTTTGACCCGAAGAGAGAAAATCTGAAACAAGTATGTATAAAGTCTTTTCCCCCTTTTCACTGCTGATTTCATTGCTGATAGTTGCTGGGTGATGAAAGTCTGATCCTGCAGGTGAGATATGTGCAGCAACAGAACTGATGACATGTTCATCAAAATGTTTTCTCTCAGCTGTCTTGGTAGAAACATGCAGCAAGAGGAGATGTGTAAGTTGTTATATTTGGCTTTCTCTCCTTATAAAACTGTAGAAACGCCTCTCTGTTTAAAATCACTCTACCCCTGTTTAAACATGAAAACCTTCATGCAGGGTGGGTTTATTTCAGGAGTGTTATGTAAAACTGCACTTTTAGCTGTAAAGATGTGTCTGCACATGTCTGTCAGTTTAAAGCACTGTTCTGCATTTGTTTTGTTTGTGAAGCAGCACTGAGATGGAAACGCAGCTTCCGCCTCACGAGGGCGCCGTGGTCTCCGTGGTGGACATGCACACGGGCGGGGAGCCTCTGAGGGTCATCCTCAGCGGCTACCCGGAGGTCAAAGGTGACACCGTGCTGTCCAAGCGCCGCTACGTCCGGGAGCACCTGGACCACCTGAGGAGGGCGCTCATGTACGAGCCCCGGGGCCACTACGACATGTACGGGGCCCTGATCGTGGACAGCGAGCTCCCTGAGGCGGACCTGGGGGTGCTGTTCATGCACAACGAGGGCTACAGCACCATGTGTGGGCACGCCGTCATCGCGCTGGGACGCTTCGCCGTGGACTACAAACTGGTGAAGGAGCCACAGTCTCCAGAGACCCAGGTGAACATTCACTGTCCCTGCGGGCTGGTGAAGGCGTTCGTGGAGTACTCTGGTGGTAAAACGGGAGGAGTGAGGTTTCTCAGTGTGCCGGCGTTCGCGTTCGCCACAGGTGGGACCCCCCAGAACTGTCCTCAGGTGGGTTTTATATTCCACAGGACTGACCCAGTGACTTTCCTCCAGATGTGACCGTGTCGGTGGAAGGCCTCGGGGACGTGACGGTTGACATCAGCTACGGAGGAGCCTTCTACGCCTTTGTGGACGCCAAGAGGTTTGGCCTCGATGTGACCAAGTCCAGGACCCGAGACCTGGTAGACGCGGCCACAGCGGTGACGGCCGCTGTTAAATCTCAGGTAAGATTTTACAGACATGACCTTGTGTAAAACAAATACATCGTCATTAGTGAGGGTCAGGGTTTAGCGGTGTTGGGAGACCCTTCAGGGCCTCTTCAGGTTCTAAGAGCACCAAACCACCAAAAAGACCCAATATATATGTAAAGGGGATCGTCAACTTGCCTTTGGCCATTTGTTGTAGGCTGATTTTGCTGTTTGTTTCATTCTCTCCCAGGTGAAGTTGCACCACCCAACCAGTGATGATCTGGCTTTCCTCTACGGCACCATCCTCACAGACGGCAAAGATGATTATTCTCCTGAACCCACCGCCAACATCTGCGTGTTCGCTGAAGCTCAGGTATCTTAAGCGATGCTAGCTCTTTAAGAAACTGGCTGGAAATGTTTCCATCTACTTCTCATGTTAGAAAGAGATAAAAATGATGAAAGAGCTGTGTGCTGGAATCCTTCAAGTGTCAAATAAAACAACAAAGAGGAGCTCAGGCAGCATCTGTCTCACATGAGTTGCTGTAAACGTGTCTCCAGGTAGACCGGAGCCCCACTGGTTCTGGTGTCACCGCCCGAGTGGCTCTCCAGTATCACAAAGGCCTCATCCAGCTGAACCAGATCAGGATGTTTCAGAGCGGAGCCACCGGATCCGAGTTTACAGGGAAAGCCGTTGAGGTACCAGAGTTTTCTTCTTCTCTTCATGGAGGATGCTGACCCTGGTTCAAATCCATATACAGATCCAGAGTCAGATCACTTGTGCAGGGGGAAACTTTTCATTAATAATAAATATCACTGGAGTTTCAGTATGATAAATGAATGGAAACTAAATATTTTGATATGAAATAATAAATAAATAAAATAAATAAAAATCTGCCCGTAGCCACACGAGAAACCCGCCCATGGCTGACTGAACGACACACAAAGCACCACAAATAATATCTTTGTTTTGTGTGTCACCTCATACCGAAGCTCCGGTTCAGGGGTCCTGGGTCTGTATCGGCCCCTGCATGTGTGCCGATTAGATGGTGAAGTGTGAAGGTTTCTGGGTTGACTGTCAAGGTTAAAATTTATCATCAGCCAAAGGTCAGGAGATAAAATCCCTGGTTTGTCTCCTCGGGTGGAGTCAGTTGCTGCTGTGTGTGAAACAGATAACATCGTGTTAAACACCTGCAACTGTAATAAAACCAGATTGTCAAAAGCACTGAACTAATCTGCTGATACTAAATGACAGACTTGAATATTTACAGGACCTTAAGAGCAAAATCCTAAAAACTGATTTCCTTTTCTTTCTTTGTTTCATTTGTTTGATAGTCAAGTTGATACGACACTTTTAGTTCAATACTTGGGTGGGATGATACTAAATAAGTGACCCTGTATACTTGAGGAATATTAGGTTAACATTTTATCATTTAGACAAGATATAACTTATCTAAAAGCTACTATTCCTTAATGGTTTCTCCTCATATGAATATATTTTTTCGTGTGACCTGGAAACCCTCAGTAATAGAGAAAAGTTAACTTAGGTGCTGAGACCTTGTGATTCTCCTTTTCTTTTTCTGCTCAGGAGACGATGTGCGGAGACTTCAAGGCTGTTGTGGTGGAAGTTGCCGGCAGAGCTTTTTACACCGGAGCTTCGCGCTTCGTACAGGAGCCGGACGACGAGCTGACGTGTGGTTTTCTGCTGAAGTGAGCCTCAGGTTGCGGCGGTCAGGTCGACCTCGACCTTGAGAAAGTGCGGGCACAAGAGTAATTTGCATACGTGTACTAAATATGATTAGAAATCTTAAACTGTGAAGTCTGTTCTATTTTTCCTTTTTCCTTACAAGGAGAGGAAAATATTGATTACAGAAACGTAAACTCAAAGATTGATCAAAGAAATTACTTAAGGCAAATAGATGTTCTTGTCATCCATCAAATTCAATGTTGTGGTCTACAACAGTATTCAGAAATCCAGGGTCATTGTAGAGGCCTACTTGCTCTATTTGTCTCTGCATCTTGATCTGGATCAGCAGAGGTGGACCTGCTCTGTGTTTTTCTTGTCTGATAGACGGTCATATCATGGGAACAGTCTGATTACGAGCAGGGTCAAGTGGGCTGAATCCCTGTGACATCAGATAAAATTTGCGGCATGCAGACCAGAATTTTTTTTTTTTTGTGAGTATTATGTTAGCCAACTAAAAGGAAGCCAGAGAAGAGAATCTTTCCTTGACATTATATTTTGTGGCCATAATCAGCACACAGAAGAAGAAAAGAAGAAGAAAGAAAAAGAAAAGAATTAATCAAAGAACAAAAGAAAAAGATATAAGAGACACTGACCTGATGTGCACGAGCAAACAACAAAAGCATCTGCCACATCAAAAACACGAGGTGCAGGTTGAACACTTTTGTTTGGCAAAATCAACACAAAATGAAAGACCCTTGCAATCGCTTTAAAGATTTGATGTCACACACGCAGGAGAGATAAAGAGCGAGTCTGTTTGAGAGAAACATCATTTAAATTGTATGTCCAGTACATGCTTCAGAATTGACAATAAAGCAGATTTAGACTTTATATTAAAACATTGTTAAAAGCGTAACACTTTTTTCCATAAAAATCACCAAGACATCCGGGTCATAATACTTAAAATGTTGCAGCCTTAAATGGGCCAAGAGGCTCAGTCACCACTGACTTAACAGACATGTACACTACAGGTCAAAAAGTCTGTTCACAATGCCTTTCTTAAAAACCAGCATGAGTCATATGTATTTTGGGATGTATTTACTGCATGATCAGACTTTGCTGTCATTGATATGAACCATTTTCCTTAGTTTACCTTTAGGTATACATTGATGTTACCGAGACAAGGTAGGTGTTCTTCAAAAGATGGTTTGGCCCCCTCAGTCTCCAGACCTCTCTCCAACTGAGCTTGTGTGGAATGAAGTGGATCGATCAGAAAAGCATGTTCCACAAATCAGCAGTCTCTTATAGTTGAAATCTTGGAAGACAATTCCTTAACATACCTTAAAAACTTGCCTTATATATGCCCTGTTTTTGTTAAAGCCAGAGGAGGTTGCTTTGCAGAAAGCAAAGTCTGAGCAAGAAAAACTCAAGTACTGTAATAATTATAGTACAAATGTTTTCTGATAAGTTACTCTTTATATAATAATGTTTGGTTGCAAAGTATACCAATGAAATTATCTTTTTTTTGTACAAATTTAATCTTGTTCCACACTTTTGGCCTGTAGTGTATTTAAATGAAAATCTGAGATTATATCAAGGTGAAAGCACATTTAAACATGGTTTTAAATGTTTACGTTTATGACTTGGATTCATTGTGATCATTTGAAGACAGATGAAACCATAGTTGAGGTCAGCCATTCTGTTCAGCAGCACTTCTTAACCACAAGGTGGAGCCATGAGCCTGGTCAGTCATGGTCCTTTTTACCTGAGAGAGTCACCCTTTGGTCCTTTTGTTCACTTGTTCCTTCTTACAGTCGAATTTACTCTTAACTAAATACAAAACACCACAAATGTTTTCTCCCATTTATTGTCATCAGGTCATTGTACAATGGAAGGCAATATTTAAATTATAAAAGTCTGATGGAGCCGTTGGACACTGGATGGATTCACACAGCTGAAGGGACAAATTTATGTCAAAAGGTTTGACGTCCACATGTGATCTTTTCTGCCGTAATGAAAACATCACATGTGGACTGCATGAAGTTTAAAATGAGGGATTATTTCTTTTCTTGCAGTGTAAATCCAGCCAGTGCACAGAAAACATTTCATCTATTCAATATAAACAATGGAGGGCGCTCCCTTCACAGGGGAGAAAGAAGTGTATTGCATCAGTTGGGTATGGTTTTAATGGCATTTAGCATAGTAATTATGAATTTATGTGCATGTGTAACAAGCACGCAACCTTATATATATATAGATATATGGAATCTATGACACGAGTGTCCACACTTGTTGAGAAATTGCAGATTAGGCCCAGGCCTTTTAAAGTACCCACTCAACAATTAAAATCAACAGAGTTAAGGCCAGCTCTTAACAGGAAAAAGTTCAAATAAAACATACAGTGATCAGATATATAAATGCTGCACGTCAATATTGATGAATAGAAAAGAAACCTCAGCTGCCTCGCTTGCAGTCGGAACCACGTCTGTCTGACGACGGCGCAGTTCTCTGACGGTTCTGACTGCAAGAGAGCAGGAAGTTCAGACTCAGTCTCTCTCCAAAAATGATCTCTTGGACAACTCAGGCGTGTGAAAGCAGCCCCTCTCAATCTATCAAATCAGTCCGTACAAAATGGCCCCTCATGTTTTTAATGGAATCACCTTCCTGATTGAACCAAGCATCAGGTCCTGAAGGAGTCTACAAGCTGCACGTTTTACTCTGTGCATAGATCCTTGCGTACAAAAACAGCACAGAACAGTTCCTTATCAAACAACAGTGGACATCTCTCACACCTGGAGGGGAATTTTCCTCCAGCGAGGAGAAACATCCGGCTCCTGACAACGTCTCAAAACATTTGACCAAACTGATCCTCTGGGAATTATCTGATTTGGTCGTTAACAATAACTTTTGGCTTCTGCTCCATTAAACATCAAAATCTCAGAAGATGGAAGGTCTGAACGTGTTGTGCTGTGTGTGGCTCTGCAGCCTGCGAAGCCGAGCTGGGTGGGAATGGAGGAGGGTTTGGAGGAATGTGCATGTCAGTTCGACCCAGAGAGAAAGTAACGGGGGGGGGTGAAACAAGGATGATGACCTCAAC
Source organism: Terapon puta (assembly GCA_028564955.1). Classification (NCBI taxonomy): domain Eukaryota; kingdom Metazoa; phylum Chordata; class Actinopteri; order Centrarchiformes; family Terapontidae; genus Terapon; species Terapon puta. The sequence continues at coordinate 11,051,723 of JAOXYL010000036.1, read as the reverse complement.
CCCGCTTAGAAGTTGAGCTTTGTGACTGGTCGCTCTCTGCTCGAGTCCGTGGTCTGACTGTTGATGCGCTTGCGGTTGCGTTTCATCTTGGACAGGTCCTTGTCGAAGACCTCGCCCGATCGCAGCGCTGACACCAAGTCGTCAAACTCGCCGCCATCGTCCTCCCCGTTCGCCTTCGCTTTCCGGGCCTTACGCTCCTTCTCCCTTTGCTCTTTCAACTGGTGACAGAAATAAAAATAATTTTTGGTCCATTTGTTGCCATCAAACAGTCAGACTTTCTCCATCTTTCAATCTGAGAGCTGAGCTAACCTGCTGTAGTAATAAACATAACATACAACATAACAACATAATAAACATATTTTCTTCTTACAAAAAAGGAACATAATCTTGCATTCATTTTTAATTATAATTCAATAGATTCTGATTATACTCCACAATTATAGAAGTGTTTTATATTGGTTTTGGTTCTTTTTGTCAAAGCTCATCTGGAAACGCATCGATCGCATACCTGAGCTTCCATTTTGGCCCTGCGCTCCTCCTCCTCTTTGCGTTTTCGCATGTTTTCGTTTTCTTGCTGAGCCTCTGCGAACGACTGCAGGAACTGGTCGAAGATGCCAAAGAACTCATCCGGCTGCATCTTACCGGCATCCTCGCCAAAGTGCTTTACTGCCCTCAGGAACTGTGGGACCAAAGAGAAAGGGGGCACAGGGGATTAGATTTACAGCAGGACGTAGAAGAACCGTGTTTTACCTCGTCTTTGACTGTTTTACAGGAGACTCATTAGGTCTTGGCTCTTTGAAATAAGAGCAGGGTACCAAGTAGTCAGGCTTTGAAGCCCATGTTAACCCAGGTTTGACTGGCTACTGATTACAGCCGAGGCCTGAGACTGGAGCCAGAGCCCAAATTAAGGCAACGTGTTTGCTGAGTGTTTTTCGCAGTAAGTTAAAAAGGAGAACATCCAGATGTGAGATCATGCTGAGAACATGGTCCTTATACAGTATGTATGTTAACAGCGAATGTGTCCATGACATGCAAACTCAATCAGGTGGAACAAAGATGCTTTTAACCTCCTGAATTTATTTGTTTAGTTTCCTGTGCATTATTTGAAACATTTTCCCCCTCACAACAGGAATCAACGTGACATTATTTCTGTGACAGAAATGCCTAAAACATTTTTAACATCTACGTGGTCTGCAACTGTTTTGTTATATCACAGACACACACACACAGACACACACACCAGATGTAGGGAGCTGTTTTAAAGGGTCACCATGTTCTTTGGGTCCCAAACATGAGTGCAGAACAGTACTGTAAACACTCAACTGCGGGACACCATAAATGATTCACAGAGACTAACGGTTGCCATGTGACCAGCCGAGCACATGGGTCAATGTAGCGCGCACACACCGTGGGCTTAGAAAGCATGCTCGAGATAAAACGTCTTCCTCCCTCACACCAATAAATGTGACAGATGCATAAATCTAACTTCAGGGTGTCAAGCTCTCAACAGAAAGGTGAATGTACTCGGGTTACTGGTCGTAAAAAAGCCAATTTCCCTCAAAATGGTTGCAAACGTCAGGTTTGTTTCATCTTTTGCTTCATTCTCTCATTTTCAAAAGGGCCAACCACACAAACCACACTTGCTGTAACAGCGAGTTTGATAAAAGCATCCACATAGTAACATGTTGGTAGGTACGATCAAGGCTCTCAAAAACCATGACACAATGTCTAACCATCTGTTCCTGGTTTCTCTCTTGACCTGTGCGCATGGAAACGAGCAGGCTAACCAATAAAGCTGTGCTGCAGCAGGAAGCTGAGACATTTCACTCCTGCTGTTAGCTTTCCTACAGAGGTGACTGATGGGATCAGTGAGGAGCGTAGAAACAGCTGCACAGGGAGGAAATGGGACGCAAGCTTTCACTGTCCCTTGGTGTCTGGCCGCACGGTGACTTACCAGTTCCTTGGCCTCAGTGAGGGAGTCCTCCACATCGGAGAAGCTGAAGCTGGCCACGGTGATGAACTGGCTCACCACCGACACGAACTTGTCACCCAGCTCCTGCGGCCGCTTCTTCTGGTATTCCAGCTCCTGGGAATTGAGGGGAAAAATGAGGGGAGAGCTGCAGTGGCTGAACATTGTGTAACAGCATGAGCAACACACAGCGTGTATCATCTCATAGGTCTTTGTGACTCACGCTCTCCACGCTTTTCAGGCCGCTGCGCAGGTTGTTGATATCTTTCTCCATCTCCGTCATGCTGCAGAAACAGAAAAGTGATACGAAATTTTAAGGGCATATTTTGAGGAGATCAGGAGAGGCAGGTGTAAGTCAGTCCACAGCTCCACCTACTTGACTTTGGCTGCCTCTGAGATGCTCTGCAGGTCCTCCTGGAACATCAGGACTTTGGGGTATTTCTTCTCCAGAATGGTGATCAGGTAGTGCAGGAGAGTGATGTTTCTGTAAAACACAGACACATTGAGGCGGACTGACCCTCGAGGCAGCGAACACATCAAATGTGCAATATATTGTTTTTATTATGTAGGTTCAGATGCGAACATCCATCTGGAGTTTCATCTACGTCACATTCCCTGTTCCAGATGGGACTTTTATAGATTTCGTGCTTCTAGTTCTGTTTCTGCCTAAAGTTTTGATGTTACAACTGAAAAATGTTCTTACTTGTCGATACTGGATTTGGTATCAGCGATCTTGTTGAGTGAAGACACCTTGAAGCCGTAAGCGTTCCCTCTCTGACCCTTGTTCATGAAGTTTCCAAAGGCCAGCACCACCTCCAGCAGCTGCTTCAGGCTTCTGCTGTGCAGTATCTCCTTAGATGCCTTGGTCAGAGCTGAGACATGCAAACATTAAGAAAATACATGTTTTAGTTTGTGGTTGAAGATCCCCGGCGGAACAATTTTTTAGATTTATGTGGCTGGCACTTGTTTGACTTAACATAACTGGCGTATGAGACTTTTCTCACCTTCAACTTTGGGTTTGATCTCAGCTATCCTCTCGGCAAACTTCTTTTTGAAGTATAAAGACTGCAGCCTCTGCTGGTAGTGGTTTATTCTGGACAGGGGATGGAAAATGTGTGTCAGAGGAGGACAGAAATAGACCAAAATAATAAATTATAAACAGGGAAATCCATAAATTTAGACAAAAGCCACAAACATGGACATTGTGCTTGAGCAAAATAAAGCAAGTCGCCTGTGTGTTTGACTAAACGGCATATATAAAGTTTTAGTTGTGGTATGAAGCTTATTTTTGGCAGTGTTTTTGATTTCAGCACATAAACCACCGACTCTGCAGCTAATGAATGCCAAAGTGACATCTGTCCGCCAGTCTGGTCTTGCAACGAGTCAACTCAAATGACAGAAAACTGCCAGACTACAGTCAAATACTTAAAGCAAAAAAAATGTATAATTGTGCATTTAACTGGCACATACAATATTGTCAGTAACTTTTCTGAGTGACATGTTTCCATGACTTCTTATATCGCACGGCACATTGTTTACAAAACTGCTGCAAAAACACTGTTATTACATTACGGACTCATTTATTCACCAACACAATTTAGAAATAATGATTCACACAGAGAGCCATTGTTCTCGGCTCGGTAGAAACCCATGTGTCATTTCATTTATCTGCGCTGACTCAGAGGAAACAATGGCCATTGTTTTTCATCAGATCTGATCTGCAGAGCACTGCAGCATCCTGAAGCCGTCAGGTGGGAGGTTTGTACCTGTTTAATGCAGAATTAAAAAGGTAGAAAAGGGGAGAATGGGAAAAACAAACTGTGAGTAAAGTACCTGCTCATCTCATAGAGGAAGCGGTCGGGTTTTGCCATTCGGTCGAGCTCATGTTTGTGCTCCTCCAGAAGATCCACATCACTCTTTTCTGGGACAAACTTGAGCAGCTGGTGGGGTAGAAAAGACTCTTAAAATCTTTTTAATACTATCATCTGCACTTATTCATTGATTACAAGACATCATGCCATGTCATTGTCATTTACTGGCAGATGAACGGCTGAATCTCTGCTACTGCATCTCACTTTCTCTATTCAGTCCAAAAATCTAGAATATCTATCCATAACAAAATATACTGTGTTATCAGATTTATAACACAGTGTACGTCACCTTGCACACATTTCTCACAATGGGCTCCAAAGACATAATTAAATGCTGACGTTAGTACTGACATGCATTACTTCACTCTACAGAGAGAGGCAAACGTCCAGTCACTAACTCAAAGCACATTGGATTCCTCAAGTGCTGTTGCTAAGGTTACTGTAGGGAAATTCTGGATCCACATGCACTGTGGTGACCTGATTACTCCAAATCATTTCTGTCCGACCTTATTTTTGAGACCTGGCTAAATTCATCTGAGGTCATGACACAATACACTGCTCCCTGGCGGAGCAAAGATAGTGTGAATTTATGAATTTCACAAATAGTTCAATCTTCAGCAGTAGAACTTTTTTAGACTTCTAGAGAAGACTCTTGTTTGATTACATTAGACTGGATATCAGAGTGAATATTATGATGTAGAACTAGATTATAATCTTTTTTCTTCATGCCGATCAGCTTTCACAGATACTTCCCTTTTTTCCTGCATGTGTGAATGATGTGTCAGTCAAGTGAAAACCTAGTTACTTGTATAAATGCTGCAGTAAGAGCTTTCAAGGAGAAAATACCCGTATACATGAGGTTTCTTTAATCCTCTATCTACAATTTCAGGGTTTCTTGTGCACTCTTGTTTATGACTGTAACCTGGTAAATGTAAGCGCACTGCTGGGAACATGATGACGTACCTGCTCCAGCATGTCTTTGGGAAGGTCCTCCTGTTCGTCCATGGTTAGGATGGCTCTCTTGATCTCCTCATTTGAAAGTTTCAGCCTGCAGCGCACAAAAGATGAGTTAACCAAAAAAATGCACCATGACCTGTGAAGCATCAGTGATCATTTGAGTGTTGAAAGAAACTTACCGTGAGAGGAGGATGTTACAGTTTTGAGCTCGGCGGCCGTCGATGACCGACAGCTCCTTGACTTTTTTGGAGCTCAGGGTGTCATCCTCCGCCTCTTTCTGTGAGCAAAATGATGAGGAGGTCAGAGTGCAGCAGGCTATGTTAAATGTATTTGATTTAGTTCTTTTTCACAGGCACCCAGACACACAACAGGGAAGATGACACACACCCTTAAATCCCAAACAAGACAAAAAATACAGCACGAAGGCAAAACAGTCACACATCCACGAGTACATGCAAACACCACACAAGAGAAAGCAGCTGAGTCTGAACAAAAGTCTTTGTCAAACACATGTAACTGTACAATAAAACATGACATATATACATACATATATGACATATAACAGGTAAAAGTCTGATTGAATCCACGAGGAGCAACAACAATTCCAGACAGTATTTATCTACTGTACTGTAAGTGCACTCACCTGTTTGCTGTTATTGATCGTAAAGAAGTCCTAAAATGCAGGCAAGAGGCAGGGAAGATGTAAGCACTCATTAGAATAAGTAAAGCAGTTACGTGATTGCAGCCCATAAAAAAAAACGGCAAAAATGAATCAGAGGTCATTCAGCAGTGAAATGACAATGGATCCGCCAGTAATGAAGTGAGCAGCAGTGAGAGACGAATGGTTCAGTCGATCAGTGCGTGCTTATAGTTCACATGCTGTGCACCTAAAGAGTCCGTCAGTGTGTCTACCTTCAGATGTGTCGTCTCTGTGCTGACATCAGGGCGACACTGAGGATCTTAATTTAGTTGTATTTGTAAATGTCCTATGTGTGTTGGACATGCTTAAGTTCATGACTGAGCACTGTTTGGGTTGAGCTGACATCTTGATCTTTTAAAAGACATGCTCATTCCTCCTTAGTACGACGGATAAATGCACTAGTGATTATGAAGAAATAGTCACTAAAGAATTTGCAGACTAAATCCACGGGAAAGAAATAGCCAACTTTGTGCAGCTAACTCATGCATTTTCAATCACATATGGCAAAATAATCAAAACCACAAACAAAAATAGCAAAAATAGCATTCCAGTCAAATGTAAGAAGGCGTTCATGATGATTCAAGCATGAAAGTTTTGCGCCTAATAAAACCCAAAAATCTATCTGACTATTTCTCCCTTATGTTTTTTTTGTTTTTTTGCTAATGGTCTGACCTCTCCCCTTCTCTCTTTTCCAACTTTGCTTGAGAAATCAGAAGTTGCAAAACAGGAAAAATCTTAGAAAATGCAAGCCAGCTGAGCCCTCGGCCCCCATCCCACCCCCAGCATCAGTCCTCCACCCCCCTCTGCCCTCTCTGGCACTACATGGTGACATTTGGAGTTGGATTAGACGAACTGCATCGTCCTCAGTACCTGCTGTCTCTGATAGGCTGAGAAGGTCTTTTCAATGTCTTCCAGATCCAGGACTTTGAAAACCTTGGCATCGTCCACATCCATCCACACAGTGCCCTCCAGTTTATTCTGGGCAGAGGAGAAGAAGACATTTATATCTCGTGTTTTAACACAAAGCATCAATATGCAGCTCTGAGCTGCTCTCACCTCAGCTAACTTGGCCCAGTTGAAAGATTTGAGCGCATTGGATGGCTGCGGGATGTTCTTCTTCTTCAGGGATGGTCCCAGGGGTGCTCCTGGTGGGGGAGGGATACCTCCGATGGGTGCGCGCCCAGGAGGAGGCGGGGGTCCGCCTGGAGGAGGAGGCGGGGGAGGTGGAGGAGGCATCATGCCCCCGGGAGGAGGTGGTGGGGGAGGAGGACACATGCCTGCAAAAGCTGGAGCGGGTGGAGGAGGCAGAGGACCACCGGGGGGACCGGGGGCGAGGGGAGGGCCTCCAGGAACAACAGCTGCCTGTCTCTGCTGCAGGGGAGATTTAAAAATGTTTCAAGATAAGATTTCACTGGACAGAAGAATACTTGAGAATACCGCTGAATCTGGTCCATATATGATTTTACGATATCACCGGTCTTATCGTTTGACCTTTATTCAGTCTGAATGTCAGAAAATGACTCTATTATCTATTGTGTTTCTTATGATAATACTGCATTTATCCTTCTTTAGGTTTTAAAATCTTAAACTTTATCTCTTCTTCTTTGGTTGAACTGCCCACAGCTCTTGTTCACAGTGAGGTCATAACCTGTGACGAAGGGACTTAAACCAAAAAGGGTTGGAACTGCTGCCCTCCAACAGCAGTGTTTAGAGGGAAACCGGTTATATGACTTTTTGTGCTGACATGTTTTTGGATGCAGTTGTTTTTCATGTAGGATATCTCATTAGTGTCTTTCTTGAACTTGCCATAAATTCCACCCTGCTCAAATACAAAGCTCAAAGTTTCTTTGGGTGTCAAAATCTCATATAGTCTACAAGAACACATACTTTTCTCATTTCATTGGTAGCTAATAATCTAGTGACATCATAATTATTACAAGGTTTGAAAGTGATTAAGTGTTACTATTTTTGCATCTAGATTTAATCTTTTTTTTAAGTGGAGCATCTTGGCCCCTAATTCCAGTTTTGCTTGTTTAATAATCCATCAAAGTATTGATTCAGGTATTTAGGTAACTATAAAGTGACCCTGTGAGTGTAAGGATGACGTACTGTGCTGAGTTCATGCAGTCGGGCAGTGAGTTCAGCCACTTGCTGTTTGACATTCTTGTGCTCGGTGCTTTCCCTTTCCAGCTTCTCTTTCATCTTGTTGAGTGTCTGCATCATGTCCTCCTTCTCCTGAGTCTTTGCATCACATTCACGCTCCTTCTTCTCAAACTTCTGCTGCAGCTCGTGGTGCTCTGTGACGGGAAGCCACAGTGTTATTGAGTTCACTAAAAAATTGGCACCTTCAACACGTTGCAATTTCAGGAAAGTAATTTATCTTGCAAACCTTTTCTCATTTTCTCTGCTTGCTCTTTCCACTGTTTCACCTCATTTTCATTGACCAGCCTGCAGACAGGATCATACACACAATTAACGACAGTGTCTACACAAACAACTCCACTGACTGTTTTTTCTGAACTTGAAAAGGGAAGCTATTTTTAAGCCAACACTGTTGAGCACATGTTTTTTTTTAAACAGGAACACTGATCTCCATTCTTCTGTCTGGCAGCCGAGCAATCTGCTCCATATACTCATTGATGTGTCAGTCTTTTCCGAGGAAATCAGACTACTCACATCCGGACAACGTTCTTCACGTTAAAATTCTCCAGTGGTGTGACGTCGGGGTCGTGACCTTTGTCATTCTGCAAGACCATTTGCTGGACGATACGATCCAACAGCAGCCAGTACTGCACCGTGTTGCCGCTCCTCTTGTCTGAGGAGAGAGAGGGAGAGAGTTTCCCCATTAGCCTGTTGGCCTGAGTCTAATTATTCACTTCAGTTGTCAGAATTACTCTCTTCATTACTATCTCAGAAAGTACAAGTGTTCACTGATGAGTCAAAGAGAGGCATT
>JAOXYL010000036.1:11021238-11033090 GCA_028564955.1 Terapon puta | reverse complement strand
TACTTTTGGTGGAAATGCTGCTTTCACTTAAGTACAAAAAAATGAATGCTTTTTCTTACCACTGCCCAAACAGGAGTAAATAGGACATTTGTTGGCGGCTGTTTTCAGCGTGAATTAATACATGTTTGGTTTTTAGTCAGTAATTACAGGAGCAGGATGGCGTATGTGGGCCCTGCCCATGGTAATAAAAGAAAGTCACCCACTGCAACAATGTGACTCATTTATGTGTTTTTTTAAAGTTTTTTGGATAATGTGGAGCTCTACAGCACAGAATAAGCTACACATGCAAACTAAGAAGGATAAATTCACTGCTGCTTTTGCAGATTCCATGGCATTTTGCTGACTTTAAGAAAAATACATGATAATATCATCAGAATTATCCTTTAAATCAAAATCAAAATAAATCTACTGTGACATGAGTTCAATGCTTTTTTTGAGGTCTTACAGTTACTCTAGTGTCTATTTCCTCAACAAGAAAAAGATAAATAATGTCTTACCACCAACTCTGCGAACATGCCATCAAGCTCATCGTATCCAGGCATCGGCAGAGACGGCTCCATAGCCTGCAGGGCGAAGTCTTCCCGCAGCCTGTAGGTGATCTCTGGGTGATCGCTGCTGTTAAAACAGCAGAAGATGAAGGAGAGGCCACCACGGCCGCCACCGCCACGTTTCCGAGGAGCCATGGCTCTCCGATGAGTCCACCTGGTCGGGTAGGGAGGGTGGGAGGCTCCTACAGGGCCTCTTTAGAGCCTCCTCCACCTCAGAGTTTGGCCTCCGTCAGAGAGTGCTGTGGACACGGAGGAGGGATACAGTGAGTTTTCGACACAAACCAAAATTCGTTTGATCTTTGAGCTTATTCAAACTGGTATTGACAAAAATCTATTACAGAAGTAGGATTTCCTCAGAGAGAGATGGACAATAGAAGATAATAAGGTCCATAAACACTAAAACATGCCCACTGCAGTGGTCCTAAAAACAAAGATTAATGCTTTCTGTTCCCTTAGATTAAATCCAATGCCCCACAGAAAGGAAGTAAACTGGCTGGCCATGTTGTCATGAGTAGAACTGTTCCTTATTAGCAGCCGGACAATACAAAACCTACCAAGACTATGAGTTTTTACAGCGTACCCCTCTGCCCCTGGTAATGGTTAATGATAGAAGTTCATCATGTTTGAAGGGAAAGTATAATGCGCCGTATTGGTGAGGGCAGGCACTGAAAGATTCAATTATATCGTTTACACAATAGGGCCCCCGTGAGAGCGTGATGTTTGAAATGGAGACCATCATTTTCCAAGATTAGTGTATTCAGGCCTTTTCATGTCCCTTTCCTTCCTATTCAGCTTCGGCTTTCTTCTAAAGACCTAACGAGCAGTGATTAGAAGGGTGTGTTTACAATGGCCACGGTGAGAGGTGTGTGAGGCTTTGTGTTGTTTCGAGGGCTGGCTCGGTCATCGTGGGTAATGAGCGAAAACAGGCCTTTTCGTAAAACCCTCACAGGGGTCATTATAAGGCGTGTAAGCCGGGCTGCGTGCTGTTCAAGTGACAGGTGAGATATGCAACATTTGGAGTCTGCGTCAAACTCAAACATACACTGACTCAATCATCCTGATAATCATCAGCACCAGGCTTTCCCTTCCCGGCTCTCTGACTTAGTGGAGATGATGATTACATGTTTGGTTTGCTCCCTAGCAGCTGCTGTTTTATCAGTAATGTAGGAAATGTGTGCAATCCGGTTCACCCGTCTGCCCCGCCTCTGTATCATGGATAAAAATACACAGAGTTCAGCTGTCACAAGTGAACAGCATTGATGAGGAGGGTTGAGCACATTACAGAAAGTTTTGTCCTGCCAGGTGAAGATCCAATGTGCCCCAAAGAAAAACTCTACCAGTAGTACCAGAGTATTTCTGAGTTGGCTTTAGACACGCTCACTAAAGGGTTCAAGAGACAGCAACATCTGAGTGTTGGTCAGTGAACCACTTTGGTCCAGACTGAAATATTAAATAAATGGTGAAGTGCCATGAAGTTCTGCACAGATATGCTCAGGCTCAAGAGGACATTTCCTACTGACTCTGGTGATCTTCTGACTTTTCCTCTACCAGCAACAAGAGTTTGACATTTGTGGTTGCAAGAGAAATGTCTAAACAACAATTGGATGAACTGCCATGAAATTCTTGTTATGTTTCTGTTCTTTGTCATTTCTAATAACTTTGAAGATGTACTAGCTTTTCATCAAGCTCCATCATCATGTCACTTTTCAAATGTGTGCAAAACCTCGGTTTATACCAATTCTAAACAGAGAGAGTAGTAAACATAATAAGTGCGAAAAAACAGCATTTTAGCATCGCAAGTTTGAGCTTTAGCTGTTAGCTGGAAGCCACTGAAGCCACCGCTGTGCTGAAATACAGTCTCACTGAGCCGTCAGCGTGGCTGTAGGCTCCCTTATGTCCTCTCTTCGGGGATCAGATTAAACTGTATGTGGAGCGTTTGCTTCTCTGGTTACAGCCATTCAAACGTTAAAGGGTGAAAGTTTACTCTCTCGCTGAAACTAAAAACTGAAAGAAAAAAGGTGAGACTTTGAGGCGAAACAGATCTTGAATCTCATCACTGAAAACATAAACAGGTTTGATTTGTAAGAACGTACTCATTTGTACAAACACAGAGTCGGAGAGGAGACAGCTGCAGCTCTCAGACCTGCTGGCTCAACTCCAAGCAGGAATAATGGAATAAAGTGCACGAGACCTCTCTGCTGTCTGGCAAATAAAGACGCGGTGTCCAGATATCCGTGAGGAGACCGTCGTTAGCATGTCACAAAAACAGCTCCACAGTCTCCCTCCCTGCTGTGCCGAGCGGCCTGATGCCAAGTATCATAACCACAGAGGCTGCGCTGACCTGCAGGAATTTCTGGACGTCGTTCCTTGGTGACCGGCGGCCTGCTGGACACAACTGGGTTCACTTGACCTTTCCCTGTGTTTTCCTACAAGACAGAGGCTTCGCCCAGACTGAATACAACGTATGCAATGTGATGTAGGCTAAATTTAAACCGGTCAGGTCAAGTGTTTCACTGTAATCGAAGATTGCGGGTCACTATGCCGAGTGGGCCGAGGCAACAGGCGGCAGCTAAAGTTATCTGTTCTGAAAGGGAAAGTGAGGACATTTCCTGTGGCAACTTTGCCCAAGTAGAGTCAAATTATAAAAAGTCAATTTTGTGGTTTACCTAAATAAAGCCTGATGCCATCACGGTCCTATTTTAAACACTTTTTTGGTTCATCTGTGTTTCCTCTATCCAGCGGGTGTACTTTTCTAATTCTGGACAGCGTCTAGAGTCGTCTGAAACTTTTTCCAACCACCAGAAAATCTCGAAATTCCTCATATCACATTCATACATCGCCCTGAAGTGTTTTTCAATCTTTGTTTTAAATGAGCCTCCTTTCATGTGTTGATGTTAACAAAAACAAGAGAAGAAAACCAAAAAGGACACAATCAAAACACTTTAAAAGCACTAAGATAAGATACCATTTAAAAATGTAATGCTTTCTTCCAAGGTAAACTGTGTTAATAATGATTTACTACAATGACCATCATCAAAAACACTTGATATTATAAATGACCACTTTTGTCTCTTGGTGGCCAACAAAGTAATAACAACTGGGCAAACTGTCAAACAAAACTAACAATAGCCAAATTTATCCCATTACTAGAATAATCGCTGTTCTCCAAACAAAGACAGCCAACGTACCTGTAAGTGTGAAAAAGACTATCACTACAGACAAGGTACCTGAAGCCAAATGGCCACACGTGGGATAAAGTACACAGCAGCTCACTCTTCCTAACATACTGAATAGTGTATTTATTTTGACACATCCTTGACTTTTCCAAATAGACTACCGGAGGCCTCACTAACAGCAGCTGCTTGGCTTCACGCTCACCATCTATTCTAGCATGAAGGGGAGCAGCCAAAGCCAAAGCCTTCTTTGACCATATTAGTCCACAAAACTGCCCATCTTTTCCATTAGCTAAAGCGAGCCGTAAACTTTGTATAAACCCGTGAGCCGGAGTGGGACAAGCGCTGGTCGCCATCCAGCTGCAGGACGGCTCGGCCACGCGAGTGCGGGGGCGCGGAGAGTCAACCCGCGCGTTGAAGCTCCGAACATGCGGCTCGTGTCACCGCTGAGACTTTTGCGCTTGTGCTGTAATTGTTAACCCGTGAGACCCGACTGCGCCGACATTTGCCTCGGGAGGTTGTCTGTCAGACGGTCAAGGTTCCCAACATAACAAAGGCCTGTTAGAACAAGAGGACATTCCTCCCATAGCCAGGTGAGCCCTGCGACCCTGAAAACTATCCATACGACGACCATCTTCCCGTGTCACCTGCTCTAACCAAGAGGAAACTTCCAATAACAATTTGAGCTTGTAAAATGAACCTTTTCAAGCAGTAAAAGTTGTCAGAATTGATAGTTATTTCCAGGAGTTATATGTGTAGTAGGCATGTTTGAAATGCTAACAAGTCTGCAAGTTGATGATAATGCCATGTAGCAGCAGCTCTTTGCATATAATCAAGGCGAATGCTGTTTATGCAGTCGTAAATCAACTGTACTGGAGAAACATCGTGACTTCTGTAGGCGGCTGCTTACAGTACCAAGACCATTCTTTTGGGCTCCTTCATTCATACGCATCCAATAATTAAACCCGCCCACTCCATATTCACACAAACACTCATCTCTTTGTCAGTGGGACATTTCTATCCTTGGATAGCCTTGTTGTTGTCGTGACCATGTGGTTTGGCGGGTGACCTGGCGAGAATCCAGCCTGTAAAAAGAATCCCAATGTTTGTAAAGTGAGTGTGAGCCCGTGCACGGTGCTGTTAAACGCACAAGTGTCAGGTCTGCTGGAGAAAAGGCAGAGCTCAGGCAGGAGCATCTTAAGCGTACACAAAGAGACGCTCACGTTACCGAACACGTGATAAGAAGAGTGAAGAGCAGAAATTCAAAGACGACCTGACACATTTTTTCACCCAGTTGTCTTCTTCCAGCTTTGCCGAGGCCTCTTTTTGATTTGGTTAAGACTTTGCCATGTTTACTCATCTCTCTGGCCTCCTCTACTGTTCAAGCTTCTTTCAGTGTTTGTATCATCTGCTGAATGAAAACAGGATTAAACTGTGTAGTGAGAATAATGTGGAGTTTGATTTATCTGGTGCTAGTAAAAAGCCCATCTAACAGTGCCCTCCCTTGCCACAGTCCTCATACAAAGGTTCATAGTCTCAATATTTACTGAAATAATTTACTGAAAAATTACTGTGGCAGTCGCTCTACTGAGTTAAATCTGTGCTGCTGTTCTTCAAAGACAGAAACAGATGATAACAGTAAGCTGAAGTCCCGAATACTGCCAAACATGAGTGGAATTTACAAAAGTGTGCAAATGAAAATCATTAAAATCAGCCAAATCAAAATAAAAACATGTAATATAACTGTACTTATGTAGTCTAACATAAAAAAGCGCTGTTGCAAATAGATGGCTTAGTGTTTAATTATAAATACAAAACAGGTCAACTTAAAGTTGATGCTAATAAGTCCAAATGTGTCTCACTCAGAGCAGGAATTCATCCTTGGAGAGAGAACAGAGTGGACAGTAGTGCATTGAAAACAGATGTGTGAAATACCTTCTTCTGCACCAGCTGGCACCTCTCAACACTTTCTGGCAGTGAGGTGTACTTTTAATTTTTGATATCTACAGCTCCTGTGGCTTATTAATGCCTCTAATGTTTCTATCTGAGTAAAGTAAAGCCATGCTGTAGCCAAAGGCATTGGACGAAACCTTGAACAAGAATGCGAGAATTAGAGCAATAATGACAACACAAGAGACTCGTGTGAGGCAGCAGGGATGATTCACCCTGAATAGTTTGGAGGGGAGATACAGTGCATGTCTCTTGGGCTCCAGTGCTAAAATTGGGACTAATCTACCTTTTGGGAATGTCCTTGAGCGAGACACAGACTCCCTCCTGTCTGACCCTGACCTCTGTGCAGAGCGAGCAAATGAAAATGAAATGTGTGTGTGTAATTGCTGTTAACTGACTGCTTGAGCTGTGCAGAATGCAGCTGTGTTATAGACGGAGCTGAAAGGCATTTGGTGCACAGAGGTTTAATCTTCTTTTCTGATTTGGGATTTGGGATGGATCAGACTTTTGATGATCATCTCACTGCAATATCTTCACCGCAAAGTAACCAGATGTAGGTAGTACAATGTCAAACCATTTTGCTTTTGCATTGCTTCACAGTGTCTCTCACACTGACAACAAACTGAAAACCGCTGAGTAAAAAAGTGTACTTCTATTACAAAAAAGCCACGGGAGAGACTAATTGTGGTTTGAGGATTGCAACGTGATTCCCTCAAGAGGTTTATGGACTTTTGGAAACCCCCATGACTGTTGTGCACCACACTTGGCAATTTATTTTGGATCAATTTGGACAGCTGCAAACAAAAGGCTCAGGAGTCACACAGTGAAGGCTAGCGGTAGTCCTTTCATCGAAAACACACAGCCTGAGCTCGGGGCTGCCCGGCTGAAAATCAATCAGCGACTCGGTATTTGGACACGGAGCGGTTGCTTAACCTGTGAAACTCAAAACTATTTTGACTCGGCCGCAAAACACTCACGAGTAACAACAATCAAAAGTAATAAAAAGTTAAATTTCTCAGTGCAGCTGCAGAGCATGTTTTGCTAAACTTCTTCCCAATCCAGACAGACTCAAATCCCCCCAACGTTTCCCCAAAGTCAAAATTGGCAAATGCAAACTGAAGGTAAACCGAACCAGGATATTTCTGAATATTGGTAGCTATTTGTCACTTATTGTCATGTTAAACATGGTGTTTTGCACGTCTAATTTTCTCTGGCTAAGGTATGGTGCAAACGGCACAGTGGCGTCCAATTGTCTTGCACAGCTGGATAGCATACATAATGCTCGCTCTGGCAATTACTTAATGGCGCCGTAAGTATGCAATGAGTAAACACACTCAGACTTGGACACACATCAGAAAATAAGTGGGCCATGATAGAAACGCTGACTGGCAGGTTATGAAGAGATTAAAATTCATCACTTCCAGTCAGACAACAGTGCGCCATCAAAAGTGCCCTAAGTGTAAAAGCAGCTGTATTACAGTAGCAGTTCAGCTCCGATGCCTCACGTGTGCTCATGTGTAGTTACGTTACAGGCTTGTGTGTCAAGATATGACAAAGGCATTGCCTCTGGAGCATTAATGTCACATGGCTGAGGGAGTAGTGCTGAAGTGGCGCTCAGATTACAGGATTAACATACAGGGACGCAGAGAGAGACGGATAACAGCGCAGAGACAGACAAAGGAAATATTTCTTCCGCCTGCTCATGCATTTTATATTCATCTACATGGCTGCGGGTTAGAAAAGATCAGATCTTGTGGGACTTTGAAGTAGTGACGGTAGATTGTGACAAAGTTACTGTGAGCTGTGACTAATGCGTAAAACATTGCATATGCAGGAATGTCATGTGGTTCTTTTGGTGTGGTAGTTTTTCCTGTTTTTATGGTGACATACGCCTGCGTGCGCGCTGATATATGTGTTAGTCTAGAACAACAGGGCACTGCTGCAGTGTTTCTCTTGTGTCTTTACAAAACGAAAACTATTATTGGCTACACAATGACAATTACAACCTATAAATTATAAGATCAAATGAGAACTACTTGAACTTAATCAGTAACTTAATTGGTCTGAAGTTACTACATATTCCTTTTTGTGTTGAAGCAACTATCTTAATAATTATTCATTGTTTATTGAGAAAAAAGCTGAACATACTGGCTCTCGTGTTTGCAAATGTCAATGTTGTACCAATTTAAATTTAATACCAAATATCTCAGTGATGAGCATTTTTTTTTCTTTCTCCAATTTTACTGCCACAACGGTAAATCAAATTACTAAAGAAAGTCAAATCTGCTTCCCGTAAACACGGCATTGTGGTGCTGAGCCCCAACTTCCACATTATTATGTCAAATTTTATCTCTATGAACAATGTCATACTGTTTTTGAACCCTTCAGTGTGTTTAAAAAGCAAATGGTGAGCAACATATTATAATAATGAATCAAGTTAAATGCTATTCTGTACACTGTTACCACCACACAGACAGAGCAGTATGTGCAGTAACAGAGAGCAGGGAACTCTATTAGCCACGTCACATAGAGGTAATCTAATTTTAACCCACATCTTTCCTTGTTAAACAGACTTGTGGTCTTCACACGTTTCATCCATGGACACTGCTGCAGTCAGTGACTCTGTTTAGTGTCTGTATTTGAGGCTGTACCTGTTCTTAACTGTCAAGGTTAATAATCTGGTCAAAAATGATCACAACACCGGAAGTGAAGATAAAGATGTGCGATCAGTGTGAGCTGGTTTACTAACTGTGTTTGCCCCTTGTGCTGAGGCTGCGGCGTTACTTCATGACCAAAGGTTGTGCAAACCCGTGCTGATAAAAAGATGTTTGTCGAGTTGTTTTGTTGCCTAGGAAAGATTCAATCGCTGGTGAATCCAATTTGTGGTACCTTCAAGTTTGTTTTTTTTTAAACAAGTTTCCTTTTTCCCTTAAGAGATGCCAAAATGATCTAGAGGCCTAGAGATGGTCCATTTACTGGCAGACACACCACATGTTTGTTTAAGCTTTAACACTTTAGTGTATTTGAGTAGCACAGTTTGCTCAGCTAGAAATTAGAAACTATACCTCTGATGCAAAGAGATGCTAAATTCTATATACTAATCTATATAATCTAAATGAACTAATTCACGATCATGTAGTTACTTATGCTCACAGATTAGATGTAAAAATAACTCCTTTTTAAGGCTGATGTTATCACACTAAACTGCTTTTTGCTTTAAAAAGTAATTCCCTGGTATTCCCCTTTAATTCTTAGCATGAATGAAAAATGGCACAAGGCCTGAAAAAATGTACGTTTGGGATTGGGGAGTGTGCGGCTGAAATGCAGGGAGGACAGAGATTAAAAAGCAGGTTAAAGGCTGCTGCTCTTTCCGCAGGCGAGGTTGTCAAACTCGTTCTGCAGACGGACTCTCCAACCCCCCACTCTTCACATGTTAGCATTCTTCCTCAGGTCAACCCTTCGAGTGGAGGTTAGACTCGGGGCAAAGAGGGAAACTCCTCAAACATGCGACAATATCCCTCGCTGGGGATTCAGCTTAGTCATGTGGGTTCAGTTTGCTGGCTGTGTTCCAAAAAAAAGAAGTTTAGTTTTAAAAATAGCACATAAAACGCAGACGGCTCTTTTCAAGCTGCTTCACAATTGTGAAAAATCTAAATAAAAAGGCCACGTCTGTCACATAGCGTACTGTAGATGTTGACACTACAAACAAATGACAATTTCACAACAGCTGCATCTCTTTTGATGATCTATATTTGTCAGGTGGGTTCAAGTTTGGGTTACTAAGTTTTCAATTCGTAAGTCTGATTTGTATCCACAATGTTTTGAATGCCGTGATAGAGGTATATCATATTATTCAGTTAGCAGATGGTGGAAAACTCTGTGTATTACCACTGAACACATAGGAAATGTGATGAGTGGTGTTGATGAAAGGGTACTTAAGACAAAAGAGGTTGGAGACCTCCAAAGCAGAGGATCAATAAGCCCTGGACTATCATCAGGAAGGGAAGTACAATCATCGAATCTGTGTCATCGAGATTGTGTCTGTGTGTCCATTTAGTGAAGACTTGACCATTAGAAAGATCATCATCACAGTGAACTAGCAGCGAATGACAAAACTGTTGAATATGTAGAAACAACAGAAACGAATTAACCTCTGAGCGGTTTCAGATATAAGCTGTGGACTACAAAACGCCTGAGAGCATCATAAAGCAGCAACAGCCGTCACCCTGATCTCCCTCTGTGCGGCAGCAGGAACACCAGACATCATTACGCGCACCGCAGCTGGTCACGTTCCAACATCAGTCACAAATTCATTTCTGAGCAGTAAAACGGATAACCTCTCAGACCATCAATAATGGGGCGTGGAGAGCGTTGTAATCTCCTCTAGGATACCCTGAGCTGCGGCCTGTCCTTTAAAAATCCCTGCCTCTTCCTCAGTTGCTATGGTAACCGGAGCGGCGGGCGACCGGCGCAAGCTGGGTGGGTGGGTGCGTGCTTTAATGTAAGCCCCTTTCCACCGCACATTACCCTCCTTTTTAATCTGCTCTGGATGTTTATACGGGAGAAAATAGGATTGTCTCTCTAATTCAGCGCACAAAAACAAATAACAAAACCATTAAGGATTACAGGGTAAAATCTAGCCTGAATCAGGGGCACCGTGAAATTCTGCAGAGTTGCAGAGACGAGCTGTCGCCCCTTTGAAACACATCTGTCCGTTTACTATTTGCATGCGATGGAGCTGAGGGAAGCGGCGGTGCAACCTGAGGAGGATGGGAGGCAGCGACAGGAAACGAGGGAGAGGAGAGAGCAGACCCCCTCTCTGCTCAAGGTGACTTTCCTTTTCATTGACATGGTTATCTGCACCACACCCCCTTTCCCTACCCTCCTCCCTCCCTCATTATGGAAAAAAAGTATGCCATCCTCTCTCTCACACTCACTTGACACTGATAACCGGCTGTATTGGCCAAACCACAGAGAGACTGGTGGGAGGTGGCAGCCTGTAGCCTGTGTCTGCCTGCATATTTCTACCACCACCTCACCCCCCATCCACACACCAGCCTTGTCATTACGGGGCATCCCCCCCCTCCAGGACAACTCTCTCACCATGATATCAGCCCCTAGGCGACCCCCTCCTACCACCCGGTCGGTGCGCCCTGTCATCCTCCCCCTCCCCCTCCTGGTTACCACAGCAACACCGTTTTTCCGCACCAACACCTCCTAATTAGACAGACATGACACAATCACCTACGTCTTGCCGAGAGGAATCCAGCCTGTATCCTGGGGAGTGATAAAGCAAAAAAAAAAAAAAAAAAAACGGCAGCCCAAACTCCCCTCATGCACACACACAGAGACACTGATAGCCTCGGACTATCTACCGGTCACATGTAGTCCACACACACACACATTCCTAACCGCAGATAGCCGGCTCCTGCACTCCTTTTCCTTGCGCTCATTTGATTACAGGGTGGAACAGGCAGATTCATTGAGCTCGTCTTACCCTGTCCAGGAGTGAGCTCGCCTCTGGTGTGCTCTGAGCATTCCCTTTATATCCTCAGCTCACTGCAGCGTCCCGCTTTCTGCACTGTCGGCAGAAAAAACGATGCTCGAACACGGCACGCAGCAACGGAGCATTTCCTCCACAAGGTATGCAATCCACGCAGGTTCAAAGTCGCCTGCTCGGAGTGGGGTATGGGTGGGGAGGTGGAGTGGCTAATAAGCACTCTGAATCCTGGGGGCTGTCAGAATCAGCTCAGAGGAAAATCCCACATAGATGGAGACTGTTTCTCTCGGGTGGCACTGGGGGGAGGGTGGTGGGGGGCGAACATGGGATAGACTCGCCATACAAGCATAAGCGGGCTGTTTGAGATCTTGGAAAAAAACAAAAACAAAACACAAGCCAGCTGGCCGGCGAGAAGTTCTTCTCCTCCGCGGCGTATCCACTCCCACCCTCTAACCTCCTTCTTCTCTCTGCCTTTCTCTGCAGAGTGCTGTGGGGGCAGAGGGGACAGGCACAGATGTTACTGGCTCCAGGCCACACCCCTTTTCAACACTCCCAGTCCTAATAGGATGCAGCCGAGCTGTGGCCACCGCCCAGCTCACCCTAACCTACCTCCCCCCAACCACCACCACCACCCTTCACTACGCTGGCTTCGGACAACTTGTTTAGGGTTTGTTTGGAGAG
>JAOXYL010000036.1:10999796-11021138 GCA_028564955.1 Terapon puta | reverse complement strand
GTGTGTGGGAGGGAGAGAGATGGGAGAGCGGTGAAAGTGTGACTGCTGGAGAATTGAAGGCAAAAATACACATTCAGAAAGAAAACAGAGGAGTCTTATCTGCTCCTGTGCGTGATAAAAACACACTCCCTGAGCGAAACATTCTGGCAACGGTGAGGCTACCGACAAAACATCCAGAGGAGTTTTAATCTAAACAATCCCAGGCACTCCCACGTGATTTACAGCACAGCCATCACTCCTGCACCTCAGCTAATTACTGACTCACGACAACCAGCATCCATGAACATCCCTACATTGCAACATGGTGATATTGTTTTGGACTGAATAAATACGGCACTGATAAAAATGTGTAAGGGATTAGGCTTTCCGTAGAAATATTAAAGAATTGTAAAAATTCTAAATAAAATAAAGTATTTGACTTCAAACAAACACATGCAGCATCACAGTCATTTGGCCTTTTGCTGCTATATTTCATGAGAGAATCGCTAATACAATAATGTAACTATTTCAGTCAGGTCCTTCATTTCATGCAAGTTTTCCCAGCAACTTAAGTGAATAAGTGAAGTCACAAAAAGTCATTGTCTTGACAGAAATCCCCGTTATGCAACTGCTGCTAAAACTCTGTGCTTCACTTTGGCAGCAACAGACTTTCTATTCTTCCATTTCTGCTGAATTTTTTGTGACTCTCAGAAATGTGGTAAAAACGATCATTTCATTTGATATTGAATGGAGGGTTGAACAAATGATGAAAACATTGTAAAAACTGTTAAACTTTTATAGATAAAAATCTCACCATGAGCGCACAATCACATGACACATGGATAGGACAAAGCTGTTTAAATACGTTAGGACTTGATCTAATAAAAGCTGCTGCTCTTAGTTGGATGGTGCTGTTTTGTGGAAATAAATCATATTACAATATATCAAATACGATCCAAACCAACAGCCCTGCATTTCTGGCTTATTTAATTTGGTTTTGGCGAATGTTCAAAATCTGCTTCTTTCTTTTCTGAACACCAACGCCACGCCAATCTGCAGCCAGGCTTTTTACTGCGAGCATTTCACACGTCTATCAGAGCTACAACCAACCAATCCTCAGTTAATCTGTCATTTTCTCAGGTAATAGATATGTTGTTTAATCTATAAAATATCAGAAAATGATGAAAAATGTTGATCACTTTCCCAAAGCCGAGGGTGAAATCCTCAAATGCCACAGAGGACTTGAGAAACCATGAAATGTTCACATTTGAGTTGCTGAAATCAATGATTTTGGACACTTTCCTAAAAAAAATAAATAAAAAAACAATGATCTTACTGTAAAAAACTACTGAAATCAGCTCAACTCCGTATGTGCCTGAAAATCAGGTGATTGAGTTTGCTCCACTCATTCATATTATATCAACAAACCAAGCTTATTAATGTTTGAACCAGGACCTTTAGGATCCAGGTCAAGAAGCTCATGGAAAATAAAACTGAATAAGTTAAAAAGCTCCAGTCCCTTTTTTAATATGTCTGAAACATTGTTAATCAATATTTAGATAAATACTGTGCAAGTATCAGATCAGACAATATCAAAAGATTTGGATCAGGATATAGTAGTAAAAGATTTATAATATTACAGCCTCATTGAGAAGATAAAAGTGACATTGATTCACCTCTGGGGCAATTCCTGAGGTTACAGCATCCAAACCAGTTAGTACTTTGTGGATGCCTGTAAACACGGGAGGTGAGAAAGTCAGACATGTTCTCATACAAGAACAGAAGTCATCTAGCTGATTCAGGCCCTACAGGTTTCTGCACAGGTGTTGACAACAAAGATGTCATCCGTCAGTCATTAACTTCCTGTTGTGAGTAAGCCAAGAGTTGATGGGTATTAGGGGGAGTGCTTTTGTTGTGAATTTTGTTGTTCAACACATCTTTGTCCAATCAGCACAACCAGGAAACGTGGCAGAAACAAAGCAAGTGTCATGTGCAAGAGTTTGGCTTTACACTGCTCGCCTCGAAATGTCGAGACTCGGCCACCTCTCTGCCAAAAGGAAGTCACAAATCAAACCTAAAAGCAAAGTTCAGACTTTTTCCTGAACAGCTGTGAGCAACAGTCATACAAACGCTGCCTCGCTTGACCCCTTATCCATGATGCAGCACAAACCAACCAGTTTCATTGCTGTTTGGAGGTCAGTAAGCTCCCTTTACATCATTGTGAGTCATTAAAACATCAAAGTTTTAAAAACAGCTGCCTCTCAAAGCCATTTCAAGATGATGCCAATGTGTAATACTGCCTGCAGCTTTAGGATTTCTGGACCACTTCCTAGCCAAATGTCACGCTAACTGTTAAAATACAATCTTCTCAACCATTGAAACGTTCTACTTAGATTTTAAAATGTCCACATTTGAGAGCGTACTGTGGTTGGATGTGAGAAACTGGGCTTGTGGGAAACAGTTTATCTCTACAGGCCTGGTGTTACAGACATCAGTGGCGATCCGCGCCGGTGCAGTCATGAATGGATAACAGTGGAGGCTGTACGGTCCTGGGTAGCTGCCTCTGAAAAGAATGTCAGGCAGCTGGAATAACAGACAGGTCCGGTTCTCATGGAGGGTTTCTGTTCTGGTGGGATGGATCGGCGGCGGCAGTAAAAGCCAGGGCCGATGTTTTGGTGACCTCGGGGGCACCAGGTACTGACAACAGGAAGTGTGCGGGACAGTAGACGGCGACTTTTTCATTGGTGTCTTTTTTCAGGGACTCAAAGTCTCTCATCCAAGCTATAAGAAGATAGAGAGAGAGAGCTACAAAAGCTAAAGCCCGAGAACTTACTCTAGGATCTTGTCCACACGAATACATGACAACAACTTAATTCCAGCTCTGGGATGAGGATTTCCATCTTCACTTTTGAAGGTAGCTCTACTTCAGCTACTCAAACAGAAACCCGAAAAACACAGTGTGTGTGAACTGGCTCTCTTTTTACTGCACTTTTCTGTTAATTATTAAGCTTGTTGAGGCAGACAAAACTCAACTTGACCCTTTTCTGTCGGATCTTCTACAGAAAATAATATATTTTTCTGTCTGTTTGGTGTGTTGAAGTAGAAAGCAGGCCAGTGATACAAACAAAACACAACAATGCATGAGACGCAAAGCAACAAGGCAAAAAAACAAAAAACAAAACAGAATCAAAGTCTCCATTAACCCTGATGACAGATGACTTTTGCATATTTGACAGACAAGAGTGAAGTTGCTGAAATCAGTGTGCAGCACATCAGCAGTGACAAGAGGAAGCGTGCAAATCTGATTGGCTGCAGACTGTGGATGACCCTGAGAAGTTCAGCTGTGATTACAAGCTGGTCGACCGAGTTTCTTGGGTTATAAATGAAATAAAAGGACCAGTGTGAAACGTGGAGTCAGTAGTCAACCCCCCTGATAAAAAAGAAAAGACCTCAAGCGGACATCCCAGTGTGTTAAGTTTATGAAAGTCAACAGAAACCTCTGCTTCACGCTAATGAGAAGTATATTCTCAGCAGAATCATGAGTGACAGCGCACAAATAAAAAAAAAGAAAAAAACTTTCTGAGACTGCTGCAGAGGAATGTGTGAAGGGGGAACATTATATTATGGCTCGTATCATGTGGTGGAAGGAAAAAGGGCTACACCGTACATATGTTTCATTCAGGGTGGGGCGATATCCATAAATTCCACTCATGCGGCCCTTCCCTTGTAGGAGACCCTTAAAGATCACAAATTAAATGCCAGGATTAGAAAGGGTCCTGCTGGTCTCTACCCACCCTCTGGAAAGCTTGTAATTACCCCCCTGGAATAGAAAGGTCCATCCCAGATGGGCTACGCAACTTCACGATCCACTAATCTCCAGAACGTGGCAGAGCGACAGCAAACATGACGGAGAAGACGCTTTAGTTTAGACGCAGACTGAAAAGACGCAGTGTTTGTGAAAGAAAAAAGCAGCAAAAGAAAAAAGTATTTAAAAGAAGACAGATGTGGCGAACTCTCGCTTGTGGTGGGAAGCCAATAACATTACACTAATGGGCTTTTTCAATTTATATGTCATAGCTGAAGTAACCCACATGATGTTTTTTCTTGTCTTAACTTGAAGAGACAGTGCAAGTCTCCATTTCCTGTAGTGCGGTAAAATCACTAACATGGCGAAGCATATGAGTTTTCTGAAGTTTATGATTTGAAGTCGCCTCTCTTCAGTGACGTCTAGTTGAATATTTGTTTATTAACAGATACTGTGAGTCTCAGTGTTGAGGGTGAAAGTGCAGTCTTCCTTAATCGCAAAAAAAAGCCTAGGGAATTTTGAGCTGTGAAGATAAAAGATCTTTTCGGAAGAAGTGGTGCAAAAATGTTATGAAGCGAATAGCAGCTGTGGTGAACGTGCTTGTAATGGATTGACACAATTTGAGGGTTAAAAGGCTGTGGCTTAACTTGTTGATCCCTCCAGATGTAGGCCAAGCTCACTGCCCCGAGAAATCAGCAGTTAAGGGAGAGATGAGAAAGAGGAGGCGGCAGCGTGCATCGGTATTACAGTAAACGTAGCATAAGAACAAACAAACAAATCAAATCGAGTAATGTTAATCCAACGTAATCCAATCAGCGTCCAGTCTGCTCTGAGGGCGCAGACAGCTTCAGAGTATTGCACGGCTATTAGCTAACGTCACACATGGCTGCTTTGAGAATTAGTTCACCAGACGAAATCCATGCAAAAAAGGTCTGAGGTCTCTGCCTCATCTTTGACCGCCGACACAGAAGCGAGACTTGCTCCTGACCAGCTGGACGCATGAACGGCTGCCTGACTGACACAGAGGCAGGGTCCAAGGTGAAAACAGGCTGCTGTTCGGTGCACAGCCATCTTGCGTGGCCGCATGGCTGAGTTGCAAGCAGCTTATCTCTGAGTGTGTCATAATCTCAGCGGAGGAACAACAACCTGGGACCAAACAGGCTGAAACTAAATATTAAAAGCTCGGAAAATCTGCTGGGAAGTCTGAACCGAGAGCTGGGCAGTGCACTGAAAAATGAAACCAAAACACAAACAGCAGAAAAGGGATGTTTGGGGACGTTAACAAGGACACCTGCTGTTTAACAGGATCGACCTGACAGCCTCTGCCCTGTGGCGTCTCCGTTATCGGCTGCTGCGACACAAACAACACTGTGTTCAGGGCTGCAGTACAGTTTAACCAGCAAACACTGGGACTGTTTTTGGACTATTTATTGACTTATAATACTAACATCACTGTAATTCTATCAACAGGCAACCCCAAATTACACTTCATTTCAAGTTGCTCTAATGGATCACCTCAAAATCACAACACTGGTAAAACTATAACAAGTTACATAACCGCGAGAGAGGAAAGAAATATGGATGTGGACAATGGTCGCCGCTAAAAGCTGTAACACAATAACTCCTGAGGAACATTTAGCTGTTGACGCAGCTGGTTTCGTCTGACTGCGCGGCTGTTTTGACGGCTTTTCTACAGTAATGTTATCGCACAGATATGTTATACTGTGGGAACCTGCAGGTCGTAGCGGTGGTGGTGTTAAAACCCAGCCCAAGGAAACCAGGACATCTTCTGTTTCTGGAAGAAGATGGTGGCTACTGTTCTTTTCGCTCTCAGACAAAGAGGAAACATTTTCTATCTGTCAATAAACTGTAGTGAGAGAGAATGAAGATCGCAGTTTAAGCCTGCAACCAGGCTGCGAATCGTTCATTTGGGATTTTATGGATCGCAACTTTAAGAAGTCACAATGTCACAAAGATCTATGGAACAAAAAATGACAAAGAAAGAAAAAGGTGCTTTTTTTCCCCCAAACAATCACAAATTCTGCAAATTCAATAAGAGTGTGCATGACCAGCTCCAGAGACGCCAACTAAGTTAAGAGGAAATTATATTACTGTGGTAAAAATACCAATGACATCTCAGTTTAGGAGGTGTACAAATAGCAGAGAGAAAGTGATCAACCAAAGCATGCATTTCCATATATTATTCAGAAGATTATTGTAAATCAAAGCAGTCTACTTTGCAAAGCAAGTTAACTCTTCCACTCTTCCAACTTCTTCCACCTCTTAATCCTTGCTCTCTCTGTGGAAACTTTTACACTGATAAAAGTTGCACCAATTCATGAATGAAAGGATGATAAGAGATGTAGCCTAAACATATTTTTTTCTGCCTTTGCCCTTTTGCTCAACAACTTGTCCGAACTTGAGCATGCTTTCTGGAGGGCGGGGCGGCATTTCGAGAGCAGGATAAAGCACGCCGTGCTCTGGCACAGTCTGCTGCTGAATTTGATATCTGTCGACTGTTTCAAGGCCTGTTACGCATGCTTCAGTTTGTGTGTGAGTGAGACGTGAGTTGGCATCTGACCTATTCCAATCGAAGGGATGAATCAAACAGGATGCACTCAAAATGGTCCACTGAGTGGAAAAGCCTGAATATGTCCCCTTAAGGTGTGAATGAAAAAACTGTGATTTGTGTGTTTTGTCTGAGATAAATGTGAACAGGTTAAATATTTTTGGCCATTTCAAAGCTCCAGATAAGAGCTTGGTTTTAAAGCTTTACGCAATAGTCACCTCTTCCATCTTTTGAGATAATTCCTCTTTGTTTAGGCACGCTGATAAGATGTGACACACAGGAAATGTTCTGATCTGATGTATTTAACGGTTGAATTGCTGTTATATGGGCTACGCGACAAAGCAGTATCAGTGAGCGTGACATGGGTGAATTTGACATTTTAAACATGCGTCAGCACTCAGTGATTGAGTTGTTAATACCATAAATACAAGTAGCAGCCTGAATTGATGAGAGCACAAAAGTTGTCAGACAAAATGCTGGCATCCAACCAGCTGGAACTTCTCCTGCAAGAATATAAAAAAAAGGCAGAAGGCAGAAACCCACAAAAACTGCAAACTCATGAAAAAAAATCTCATTACTACCATCTCTGGGATCTTTGGGAATTAACATTAATAATGAGACCTAGACAAAGGGGATGGAGGCGAGCAAGGACTGAAACATGAATCCCTCTTGGCCCATAAAATCCCCTCCCTGCCTCCCAAACCAACATCTCGGTTATGGGACTCCCCCCCCCCACACACACACACACACACACACAGGATAAGACCCACATGCTCCCTTTGTTTGAACCGCAGCATGGCTACACTCTTTCCACATCTTGCGGCTAAGGCACACAAGTAATTAATTTATGTACTCATTGTCATGATAATCTGAGGTTCGCCTCACGTCCCTTAGTCTGGCAAGAGAACAGTCACTTTCTAACTTTGTTAAATAAAAGTGAATGCCACTCTTGAGCAGGAAAAGCAAAGCAAGGCCATTAATTAAAAAACTACACAAGCTGAAAAACATTAAGTGATTAAAAGACTTCTGTCAGAAACAAAACCAAGCAGGCAAGTATAAATATAGCCTCCGTCATGTGACATACTGTAACAGCCTGAGACAATTATGTTACTCCAAATAACAGCCATTCAACCAGGAAAACCTATTTCCCAAAACTGAAACATTTATCAGAGTTTAGAGAGTTATTTAGTTTACAACTGTCACATAACATATAGTTAGCAGATGTCACATATCCAGTAATATGGTCTTAAATATTTTCAAAGAGAATCCATTTTTCATCAGTTGGCTCAGTGTTGTTCTGATTATTTCCTGCTTATATCACATCTTAAAAATGGGTGAAAGTGAAGACTAATGGTAATCATATAAATGTATAATATACATATTATCCCAACCTCACATTTAAAATATCAGATGTTAGTAATTCTGGGCTTAGGTTGCTTACCATTCATTAAGAATATAAATAAACTTTACAGCTGTCTATACCTCTTTAAACTGTTTCAAAAAAAGAAACTCTCTGCAGGCGTAAGGAAGTAGCACATCTTGTGCAGAAATCTCAAGGGTGCAACTGCAACAAGTTCAGATAGGCCCAAAATATAAATTCGTAGGTCACCCAGTTCTTGTTATAGAAGCATAAGACTGCGGATCAAGGCTGGTTTCTCGGGAGAGAGGTCTGTGAAGATGAGTTTGTGCCGCAGCACCAGTGACTGGGCCGAACTTTGCTTAACACATATTATGATTATACGAGTTTCAGTGGATAAAGGCTAATGTGCTAACTCTTTCAGACATGTTAGGATTTACAACAAACTCTAACAGTGACTTAAGGCTCTTATATAATCTTATCAGTTATGATGTAAAATGACAACAAGTAAATAGCTGAATGTTCATGGTACCTGCAGTGACTGTGAGTGTTTTTGTTACAGGGCTAGTTCACATCATCTAGTAGCTGTGCTGCACTTTTTATTGCTAATACAAATTGAGGAAAGAGTGGATGACTTGCCATGAAGGATCCATTACTCACCATAAGGTCTGAAAGCTGTCAAGCCAAAGTCCATTAATTAAAAATCTGCCGCTGCTGAGTGGTTGAGCTGGAAACAGGGGTGAACTGCCCTTTCACCTCCACACAATCAAGAGGTCAAGAGTCAGTGGTCTTGGGAGGGGATGAACAGTGTGCAGCCATGAAGTGAGTATGTAAACTCAAATGCCAGTAAGAGTTTGAGCTATATTTTAGGTTTTTGAGGAGGTTTACGAACTTAAATGTGTCATAAAATAAGAAACAATTCTGCTTTCTGTTCAAAAATGTAACCAAATGTTGAATATTGTGGATGCATTCAAAATTAAGATATCATCACTAATTCATTTTTCATTAACAAGGCTGTGAGGACAGTTTTTATATATACGGTGTGTGTTTTAGTCCACAAATTATGTTAATCTTTCACATTCTTTTGATGATCTAAAATCTAAAAAAAAAAAAAGTCACATCTGTAGGTGTGATTGATGGTTTCCTTCAAAAAAGTTGATCTGAAAAGATGATAACCACCCACATCCTAAAATATCTCATCTCCAGATCAAATTAATACATAAATTATACAATAGCTTTACCGGATACTCCTCTGATTTTGTTTCTCTCCAGTAACTGATGTTTACCAGGTCTCCATCAAGCTCAAGGTTAGGGATGGACCAGTTTGTTTATTACTCTCAGCTTTTTAGAAACGAAAACTGAACAAAGCAACAATCCTCAAAATGCGAGGTTGGGTCTTGGGTGTGGCCAACAATGGCTGTCTAAGCCCAGCTGTCCCAACAACGAGGACAAGTGCAAAGCCGGGCCAGACTGGGGGCAGGGTGTGGCATGGCCGGGGTGCCATGGTGACAGAGCAGGCTTCGACAGAGTAGGGATGCTAAATGAAGCCATTGTCTGGCACAAGTGAAGCACACCGCGCAAAGAATGGCACATTCAAACAGTCATACAGGCCTATTGTTGTGGCCGGCCGGCAGAGTGCTGCAGGTCCACAGTTTATCCCACAGGATCCACCACATCAGACGGAGAGAGGCTGATCTAAGAGCATGAAGCTTTAACACCAGGATCAGCAGGAACACTGCTAAAACTCAAAGACTTTTTGAGAGACTGGAAACATCACGGTAATAGGAAAGGGTTGCTCTCGCTTTAAGATGCTAGATTAATTCTGATGTGGATCTGAAGCAAAGAAAACCCAACATATAGACAGATCGCTCTGGCCTCCAACTTCATTGCTGTGTATCAAATAGAGTCAAAACAATTAGTCGCTGATTAGCTTGATTGACTATTTTGATCATCCCTTAATTGTTGAAGTCATTTTTAAGCAACAATGCAAAACACTCTCTGGTGTCAGCTTCTCAATCATGAGGATTTAGAAATAATCTTTTCTCTTTATATTCTGAGAACCAAACAATTATTTGAGGGAATAACCTGCAGATTACTCTGAACTAAAATAAGTGTTAGATTGAGCTATAATGTAGACTTAGCATGGTGATAAGGTTGTGCTACATCAACATACACCAAAACATATAACTAAAGCTATTTTCATGAGGAACGCCTGCACGCCCACAATAATACAACCATTAAATGTATAGTATGGTAAAATCACTGACAGAAGAAAAAAGTACATTGTTTCACTGTACACAGTGTTTTGTCACATCGTGCAAGTCCTTGTATAGTGGGAATACAGAAGGTAATTTAGATGTGACTGGTGCAATGTGAGTCGGTGTTAAAACTGAGTCAAGTATCTATGGTATGCATACAGACTAGATTTGCAACCTTCTTTTACCAAAAACCATTGTTTTTCTAACAGTTAAAATGTGTCCACTGAATGCTTAACCATAGTAATTACAGCAATTAACATAAATCCTATGTACCAACTGTGAAATAGTTTTACACAGAAAGAACGTTATTTAAATTCCTAGTATGGTCCAGGATGCTAAAAATACAGCTTTCTTCTTTAAATAAGAGGTGCAGATTTTCATTATTCTCACTGGGGGAAATGATTGTCACAGATTTGTGGTTCAGCACCTGCCTCCATGCGTTAATGCCACCACAACATCCAGAAGCCGCGCTGACATATGGTGGTGTTAGGGGCTCAGCTGTGTTACTGCCGCTCCTAAATGACACCCACCATTGAAAAAATAATTAGTCTATACCTCCCCCCTGTTGTCGGTGCCGTCGTTTACCCTTTTTACTCCACAGCCACTAATGTGAGCCAACCAGGGAGGCTGGGCCGCCCCCCCATCTCGCTGCACTGCCAGTCCTGTGAAACGTAACACCCAGTTCATTAACCCAGTTCCCCAGGAGAGCTGCAGATGTGTTGGTGTGTGCTGACAGAGAGAAGAGCACCAGGTACAATAAACTGCCACTGTTTATGAACTGGTGGTGTTGACACAATATAGAGCAGGAGCAGGAAGAGAAGACTTTGCCAATTTGTATTTATGACTTCATTGGGATGACTAATCTATGAAATGACCTAATAGATAGGAGGATCCTCTTAATGGCAGCTGTAAAAGTTTTCTACTTCTATTCACTGACATTTTCTGATGTCAGTGGAGGGTGGATGAGCTACAAGAGGAGTTAAATTTAAGCTTGCTCAGCCAGCTGTCAGAGTTTAGACCAATCACCAGTGAGAGCGGCTTATATCCCAACAGACAAAAGTGACCGACGTGTGCTCAAGGCTCTCCACCAGCGCCAACTGAGACAGTGCTGTAGTCTGTTCCACACATGCCGCTTCTGTCGAAGGCTGTTTCCGTCAGCGGCGCAGAGTGTTTCGTGTCTGTGGCAACAGGGGAGGATGACGGGAAACATCAACAAACGGCCGGTGCCAACAAAACAGAACGGTAGCTGCCGTCGCCGAGGGCAGTGCTTGTGTAGAGGAAACGACGATACAAAACTGACTGGCACGACAGCAACTAACATGCTGAATTAACACAGAGCAACAAGCATGTCAAGGTGCAGGTAATGGTTACTGTGTTTGTTCGTTTGCCAGGTAAGAAGACATAATAGGGACTGGTGGTGCGGCTTCACCATTAAAAAGCTCATAAACAAGTCATTTAAAACAGGCCGAGGCATATTTGTGATATTACGATGTAGAAATTAAACTGTCGTTTGGACATATAATCCAACGGGGTTATAGTTTTAATCTACACGGGGCACCAACTGCAAATCTACCCATATTTGAGCCAACATGGTCTATCTGTGACAAATCAAGTATCAGCCACTGATATCGACCTGTGTCGGTCACGGTCTAGCAGAAAGGCTTAAAGCTCAAGTCGTTTGTGTAATCATGAAGTTACAACAAATACTAATCACCTGCAATGTGCGCTTATTCTGAAAAACAAAGACACGCAATTCAAATGTCAGGGCCTGTCAGCACTGATCTGCAACCAGCCAACTCCCTGTCTGAGCATTAACACTGTGGACAAAATAACAGCATGGTACATCATGTAAGGCTTCTCCCGTGTTTACAGTGAAAACATGCCTGCAGATCACACCACAGCAGTAAGCCCTCTCACAAGGCAGCGGCCCATTACAAGCACATACAGGCCCCTCAATGATTTAGGGCATTTTAATTCTCGGGAATGCAGTCCTTTTCTGATAAGCGCCTAACTGAGTATAAGCCTACCACTAGAATGATTATGCCGTGATAATCTCCGCATTGTGCTCTCTGACTGACCTGTAACTTTGTGGGTTTCACAAGCGACTCGTTCCACTTCTCAGCATGGCGACTGTGAATGAATATTAACTCAGAACAGGTGAAGTATCACATGTCTGAGAGCTCCAGAGGCCGGCCCTTTCATCATGGATAATGTGACAGTAAGAGCCCTTTATTAGGGTCCAGCAACTTTACGTGAACTTGATGAATCAATCAGGGATGAGAACAGCATGCTGCTGGGACATGTGAAGATGTAATCGACCCTGAATATCAAAATATACACAATTCTTTGAAGTTATCTTTGTCATTTCAAATCAAAACCTGAAATCTGTAAAGGTACATGTCATCAAGCACTTGTGTGCTTACAGATAACAGCCGCACTGATAAATCGGACAATATCAGTTCAATGCATTTGTACCAGTATTGGCGTATATTTTGTAAATGAGTGATAAGAAATTGCAGAAACGTCAAAGACATATTTCAAGTAATAAAAGGAACAGTGTCTCTTTCCCAAAGAGATCAAGTCGGCCACACTGACAAATTCATTGTCAAACTGTAAAACATTGCACATCTTTGCCACAGCTGTTATAAATAACCAAATTATCAAAGAAAAAGTTAAGTTTTATGTAAAAAGAGAAAACTACCAATATATCATTACTGGCACTGTTGGTATAGATGTAAGAAAAATCCATCGTTGGTCGGGCTACATTACAGTTACTAGGTCAAACAATGAATAATGAGCTAAACGACATTTCAGACTGTTGTGAGCTTCACTTTCTCCCATCAGTAACCAACATCCATTCATATTCAGCAACAACACCTTCAGGCACTGCCAAATATCACTAATATAAATAAACACTAATGACAGAAATGACATGTTTCTCACACCTTGGCTGCTGAATTTATGGACAACAAATGACCCCCACCCCACCACCACACACTGGGACCGTCTCAGGGGGACCAGGAGCGGACAGCCGGCTCTGGCGCTCCTTCCTGGGGCTTCATTTCAAAGAGGAGGCCGGTGAGAGTGGACAGGTCAGCCATGCCCCCACCCCCCACAACGGACAGACAAAACAAATACCTATTTGCAAAACACATGCAAACATCACCCGACTCCTGTCTGGAGCAGGTTTAGGTCACAAGGGGAGCCTCAGGGAAATCCACTGAAAAGCCGCAGGAGCAGGCTGAGTGAACCGCAGTAATGAAGGCTGCGGTGTTGACTGGTCGCACCGGTGCGGAGGTCACCAAACACCAAACAAACGAGCCGGTGCGGCTGCTCGCTGGGAGTTTTTTCTCTGTCGTGGTAGCAGTTTTTCTTTTTTTTTTTTTCGCTTACCTCGTCAGGTTGTACATTTTTCTCGTCAACCGTGTCCGCAACTTCATCAGGCAGGCAGAGGAGGAGCGAGGCAGCGGGGAGAAAACCCACACGCAGTCCGGACGGGGCTGATTCAACACACCGAGTCGGCTCCGGGCGGCTCGTGACGTCATCGAGTTCTGAAGTCCTCAGTGCGCATGCTTGGCGCAGTGGCTCGTGGGTGTTGTAGTACTCGTTGAAATCACAAGAGCCTTAGAAATACCAGGGGTCAGATTTGAAGTGTATGTGAATAAAGGGATACTGGTTTTCTGTACCTTCTACATGTACTCTCAAAATGCTTTGTCGGTCTCATCTAGTCTAAACAATATAACCACATTTCTGCACAAACAGGTGAGTCCTCCATGGCACATTAATCAATAAATCCACCCAAAAATTCAGTAGTCAATGGGTGTGGTTGTCCCAGCCTCGCAAATGTAAAGTTAGTCCTTTCAGTGGTGTTATATGACAGGAAACTAAATGTCTGTCTGAAGAAATGAATATGTTATACTGGCCTTGGGGAATCATGACGGGTACTTTTTTCCTTAACGTTTCAACCAACAACCAATCAAACATAATTAATAAATAATGATCAGTTTATTTCAGCTTTAGTACTCATTCAAAACTGACCTGATATAAATAGGATTATAATCTGACTGTTAAACCACTGTCCCCGACACAATATGATGGAAGTTTATTCATTCTTAATCCAATTTCATTAAGGGATACCAAGAAACATTTTACCATCTTTTTTTCACCCATAATGGGGAAGGTATTATTCTTGTTCTGGGAGCTACTGGTCAGCCACAATCAACTGCAGCTGTAAATAAATAAATAAATTAAAAAAAAACAATGTCTCAACCTACTGACTAACCTGGTATAGACATAATAAATTTTGAGTGTGCAGTGACTAAAAGTTTTATATTTACCAGAGCCTAGTTATCTATGCAAAAAAAAAAAAAAAAAACTGTGGCAAGACTTTCTATTTACAATCTGCAAAACAAATATGCCCACACAGAGCTCCGTTTGTCACATGAACTTTATTTTGAACACAACTAACATTTTTATTCTGAATACGCATTCCAAAGAAAACACTCCAATGTCATGTTTTGTTTGTTTGGTCCTCACTGTCACAAAAAGCTTTAACAAATTGGCATTTTAAAAACTTTTATTCTGAACATCACCAAACTGGAACATATAATTAAAAGTAACAATAGGAAGTGTTTAACTGGTGACTTTGTTCTAATACTCCTCACCCTCTTCTCCTTCCCCATCAACAGACTCTACTCCAACCTCCTCATAATCTTTCTCCAGAGCTGCCATGTCCTCTCTGGCCTCGGAGAACTCACCCTCCTCCATACCCTCGCCTACATACCAGTGAACAAAGGCACGCTTAGCGTACATCAGGTCAAACTTGTGGTCGAGCCGAGCCCAAGCCTCTGCAATAGCAGTGGTGTTGCTAAGCATGCAAACGGCCCTCTGGACCTTGGCCAGGTCTCCACCAGGAACCACAGTGGGCGGCTGGTAGTTGATGCCAACCTTGAAACCAGTTGGACACCAGTCCACAAACTGGATGGTGCGCTTCGTCTTAATTGTGGCGATTGCAGCATTGACATCTTTGGGCACCACGTCACCACGGTACAGCAGGCAGCATGCCATGTATTTGCCGTGGCGAGGGTCACATTTTACCATCTGATTGGAGGGCTCAAAGCAGGCATTGGTGATTTCTGCCACTGTTAACTGCTCATGGTACGCCTTCTCGGCTGAGATGACAGGGGCATAGGTGGCCAGAGGGAAGTGGATACGGGGATATGGCACCAAGTTGGTCTGGAACTCTGTAAGATCAACATTAAGGGCACCATCAAATCGAAGGGAAGCAGTGATGGAGGACACGATTTGACTCATCAGCCTGTTCAGGTTGGTGTAGGTAGGACGCTCAATATCAAGGTTCCTGCGACAGATGTCATAGATGGCCTCATTATCCACCATGAAAGCACAGTCAGAGTGCTCCAGGGTGGTGTGGGTTGTCAGGATGGAGTTGTATGGCTCCACCACAGCAGTGGACACCTGGGGAGCTGGGTAAATTGAGAACTCCAGCTTGGACTTCTTGCCATAGTCGACCGATAGACGCTCCAACAACAAGGAGGTAAAACCAGAGCCGGTCCCACCTCCAAAGCTGTGGAAAACCAGGAAGCCTTGAAGGCCAGTGCACTGGTCAGCCTAAGGGATGGAGAGATCAAATATAAGACATGCAATAATCGACTGGAGCATCACTTCATGGACAGGGTTATTGGTCACCATTGTTTGTGGTCTGGTGCCCTCTGGTGGCACAAATGTAAACTGCAAAATGTGAGTTCATACACAGCATACTTGTGTTCTTGACTGCTCAATTCATTGAAATTCTATTCATATTTCATATTTTCTACCCTGCTAAGACATGTCTCACCAGTTTGCGGATCCTGTCTAGCACCAGGTCAATGATCTCCTTGCCGATGGTGTAGTGTCCACGGGCATAGTTGTTGGCCGCATCCTCCTTACCGGTGATCAGCTGCTCAGGGTGGAAAAGCTGGCGGTAGGTCCCAGTTCGCACCTCATCTAAAGAGACAGATTAAATCAAAATGAGTCAAGAGTTTGACTAACCCCACTGAAGCTGCAGCTTTGGTCTAATAAAGACGTTACCAATGACGGTAGGCTCCAGGTCCACAAAAACAGCTCTGGGGACATGCTTTCCAGCTCCAGTCTCACTGAAGAAGGTGTTGAAGGAGTCATCTCCTCCTCCAATGGTCTTGTCACTGGGCATCTGTCCATCAGGCTGGATCCCATGTTCCAGACAGTATAGCTCCCAGCAGGCATTTCCAATCTGTACGCCTGCCTGACCCACGTGCACTGAGATACACTCGCGCTGGAGAAAAGCAAAGCAATTTGTACCACTTAGCCGGCTCACCACACCGCTTATTTCAAGACTTAAATTTAAGTTAAAATGAGGATTTTGAGCATCTTAAATTAAAGCAATTTATAATGCAATTTGCAAGGTATTTTGATGATATGAGCTGGTATGGTGAACAAAACATTGCAGATGATGTTAAAAAAATGGATGCATTAACTTCACATTTATATTTGCTCATCAGTTATTATTTGGGAATGTTTGATAAACAAAGTATTAAGGAGAAAATAATCTACAGCCAGCAGTGTCGCCAGGCTGTTTCACCCCTTTTAAAAAGGTCGAAAACATTTTTTTAAACCAAATCTTTATACACACACATATATATACAAATGTTGATTTTTAATTATATATTTTATTGAATTACAAGACAACAATAATAATAAAAAATTATTATTATATTTATCATAATTTATTTGTTATCATTAGGGACTAAATGAGTTTTGGGCTTGTTGTACACAATAACCGTCAAAGCCAAATATAATTACTTTATCACAACTCATTTATTACAAACTCATGTCCTTCACTACAAACGGATATTACTGTGATAAAATGCTTACAAAACATAACATAAGATTACACTGGTTAAAAGACTGCATTTTAAAAGCGACGTTAATGCCCCCTATGATCAATCAGTGTGAGATCGGAACTTGACGGTTGACTATCCTGGTTAAAGTGCGCCATTTTGTCGAAGGTTAGGCTTAATCTGAAAGCGGGCAACACCAGGGACTGTAAAGGAGTGACCAATAAACACGGTGAATCTAAGTGAAGTACATTCAATTTACAGACGACATCCGCCAAGACATAAGGCTTCATTAATCGCCGTTTTCGACCGCCGTTTTAAAAACGTTTCTGTTAGGACACTGCTCTGAGTGAAAACGTTAATTAGCTGACAGTTAGCCGTTAGCAACCGCGGTATTCAGTGACTTACATTGATAGCTATCATCAATGTGTGCGATCAACTTCATAGGAATTGAAACCCGGCTTAACAGACATAACAACCTCCATACTCACCATGTTGTTAGAGGTTTTGAGGTATTAAGAGTTGATGATGAAAGATCGTTACAACTTTTTGACCGACTAGCTGTCTCCAAATTAAATTTCTATGAACCCGCCAATGCTACTTATACCTGCTCTGCTGGGGAAAAAAATAGATTCTGATTGGTCAGTGTCACATGAACCGTTGTCCTATTGGATAACAAAAAAACCGTCGTCCCCTTCAACAGTGTTTAATTTTAAAAATCACCCATAAATCCAGTGATTGGAGAAGAAACGTCAAAATAGCAGACCAGAATGTTTTTTCTATATATATTTACAAACACACTAAAAACACTGTGTACAGATTCAACAGACAGCCTCTCAATTTGGCAACCTTTTTTCATTGTCGTTTTTGTTTTGTTTTTTTTTGTTTTTTGTAAACGCAAACTTCGGTCTGCCATTTCCATGACAACAATGACATCATGACATCAAACAGAGTTGGCAATGTTTATTCATGCTCACTGGCCTGTGTTGTTTTTACTGAGGATTCACCATATTTATCAATACAATATCTCCAAGAACTTTTAATAAACTTATTGACCATTACTGAGAGAACAAATGAAGTGATTATTTTTTATCATTTATTAACTACTCTGATGGTCTTGGGGAGTAATGGGATTAAAATAGTCTTTATTAGTCTTCATGGGTAATTCAAACACAAAGTGTGGATCAATTCTTGCTGTACAGCACATTTTCCAGTTTCTTTGTACATGGGGATCAAACCAGCCCGATCCAAGATGATTTTGTATCGGTCAAATTACATTGATGATTTTTCAGTCAGCATGTAGTGTTATGTTGTAATATAAGATGTACTTAATGGTTTTTGCATAAATCTAAATAAATGTCACCTCATACTTCACTTCACACACACACACACACACACACACACATATATGTATATATGTATGTATATAAATATTTATATAAACACCTAGTGCTGCATGAAGCAACAAAATGAACAACTATGAGATTAGGACTTTGAATCGGCCTATTACTTTTTTTTTTACCTGTGTATTTCTCAACTATCCTCCTCTCCCAGTGATGTGTCCAAAAAAATTCTGAACCTGCAAAACGTTCACAGCTATCAAAGCGAATTAAACATTTTCTGTAGCACCAATAACGGCTGATGCTTCAGGCGTCATCGATAATGCAGTGTTCTTCGTTTGACGCAAGCTCTGACACACTGTACCCAGACGGTGTCAGTACACTGCCATCATTTGGCATCAGGCAAAAGCCTCCAGTCGAGAGGAGGAGGTCTTTGATTTCAGGGGAAACTGGCAGTACTCCTCCGAGGTGGTGATGGTGTGGATCTGCTGTGAAGCTTGGTAAAATGGGGTCTGTCTAAACCGCCACATAGGGTCAAAGAGAGAACCACTACATTGTATGGCGCTGCTTGAAGGAGAGACTGAGGCTGTCCAGAGGGAGAGACAGGAAGTCGTCAGCCAGAGAGGTTTCCCTGCTGCCAGCGGGCTGGTGGTGAGAGGGGAACTGGAAGTCCCCAGTCAAGAGATGCAGGACATGCAGCCAAACAAAACAGTGGTTTACTGCCAGAGGGAAGGAGCTCTAGTTAGACCTGCACCAAAACTTCAGATTCGTTGTGATGGTCTTTGTCCATGCTGATTGTAGTTTATGTTAATTTTTCACAAATACACCCCTCGTTCTAGACCAGGTTTGATTCTCACAGTTTCAGCATATTTATAGCTCAAATGATTTAAGGGCATTCAAGTTACAGCTGCTTCTCAGTAGATTCTGGATTCACTCCACAATGTTACAGAAAAAAGGAAATTTCACACTCTCAGTCACCATGTGGTTCTTACATTATATACGTTTCTAATCAAATTGGGCTTCTCATTATTTGCATCATTTTTTCTGATATGACACCGAAAGACATTAGTCATGCCAGAGCTTCCATTTTTATTGTTGACATTTACAGAATTGAATGTGTGAGTACAGCGTTTATACAGAAAGCCCACTTGTCCATACAGTAAACAGACATATAACACATCTCCTCACACTATGTACAGGTTAAGCCATGGTAAAGCCTGGGCCACTAGCACACTTGGCATAACACTCAGTCACTCAAGGTTCAGAACAAGTTGATGGTGTTCAGTAATGTGACAGATAACACGTGTATTTAGTGTTCCTGGAAAGGTGTCTACCTGGAAGGAAGGGGAGGGCAGCCGGAGGAAGAGAACTGGGCAAATTCAGGATTGTCTGAAGCGAATTTGAAGTCTGCATCTGCACATTTAACATTTCAGACACAAAAACCGTCTCTTCATCGATCAACAATTTATGCCCCAGGCTTGTTTTTTTTTTCTTTTAAATTTTGGACTGTGTATTTGTTTGGTTCGCTGCTCAGATGAAGGTGATGCTTGTTGAGAGTGAAAATAGAAACATGGTCACTAGTTTAGTGGTGGAACAGTGTCAGCAGCACCATGTTGGTCCTGAGATTTAGTGTTTCAAGTGGGATTTGTCACAGCCACAAAAAAATAACTGCAACGTTAAAAGACCAGCAGATAATTAGCAGCTTGTTGAGGAAATAAAAAATAAAAAAAGACTTCAATTAAAATTGAGTGTTTAGTTTGTGTAGTCTGGTAAAGAAAGTTTGCAGTCCTCTTGCCATGTTGTCAAGTTAAATTGTAAAAAGCAACAATCTCATGAGATCTGAAGTGAGGTTCAACTTATCAATATGGACTAATTAAAAACATGAATGATGTTTGTAACATGTGACATGAGATCATTGTTAAAGAAAATGGCTAAACTCGTACAATAAATCCATTATGAACTGACATCTTTGTGTCTCTGTGGAGGAGAATTTTTTTCACAACCACGGAATTAAAAACTACAAAGCAACTTTTCCCCCTTAGTTATGGGAATACCTTAGGTAAGAGATCTTTTACATTTGTAGCCTTAAAACACATTCAGCAGGTGTTGCACAGACACAACCTCTCAATTTGGCAAATTTTTTTTTGGTCAAGCAAAAACACTGCTGGTCTTTCTGTGATAACGTCCTTCGGGAAGAGCACGTCTCGCAACAATGTTAAGAAGATTGTGCTGTGAGCCTTCAATCTGTATTCATCTTGAATGGTCTGTATAGTTAATATTGCGGAGTCCCAAGACTATTTCCCTCCTGAATCCCTTTTTTCCATGAGAATATCTAATAAACTCCAGGGAGCTGTTAGTCATTACCG
Organism: Terapon puta; assembly: GCA_028564955.1. Classification (NCBI taxonomy): domain Eukaryota; kingdom Metazoa; phylum Chordata; class Actinopteri; order Centrarchiformes; family Terapontidae; genus Terapon; species Terapon puta. The sequence continues at coordinate 11,000,592 of JAOXYL010000036.1, read as the reverse complement.
ACAGCAGCAAATCAATAGATTATTTTACTCTTCAAGAATTATGCAAGGTCTTAGGGAGTAATAGAATTAAAATCATTAAATCTATATTCATCTTTGGTGGTTAGATTACAGTAAAATCACACATTTCTCTGCATTAAAGAGTTTTTCTTGCAAGGGGAAAATTGTGGTACAAAAAAAAAAACAAAGAAAAAAACTCAATGTCTTATAACCCAAATTTAATTTTACTAAGAAAAATCAGCAACTTCTCACCATTAGCGATGATTTTCCAGTCACCGTCTAGAGTCATGTAAACCAGCGCCACCTTTGAATGCATTAGGGAGATGGCTGAAGAAGTGTGAACACTACAAGAAATACTGAGACAAGGGTTAGTGTTTTATTCTTCAAGTTGATGTCTGATACAGAGCTGACACCGAGTTGGGGGGAAAGAAAATCAAGTTGGGACAATGACAGAGCAATAGTTTGAAAGTGGGTGGGGGTCGGAGGGGGTCAGGATGGAGTGGTTTCAGAGGTTTCCGCATTTGGAGTGGTAGTGTTTTCACTGGGTGTGTGTGTGTGTGTGTGTGTGTGTGTGTGTGTGTGCCTATGTGTGTGCAGATGTCAATAAGTGTGTGTCAGAGTTTAGCGCCCACTGCTTCAGAGGAAAAGATTTTGTGAGAAGCACAAGGCTGGGGAGTGAGGAGGGGGTCCTTTGTTCTCTGCTCTTGGTTTTGTCACTAGTCCAGCTGTTTGCCAGAGGTCAGTAGAGTGAGACACTATGCCAAGGAGCGCTGACGTGGCTTGATCCTCGGATAGAGCT
>JAOXYL010000036.1:10984868-10996806 GCA_028564955.1 Terapon puta | reverse complement strand
AGTATCTCTGCAAACGTGGCACTTACCTGCTTTGAGAGCTGGCTTGAGTGGCTGGCTTTTCGGAGCTGCCTGCTGGAGGTACATGTGATAGATGGAGCTGGAGTTCATGGTGGGCGGACCCTTTCGGGGCGACTGAGGCCGCGACCCTCTGTCTGGGATGAAGGGGCGCACTGCCACAGCAGGCGGAGGATCCAGACGTTCACTAAGCCCCGGAGGGAAAAGCGGTGCGTTAGGCTGGAAGGTAGGACTTGGTGGCACCGAGATCCGCTGCTGGATCTGTTGGGAAGATGAGCCCGTGGAAGGGGGGACGCGGGGCCAAGCAGGAGCTGGCGGGTTCGGGAGGGGGCGAGGAGGAGGAGGCGCGTCCTTGCGGCGCTCCAGGGAGCTGGCTGTGTTCGCGGAGGTGAGGTGGGAGCCGTAGGGAGGCGGCTGTGGCTTGGATATGGCAGGGGAGGACACGACCATTTTGGACTCTAGCACCTGTGATGACACATGAAAATCAGATGCTTACATCCACCATTAAAAACGGTATTTCATGAAGAGAGATGAGATGTAAGTCTTAAAAAATTTTACCAAGAGAATATGTAACAGTCTTTAACATTTTTCTTATGGATGTGACATTATATCAGGATGATTAGCAACAATGAACATCTTTGAATTAATAAAATGTGGGAGAAAGCAGACTGACCTTTTCTGCACTTGGAGCAACAGGGGAAGGAGGGCTCTTGCCTTGGGTATCAGTACCTGAGTCTCGTCTCTCAGGAGGCTTTAGAGATGTGTTGGTCTTGCCTAGAGTAGGCCAACCAGTATCATTAGCTGGGATACAAACAGGACAAAGTAAGTGTTGTGCAAGGGAGAAAAAAAAAACACTCACAATGATTATGGCATGAGACGCTTCTTTCACAACTCAAGGTAGTGACAAGCATATTCACCAGAACTAGGTCTAAATGGTAAAATGTTCTCACTTTTCAAATTTGTGTCACTTAGTATGATTTACCAAGTGGAACAATAGAGATGATATTTCAATAACATGTATATCTATGTACCATTTTGACCTAGGATTGGTATTAAATGGAGGGTTCAGGATTTTGAGAAGCCTATCCTATTAACCAGACACCATTAAAAGGCTTTCAGACACAATCCCTGTCACTTTTTTGTTAATGTGAATTAATCTTTCACATGTATAATATAGAGATAATGGAAAAACTGAACCAGGCCTTTAAAAGTCACAAATTCCTGCAAAATGCTCTTTTACTTAGACTACCAAGGTCATGGAGGTAAAAGCATGTTTTCTTTCAGAAAATGGCTTCATGTACCATTTATATAAATACACATTAACTTATAAGAAAGCTCCCACAGACTGTTCTTACAATAGGCAGATCTCTTCTATGAACTGAGGCATTTTCTCAGAACTTCCATTCTGTTGACACCCATGTGGCCAGAAACATCTGGCACATCACAACATCTTATCAGAAACACTGTAGACTAAATATTTCAAGAGTCGATCAATAGGACAAAAATCCTGAGCCTTCACTTTACAGCAACGATGGTGACATACGTATCTGCATTAGTATTTTGTTACTGTGTACTTGCATTTAGTCATGTTTTAATTTAGTTACATTTGGTAAAAAGTAACTAAATTGTCAGGTGTGCGCATTAAGTAAGACACTGTTTGTCTCCAGGGCTAAACTGGACACTTTGAGAAATGTGTGGGCAAGATGAAAAGGTGCAAGGACAGGGTGAAAAGAAAGAGAATGGAAAAGAAAACAACAGCAATAATTGTGTTCAAATTTGACAGGAATTTGTTTCAATCAAATGACAGTAAATAAAGTTGAAGTGAACTAAATCATTACAGACCCGAAGATTTCAAAAGCCAGTTATGGAGCCAGTTACGTTTCTACACATCTTGAGTTAAATAGTCGAAAAACATAAAGTATGCATATATTATCTTGGTTCATAGGGAAGTTCTAGACAGCAAGACAGTCACTAAAAACACTAAAAGGAAACAGTCTAATGTGGATCCTTGCAGATTGTTATTAGTGACAGCTGCTAAGTAAATCCAATGACATTTTAACATGTACAAGTTCATTTCCTTGTGCATGATACCTGTTTGAGAACTAAAAGTGACTGGCACAGGTTGATTGTTGTGAGAACATGGCGTGATGGGTAAAGTTAGGCAGACTGGGAATGTTATGAAACTACAATAAAGCCCAAAGATTTCTGTAAAATTACAAGGCACTCATCTAATTGAACCTTCTCAGAAGTGTGCAAACACACACGGGACCAGCAGCGCTTTGCCGGCGACACTGTCTTCATGTGAAGCGTGATGTCAACTACGATTACGAGTGTAAAATCTTTGCAGATGGGCGCAAAGTGTTTCAAGATGGCACCCCGCAACTTTGACGTCATTAGCCAATCCACAGAGGAAGCACTCTGAATGAAATGTCGACATGTTCCCTCTCCAGTTCAGAGAAAGTGGCTCAGCGCTGCACTGGCAGGAGAGCTCAATGATGCCAAAACGAGGATGCTTCCATCAGTCAGTGATTGTTCAAAGTTAACCAGCCACAGATGCTCATCTCCTCCTCAGATTCCCCAGCTGTGCTTTTAAGCTTTTATTTGTCTGGAGAAAACCAGTCCCGTTATTTTTAAGGAGAATCTGTTTTGTGGAGAGTATAAACTTCAGTTGGTGACTTGAGTGGAGGAGGCAGAGCCCAATTTTGATCAATTTTAGATGCCTGGAGTAAAACTCTGGTGCATGCTGAGGGTCCTGTGCTACGACTGAGAGAGAAGGTTCAGGAAGTGCCACCCCTCTGCTTATGCAGCACTGTGCACTCACGGGACGTGCCATCAGAGCCAGTGGGGGCTCCGGTGCCCGGGTGTGACTCTGGAAGGGACGGGGGTACCGGGTCCACAACGATGTCTAAATCAGACACCTTCCAAGGGCCAGGAGGCTTTCGCACACCGTCTGCCCCAAAAAGAGTTGCCCCCACCCCCATGCCCAGTGAAACACAGACAAAGGACAGTGTAGACACATGAGAGAGGAGAAGAGGAAAGAAAAGGAAGGGAATCACAGTGTACACAAGACAGGAAGAGAGGGAGGTTAGAGAGGAAGGATAAAAACACAGAAATCAAGTCCAGGTGGAAAATTTACTAAGAAGTCAGGTAGGAAGGAAATAAGAGTCACAGTTGGGATCCAAGAGGGAATAACAGTAACAAGCTTTTCATGCAAGATGTGTTAAATGTGTTGTGGTGTGTGACTTCAGCCTCTGGGACTACACGTATCCAAGCTACTCTTAAACTGAATCCAGGGACTTCTAATCTGCTTCTTTTTCTGTTTATCTAACAGTCCATGTTTCTACTGTCTTAATGAGGGAAAAAGACATGAAATTCTGTCAAATCTTCACTTTTGTGTTTTACAGTGACTTGCATTTTGAGACTTCTGGGAGTTGAACAAGCGCTGCATATGTAATTTTAGCAGTTTTGACCAACCTGACTTGGCGCGGACATGATTGGCTTGGTTATTAACTCCCAGAGTCTGAGGCTTCAGGGGTTCAGGTGGCATGGTGTAGCCTCCTTCCTGTCGGCCTGGCACAGGGACTTGGATATACGGCCCGACGGCTGCGACGCGACCCAGAGTACCAGGAGGTGGCTGAGGAGAGGGAGGCCCGTTGGCTCTGTTCAGCTACAAAAGGAGAAAATCAGAAAGATTACAAAGTGTTGATAAGCAACATGTACTGAGATCTAGAAAATGTAAAACGTTCTTAAACAGTTTCCTCGTCAAAGGACTGTCCTCTCTCTGAGACAGGAGACTTTTGTCTGAAGCATTTCAACAATAAGAATAAGAGTAAGAATGAGGAGATGTGTTGAGCGCTCTTAGTCTTACAGGAAGGTTCTCTTTTTGACGTGCCTCAGCTTTTTTCTTGTAGAGGCGTTCCCGTAGCTCGCTGATGCGCTTGTCCATTAGCGTCACCTCCATGTTGCGTTTGTTAAGAAGCTCCTTCTGTTGCTGCAGCTTGCTGTTCTGTTCCTGGTTCAACTTGTTCCGGATCTGTGGATGTTAAATGCAGAAGCAAATGAAAGGACAGATTCAATAGCAGACACTGGAAACTATGAAAGCATCCATTAGGTGTTGCACTTCCTTCTGCAGTACCTGAAGCTCCTGGTAGAGTTTGCGGAGCTCTAAGGCTGCAGTGCCGGTCACTTGGCCCCCCAGGGCGGTCTGTATGCCATTGAGCTTTCCCCTCCGCAGGTCCTCCAGCTGCAGGCTGAGCTGCTCCACCCTCAGCACCGCAGACTGTAGCTCGGCCTGCTTCTCTTGGAACAGGCCGCTAACTTGCTCGATCTCTGCCGCTGGACGTGAGAAATTAAGAAAATGCATCAGCTCGCTAACAGTCTAGATGTAAGGTGACTACTTTAAAATGAGTCACGGTCTTTAAGGAGTTTGCATATTGAAAGTCTACATACACAGGTTGCCATTGATGACCTTGCTGTAGTCCACCTGGCCTCTCATTGCTCTAATCTTCTTGAGCTTTGCCTCCTGGCTCTCCACACGGTCCTTCAGCCTCTGAAGCTTCTCGCTCTCAGAAACGGTTTGCTGTTGACGCCGCTCCTGCTGCTTCAGGTAACGCAAACGTTGCTCCTACAGAAAAAAAACAAGACAAAGATTGACATTCTGGAGGAAAACAATCTACAAAACAGTCTGAGTGCTTCCATATTTTGCAATGCTAATATGAAATGCTGTTTTATCTATTCAGTGCTTATATTTGTGTATATAAGTCAAAAATAACAATACATTCACAAATATAAAACTAGTGAGGCACCACCCCGAAGCTTACAAGATATCTCCACAGCAGACGTAACCTAAAACTAGGCTAAATCTTCCTACTGTATGCACTGAATGAAATGCTGCGCTGTGTCAAGACTGTCTCAAGGCTGAAGAAAGGGTCAGATGACTTCATCTTTCTACCCAACTGAGAACTGCTCCAGTTAAGGTCCTAAAATAGGAAATGACAGGCGCAGGTTTCCAAATGACCGCAGGGCTTCAAGCGGCCCTACTTTTTTTCAGACACCACAACAAAGGCAATAAATAGTCCTCCTATCTGCGGGTCTACAGTGGGCTTCATCCTGCATGACTGATCAGCGCACCACGAGCACGGTGGTCGCTCCTAGTTACTCTGCTGAAAAAAAACCACCAAGACTGACAACCTGGTTGTGTGGAGGTTTGCCAGTGATCCCCCGCGCCTTTCATTAAGAAATAAAGAAACTCTAACTGGTCTGAGAAAGGTAGACTCCCTTGTGTTTGAAATAATGAATAACTTGCACTCTTTAGTAAAACTGCATTGTCTGTTCCTATAACGAGTGAAGTATGAATTCTGACAGACTGGACAAAACTCGCGCTGTGACTCATACTGCTCATCTCATTTGTTACGTAATTGTTTTCCCCTGTTTCAAGCCATGATGGGACTGGATTAAAGTGGTGCAACAGTAGTTAATTATCTCTGTGACAAAAAGGTTCGACTTGGCCTTAAATTAATGCCCAGTGTGCGTAAGTGGGATCAGAATTATCTGCATCTTTTTAAGGCAACAAAATGCTTTATATTTAACTATTTAAACTGGAGCAGGAGGAAGAAGTTGGGCCTCTTGTGTAGTGAGCTTTGAACCATATATTGTTCCGCAATATTAAGCTAGAACTGTTCTCCAGGTCCTGACAGTTTAGTTATTAATAATAGTCAGGGGAATGATTGACAGTAACATGAAAAAAAAGGAGACAAGATGATACCTTTGCAACGAGCATCTGCTGCTGAGCCTCAATTTGCTGCTGCTGCCGTGTGGCCATCTCCTGTAGCTCTGACAGTGTGAGCTCCACACGCTGATTCCCCACCTACACACACACACAAAAAATCACATGAAAAGAAAAGAAAGTCCAGGTCAACACACTGAAATGTGAGCAGAGCGTTCTTGATGTTGACACCCACTGAAATCTTAGATGGAAGCACTAATGCAGAGACAGATGATACGTAAGGATTTCAAAACATTTCAAACTGTAAGAGTGCAGCTTGTTGGGACTGGAACTGTCTCCTCCTTTAAACACCACTGAAAGTTTTCATTCATGAGGAGAAAAACAAAATACAAACGAAACATTTCAGCAGTAAGCCAAAGAACTATTCAAATCCTATCTTATCATTTCATTCAAACCAGGACATGACCCAACATTTTTTTTCCCCTTGTGGGATCTGCAATGGAGTACGGTGACACACTTGAAAGAAAACATGACTTCTCCTCCGGCCAAAACAACAACATTTAGTAGCTCTGAGTAAAACCTAAAAAAGGCCAATAGTTCAATTTGTATCATTGCACAGGCCCTCAAACTTCTCCAACAACAATTTAGAGGTAGTACTGTCATGTATCTCCGTGTACCTTCAGTGTTTTCATTAAAAAAATTTTTTATATGCCATCTGGTTACCTCAGACTGCAGATGATGAAATCACTGTTTTTCTAAATCTAGCAAATTTACACGGTGGACCCGGGTGCTCATGTTAATTAATCTGCACTGTCCAATTCTAAGACAAAACAAACATAAAACATATTTTATGTGATAGCACCTCAAAAAGAAAAATGCAACAGCCGGCATAAAAAGTTACATAAGATAAAAACCTTATATAACAATATAAACACAAGAAACAAAGAAACAAGTACAAAGAAACAAGTTACGCAAAAAGCCATTTGCAGAAATGATTTTAAAAGCTGTCTGACTTCAGCAGCCAGAGGGTCAAACAGCGGGAGACTCAACAGCGGCGAGAGTCGGGGCTCCTTCACAACAAAGCTCCAGACATCGTTGTGATGGGACTTTAATTGTCAGACTCTGTTGGCAAGCAGGCGACTAAAGGCTCTGAGGGCACTGTATCATTTGGTGCTTGCACAAAAAGAAAAGTAAATATACATTGTTGTGCATGTTGGATGACCTTAGATGACCAAAAGATACCACTTGTGCCATAGAAACAGTTTGACGCATCATTAGCAGCTCCACTGATCTACTCTACATGTTTTTGTTAATGGTCTGAGTCATGTGAAATGACTGGGGCCTGAACTATTGTGTATTGTGCACCATGTATTCTTCCTTCTTTTCAAATCCTGGTGCCGACATTAGCCGCGAAGCTACCCAACAGAAGACAGTTTGTTCAGAGTTTCTGCTGTGTTACGCCAGTAAGCAGCTAATGTGACAAATGTAGCCTCGAGCTGCCAAACTCGGCATTAAGGAGCTGAGATCACTTCTCACTAACTCCACACCGACAGATTTGTTTCATCACCATCAAACTAGTACTTCAAGCCCAACAGACGATGATTCGAGTGATATCTATTGAAGACATTTTCAGCCCCCTCCCAGCCTCAGACCCACAAAAGACAACTTTTCACATACGCAGCAGCATTGCCTAAGCCCTGTAAACACACTTAGATGTAAAAAAAAAAAATCGACTGAATTCCCTGTTAAAAATAGAAAGAGAGTCTGCAACTTCTAACAATCCTACATAAGGGGGGTGTCTGTCATCTGACTAAATGATTTGAGCAATTAATCAATTATCAAAAAGGTTTTCATTTTATTCTTTTCTACTGGTCAACCAGTCATTTCGGCTGTAGCTAAATGTATACGACAGGGGTTCATACAATGTAGGTCAAGTATTGACTTTCCAAAACTCCAAATGAGAGCAGATGAAAGAAATAGTTCACCTCCATGGATATTTTCAAAGGAGTCCTCCTCTTGAGTCAGATATCAGCACCTGTGTGTTGTTCGGGAGCTCACAGAATAAAGAATCACATTCAATTCTGCTTCAGCCCATCCCACCCAAAGCAACCATCCTCCAGACTCCTGAATTTCCTCAAAGCGGCTGCTGCAGACAGTCGACACACTTGCAAGGCTGGTCTTCAATGAAACGGCAGACTGAGCAAGCGCTGAATACAATCCTTCGAACAACAAGCGGCACTAAAACGCTCAAGTGCTCCCAGACTTCGCCTTCAGGAAAGTGCGTTCAAAGAGGGAGGAGAAATGTCATGATGTTTTTCTCAGACTGAGAGAAGTAGAATACCGACTCTTGTGAACGTGAAGAGATTTGGGAGAGGCAGACATGAAAAATAGAAATATATCAGATTGAGTGCCTGTTTGGGGGAAATGAACGTGACTGTGTGCGTTGCTCTGACTTGATTAGAAGAGGCAGACATTTTAGTGAGTCATCGTGTCTAAATAAAACACGATTTCTTCCAGGAGTAATTTGGCTTTTATGCCATTATGAAGCTAGGCACAAACAGTATGCGTGTCACACATTGTCATCACGGACACTGCACATGCTCAAACAGCAATTTCCTACCTGCCGTTTGTTACGGCGTTTAGATATAAGAGTGCGTGGGGAGACTCGGAGGAGGGGCGGGGTGACTCAACCGAGGTCGAGATGGGGAAAGCGGGGGAAGCCACTGGCACACGCACAGACACGCTCAGATGCACTCGGGCAACGCCGCATCCGTGGCGATTCACCCGGGGGAGAGAGAGGCGCGCACGCACCCTCAGACGGCGGTGAAGAGGGAGTTGGAGAAACACCTGAGCGAGCAGACGAGGGCGGATGAGAAGAGCAGCCGCAGCCTCGATGATGAGGGACGCGGTCCTGCCTGGAGACCACATTACTCCCTCCACCAACCGGAGAGATTCGTGCATTTCTCACATGGGCCATGATTTGTGCAAAAATGATGGCATTGTTAAAAAGATCACCAGGACGTTGCAGAATAAAGTATCAGTCTCAGTATCAAGTAAACTATCGAGTATCAGTGTTGTCAGATAGTAAACTGAACATCTTTGGACTACTGATTGGACAAAACAACTTGGAACAACTGAGGCTTAAGGGAATCATGTTCAGCATTTTTCGCTATTATCTGACATTTCCCAGACTGAAAGATTAATCTGTTAATCAAGAAAAACAGCAGATTACCAGATCATGCAAATGATCATTAGCAGCCCAAGAGCTTATTGACAAATATGGAGCTGCAATTAGTCATTATTTCATCATTGATTCATTTGTCAATTTGAGTGCAAAATGACTAAACAAAAAGACTATTACATTTTTCTGGGGCCCATAGCAATGTCTTCCAGTTGTTGCCGATGATATTCAATTAACTATGGCAAAGAAAAGCTGGTTTGCTTGACAAATCGCTGAACTGACAATCAGAACAGTGGTTTATTCATTTTTTTCCATTTCATTTCATTTCAGCTCATTCAGGCAGATGAAATTAGATGTTTCAATGCTGCCAATAAGCTGCCGTTTCCTATTTTGGAAGTTAAAAGTGTGATATCAAAAAAACAGTAGAGAAAAAAAATTGAAAATGCATGCGATCACTGTGCTGCTCCCTTGGGGCACCTCTGCTCTTTACGAGGCAGCGTCCCTCTCAAGAGGATGATCAGCTCTGCTTGGTGGAGAGAAAGCCTCTGGGGTTTGGGCAGCAGCCCGTGGAAAAGCCAAAGCAATGATCCTCTTTGAGCAGTTATATCATCCAGCGGGCCGACTGATATAATCCTCTAAATCAGATATTATGGAAGAAACTCGGACACAAATGAGCCGCGGCACTTGGGAGGTTAAGCGGAGACCGACCGTGCAGCTGATGATAAAATACTAGTTTTTACTTGTCATGCTACTGTGTGGTTTCTAGGTTAGAAGCATTATACTGGCAGTGCTTAAACAGAGGAGTTGATCAACAGCTAGCTTTATAAAAATACATATCATATGATGCTACTTGTTGTGGATTTTCAACATAACAAAAGGATTGGCCTCTGGGTACTCTTGTGCTGTACTCTATTTTTTCTTTTTTTTTAAATAAAAAGAAACAAAGCCCACCACCTCTCCATCTCCTGCTGTGCTGGATTCTTCCCTCCACCCTTAAGGTTGAATTAGTTACGATTCCTTGACCATAACACTTTCCTATTGTGAAATCTGGGGCAGATGGGTGCAGAGAGAAAGGATGCTGAGCCAGAGGCTGCTCTTATCGGACTCATTCACATCTCCACACACACACTTCCTAAAGCTACAGCTCAGTGATGGGTTCACCTGACAGGGAAAGACTGGCGGTGTGTGAAAATGTGGAACAGTCCCGTAACACCGGGGCCCGTGATGTTTCTCTGAAACGCCAGCTTAATATCAGAGTCATTCATGTGTTCACACATTTTGATACTTTTATCTCATAACCACTCTGGATGTGTTTTTGTTAAGCATAAAAAAAAAATCAATGCGCTCCAGTAAAGTCTGAAACTGAAATTACAACAAATATTTGCTAAGAAAACAGATATACTGTGAAGCATGTACTTGATTTGTTTAACATCTGTGTAGGCGGCCACTAAAAATAGTTCACCATATCACTACAGTCGCAGGGTAACATCGGGAGTGCTGAGGTGAGAGGGCAAAGCTTTGACATTGTGGTCTGTCTACTCGACCCTCGAAAGTGAGATTAGGCACACCCACCACCACCTCCTTTTCCTAGTGTGAGGAATACAACTACAGCAGTTTCACAATGACATTGGCAGCTGTTAAAAATAACATGAACAAAAAAGCAACTCTGGTCTATCAAGGAAGAATGTAGGAAATGTTGATAGGCTAGGCTAATTAGCTTCCACTCTTCCACCAACATTGAGCTACAAACTTTACAGAACACTGGGTCCTCAGAAACCATACTGTTCACATTTGTACTGTTCTTATAATTAAAAAACAAAAACACTTGTGTTCGCATATTGTATTGTGACTTTTTGTTACAAATGTATATGTAACTAATCACCCTAATTTACTATGTAAAGGAAAGGCACATATTAAAGTTTCAGTTCTATTTAAATATAATTTAAATAATGCTTATCAAGTCTCACCCCATTCTCATTGTGCTTCTCTCCAGTGTTTCCACTTCTGCGACCCGTCTGATCCTGAGACTGCTGACTCCCTGCAAAAAGAAATAGTCACCGTCACAAACACTGGCAGGCCGGAGACACATGAGCGTGCACAGACGAGCATGCATACAAATGCAGATTCAGGGGCTACAACCATTGTCGGGAGTAGTTTGAAAACTCACTGACATGATTGCGCCCGACAGTGGGGTTTAAGAACTGGGACAAGCAGTGCTGACTAAAGCCACCTCACTCAAAACATTTTCTTTTTATAAGAAAGGCTTGGTGGAAAGATGAGAATAAATGATTTAAAATGTCACAAGGAAACATAGAAAAGTGGCCACTTCTGCTGCCCTTCTTAAAAACAAACATAACAAAACAAAACAAAACAAAACAAAACAAAACCAAAAAAAAAAAACAAAAACACTTTTAGTTCCAAATATATATCAAACATGAATGAATAAGTCTACACATGCATACCGACTTCTATTAAATTCCAGCATTATAATTAACGTGTCTCTGATCTTGTGCAGAGCTGGTTTCAGTGATTGATTTCAAGCTTGGGTACGCCTCACACCTGTTTTTTTTCCACTCAGTGGCACTCCATTTATACACAAATGTGAAAAGACTCACGTTAATGCAGTGTGTGTATGTGTTTGAGAAAATGGAAGAAATCACTTATTCCTTTGACATGCCTCATCAAGCATCAAGCACTTTTTAAAAAAAATCCCTCACAGCCTTCATAACTCTCAATATAAAAGGAAACCACATAAAACTCTTTACAGGGTGTGTGTGGTGTTAAAACCTGACTCAAAGACAAAACAAAGCCCACACACGGTTTGATTTTAACCCAACTTAAGATAGCTGGCACCTTTGGTGTGTGACTTCAGATAAAACGTACACTGCAAGAGCTTGAAGTTGGAACAAAAGACAGAAAGCAAACACACCTGAACACAAAAGACGACAGACACCGGGGTGAGAGAAGAAGAAAGAGAAACATCAACTGACATCAGCGTCCATAGCTGAACAGCCAGC
>JAOXYL010000036.1:10967822-10979080 GCA_028564955.1 Terapon puta | reverse complement strand
AACTTTAACTTTTAAAAAGGGACCCTTAAAAGCTGTGAATTTCAGAAACTGCAATAAAACTAAATCCCAAACTTTTCTTCCATCATTAGGACAAAGACAAACACCAGCCCAAAGTATAGTAAGGTGAACAAATGCACTATGATGAACTATGAACTTTAATATCATACACAAATCGATAAAAAAACAAAAGCCATTCACCGGGACATGGAACGGTTGCCTGTGACGTTCTTGACTAACGGGGGGAAAAAAAGGGATGATGTAGACTTTTCATGAGGCCAAAATATGCCAAACATCTGTCCATCTGGCTGAAAAGGCACTCAACCATGCGGAGGAAAGATCAGGTAATCATGCGACAAATGATGTGAAACAAACGACCCCCCAAAAATAATGTGATTATTTATTAAACAGGTATAAGATGAATATTACTTTAGCTGGGGACACAAGAGGATTTTAGAGCCAAATTGAAAAATGAAAAAAGATGTTCTGTTATTAAGCTGGATAAAGTTTATAACCACATTGGCTCTGATATTACAGACTAATCTAGAAGAGCTTATGTGTCTAGTAGCCATAAAGCATCAAACTACTGATATTTTGTGAAGAAAAGGATGTGTCCCTTTGACTGAAAGCTGACTAATATGCATTAGAGGAAGGCATTAAGAAAGCCAAATCAATAATGCATAGTTCCTCAACCAATAAGAAAAGAGGCCTGAAGTAGACTAAAAGTAAGAGTCTTATCCATTAAACTTCAGTTCTCTCTTCAGTCACTATGTGAGCTCCATGATAGAATGATGGTTGATGCAACTTAAAACCATCAAAAATGCAAAAATGTAAAGATGTTTGTATTTCCTGTAAGTCACGCTCGCCCCAGCTCCGCGGCGTGAGATTAATGCCACTTGACAATCTACTCAGCTCAAAAGTTCCCCTTAACAACAGAGCATTAGCCGACGCAGCCACACAGACCTAGATCTGCCAGGGTCTCATTGGCTGCCGGAGTCACGCGAGAGCCGGGCGCAGGGCTGCCTCTCTGCTCCACTGGCTCTTTGACTCTGATAGCCTGTTGGTGCCACGGGGTACAAACGTCCACGGAGGCTGCCATCATCGCAGTTGCTTAGTGGACTCCCCTCCTCCGTCACATGGCCAATGTTGGTAAAGATATTTTGATGACCGCGGACGCAGCCTTACTTTGTTTTCGACCAGCGTACAACAACCATCTGAAAAGACAGCAGGCCTACGAGGACGCCTTACCGGACACGCTGTAAGCTTATCCTGCGTCCGAGTCCCCCGTCCCACAATAATCCGTCACCGCATTCCCAGCAGCAAAGATAACAAAAGAGGTCCCAACAAAGCATGACTCATATAAGGTTGCCATTCAGGTATTGTATTCTTTGAAACGCAGAGCGTCTTGAACAATAACACTGGGAGAAAAGGAAAACAAGATGGTTTTGCAGCCTACAGTACCAATAGATTTAAATATAGCAATCATTCTGATTCAGCATTATTAAACACAAATGTATTATTATTACAAAAGAGGCATAGCAGAAGATGTGAGGTTGTCTTGTTCATCTCTGATTTACAGGATTGTGCTTGTTAACGTGGAGAAAATCTTCAGTCGTGTGAGAAAACACATTTTAATCCATGTGCTGAAAGCAAATAAACTTTGGTTGCGGCACAAGCAGCTTAAGTTTCAGTCGTCACAACCATCAACGGGAGAAGTGCAAATCCAGCAGCTCAGGCTGGACTCGGGCCACAGAGATACCGCTCCACGGATAACGTCACATAGATAAAGTTAAAAGCCTTTTATTTCTACGAACTGATGGCACTTTCAGGTTAGATGAGCGGGGGGTGGGAGAGGCACATCTCAGTGGTGCTGGAGCTTGTGTGTGCATGGATCGGACGGGATGATCAAACCGCTCTCTTCCTCTTAATCGGATGGATCATCAGGTGTGAATGTAAGAAATAAAAATGGCACAGATCGAGATTGAAAACTAGGTGTGTGCCCCCTCCCTTCCCTTTCCCCCCACCCCCCCCCTCTACCCCTGCAGAGAGACCTCACAACCTGCACTCACAGGTTTCATTTTAACGCGCGGGTGAGCCAGAAATGAGTCGTGAAGACACTGGTGCTGGTGAAATAAACGGGGGTGAACGGCGCTGTGGCCACTTACCGGCATCATTTTGGCAGCTCAAAGCCAGGGGAGCATCTGCAGGTCGGCTCCCCCGGTGATGGTCGACGGCGCCGCGGCCAAGTCACCCGAGGACCCGCCGACTAGTTCTGGGCTCCGGGCAGCTCCCCCAATGTGACAACCAGCTGGGCCTCTGTCCTCTCTGCAAGCCCGAACAGCGGTGGGGATTTTCTGTGTTATAAAACTGAACATTTCACAGGCTGTTACCAAAAAGACACCAGCTCTTGTGAGCGAGCAGCGCACGTCCATTTAAATGGCCCAGGCGTGGCTCCGTGCTACAAACAAGCCGACGGTCTGCTGCCAAACAAACCACACTCACCGCCTTAACGCCGCTGAGCCACGCTACTTTTATTACACTCACCTATGTCAGAGGGAAGCCATGGTTCAGGGAGGTAAATATCGGCTTGTGTCACCAGGCGCGGGGCTAAACCAGGAGCGACTGTCAGCCAGGGAGCTACCGTCGGATGCTAGCCGCGTTAGCTGCTGTCAGAGGCGGCTAAAGGACGCTGAGCTCGGCCGATCTCCTCCGCTCTCGTCGGTCCTGTCGCTCGCACCGGCCGCACATCGGCCCGAGCGACCCGGGGAGCGTCGTCTCAAGCGGGCGGGAGTGGATTAAACGAGCGTCCGGGCGGTGCTAGGCGGGTTTTCTGCCAGCGCAGTGAATCATCGTTAGCGGGCTAACCGTGCTAACAGGCGAAAATACAAATAGCTGGGATCCAGTTGTTGACGGCGGGAGGGGCGGGGCCTGACCGCAGCAGCCACCGCGTCACCGGGACGCGCAATGTCAGGAATCAAACGTCACCGGTCAGGATACCAGTTTATCAATCAACCACGTTATCAGTCGGATCAGTAATCACCTTATTAACCGGTTTATCCATAATTTTATGAAGCAGTTTACCAATAATTTTATGAAGCAGTTTATCAATCATTTTATTATCAGGATTTCAATCGGTTTATCAGCTACTGGTTTTATATCTGCTGTCTCCAACTGGTGCAATCTAAACAAAGTCAGATTGAATTATATTAACAGTGATTTAATGACTCTGCATGTGTTGTTATAGCAACAAATGATTGTTTGTGCGTGTGTGTGTGTGTGTGTGTGTTCGTGTTCATTCAGTCTCTTGCATTTCTCTCTACCCACACATATCGACAACACCATAAAATTATTCAGTGAATCTTTTAAGCACAGCACAGAGGTGCACATAATCAGCATCATCTCAAAGACGAGCCAAATCCGAAACACAAATAAATAAATATATGAAAAGAAATAATGCCATAATCATAGTTTTCACCTTTGGTAACATTAACAATGCCTGCAAACCAACTGGAGCAACATCTTGCTGAAACTGCAGTGCTGCTGCCCGAAACCACATAATGAAATTAATCAATAATCAGACTATTAAGGCGCCTCAGCTTTGAGATGCTGCAATGTTTTGCATTTGTTTTTGCATAGTGTAATGTTCTGCATCTATTCCATCTATTCATGACTAACCATGAAATGCAAACTAAAAGAGTTTAGAGTTTTTTTTAAATGAACCATTTTTTAGGGAAAAGCCAGTGATTGGTGCATATATTTTCTTTGGTGCAGTACACAGTGCAGAGAGAGGAAGGTGCCAAGAGGAAGAAGAAAAAAGTGTCAGAACAAAAACAGCGTGAGCATTCTGGGATTAACGTTTTCAAAAGGAGCGTAAAGAAGAGTCAATAGTTCGTAGTCGTAATTAAATGACTATTTATTGTTTTCTGTTATGTACGAGACTTACATCTGTAAAAACAAAATCATCAAAAGTCTCTCTGGTACTTTGGATATTTTAAATTATATGCCTGCCACTACAGACTAACCATATTTGAATGTTACTGGTCTGATCAAACTAAAGGTGTCTCTGAACAAACAGGTGAAAAATGTGTTTGTGTTTGTTGTATCAGTTTTAGTGTTTAGTGCACAAGGTCTTGGTGTTTCCTGCATTATAATTCTTTTTTTTTTTTAAAGTAAAAGTAATCAAAAGGGTTGAGAGTCATCATGAAACCAATAACAGTGATTAATGTCATGTAAGGAGTTTCAAGCAACACTAGTGACATCATGTGGCTCACAGAGAGAACTGACGCTGTTACGCTGTGTGAGCAGCAATGTGTTTTAAATCACTATTAATTGTACTGTATATTATTGATAAGGAAAATTTTAAATCTGACAGGAGACGCTTGGTTTGATGTTTTCCCCCCCATCTTTTCACAGTGGAAGAACTGCTTTGCTACGGGACACAGATCTCAATAAATAAAGAAACAAGACAACATCATGCTGTTGGTGCCGCTGGAGTCTGGGACATGATTTGTTTTGTGTGTAGCTGTCTCAGTATTTTGATTTGAAAGGGTTTTATACACACTGATCAATCCGTTCTTAATTGATTTACATTAGCATTATGGGATGAAAGGTAAGAAGACACAGAGTCTAGAGGGATGTTAGCAGGCAGGCACAGTGGTGTAATATTTACCATTAACATTTTTTAAGTTGGAGTTAAAAGCATAGCACAGCTGAGGATGATGGGAATGCCATTAGCTTAACAGAAACTTGGTGATGAATTGTACAAGTTCATATAGTAAATACAGTTTGTCCCGAGAAGAATACGGATATTTAATCAAGATTTAATGATGACCCTTCCATTTTGCTGCTGAGGTGTTTCACAAAATCACAAATCAAGCAGTTGACTTCATGGTGATGCTGCAGGTGAAGTCAGGAGATGATGTCAGTATTTTGAGCTCGATAAGGTGTTTTATTAATATCATTCATAGAATTCTATTAATATCAAAAGAAAGACTCTACCACAGTGCATGTGAATATACAAAAACAGTCCGAGCAGCTGTTTCCACTGATCCACTTCATATACACAAACAAGTAAACATCAGTATACAAATAATAAGTGTCCTTCCTGAGACAAATCCTCTTAAATATGGCTTTAAAAAGAGGTACAATTAAATTAATTCTTATATATGATTCTTAAACTGTATTGAGATGTGTTATCAGTTTTCAAGTTAGTCTTCAAAATTTGTATTTAGATAAACAATACACATCCTAAAAACTGCAATTCAGTTCTCCACTAACAAAAATTAACCAACATAGAGAATTCTTACTCTTTATCATCAACTGAATGACAGTGAAGCAGCATGAAGGAATTTTGAGCCATTATTAGTCAGATGAAAAACCAATTTAAAATTGCACTTGGTGAGGCAGAATGATAAATAACAGGAAACATGAAATTCTTTTGCACCTTCAGAATCTTTGAATCGCTTCATTTAACTTTGCCGCGAGTCTTCAGCTGAGAAAGCACTTTGTCTACCTGCAGCAGAGCAGAACAAGACACTTACACAGTGTTCACAGAATGGTAGTTCAGTGTAAAAAATATAAAATGTGCTTACAAGTTACAGTTATATACGTTTGTACAGAGTAAACAACAGACATACAAGCCATAACATTAAAAAGAAAATGTGGCTCATTTCTGATTTTGACAGATTTGAGCCATCACTGCAGAGGATAGAGTGTGTTACCAAAATAGTAATTCAGTTTTTCAGGATTCAATAATAAACAATAGTTAACATGTTAACTAAGTAGAAAAAAACCCTGTTGCATTTTCTCTCTCTCACACACAGTAAAGTTGTAACTAGTCCAGAAGATGGTGGGTAGTTACTTAAATCAGTGGATAATAACCATTTTGATTTAAAAAAAAGAAAAGAAAAGAAAAAATCAAACAAAGATTCTGTGTAATTACCTCATTATTTTCTTTT
Organism: Terapon puta; assembly: GCA_028564955.1. NCBI lineage: Eukaryota > Metazoa > Chordata > Actinopteri > Centrarchiformes > Terapontidae > Terapon > Terapon puta. The sequence continues at coordinate 10,973,126 of JAOXYL010000036.1, read as the reverse complement.
CTGTGACTGCATGTTTCATGAAAAGAATTAAAAAATATTTAACATGTCTATAAAAAAAGACTAATACTAATACAATAAGGACAATACTAAGATTTTGATATTTTAACTTCTTTTGCAATTACAAAATTCACAAGATGTTTTTTATTTTATTACTGATTTGTGTTAGAAACCTTTGACTGACAAGTAATAATAGTAATAATTAATCAGCCATGATATACTTCTAATATTAAATATGATGAGATTTTGTCAGAACACTACAGTCTCTGTATATACATGCAGAAATCACTCACTGTGATGAACCAGTGAGACTGCGGCCCGTAGTGAAGCTGCGACTTGAAGCTCATCTGACTGGCTGGAGCCAGAGCGTGGAGGTGGAGGTGGGGAACAGACGAGAACGGCGGCATGTGAAAGCCCATCCTGCGCAGATTCAATGAAAAAAACTATTCAAAACAACACCACTCAAAAAGACCAATTAAAGATGTGTGATGAAAGCATCCCATACAACTGATTTACCTGATGTCATCTAGATCCCTGACTTTATTCTTTTCCAGCACACTCCTCCCCATTTCTACCATCCTCTCCACTGTCAACAAACACATCACATCAGCAATAATAACACATCATAATTTATTAGTTGATCATATGAGTAGCAACAGTTATCATATAATTGTGGTGGAGTAAAAAGGCAATACTGGCTTCCAAAATGCAGAAAGTGGAAATACTTCACTACAGCGTTTGAATAAATGGGATTAGTTACATCCCACTGCTGGATGTTGAGTCATTGCAAAATAAGAAGCAGACAATGTGTTTAAAGAGAAGAACGGTGCCTTAGAGTTCAGGTTATTCCTGTTCTCTGGAACAGTTTTAAAGTGTTTGAGGTTCCAGATGTCCCAGAGACATTTAGTCATGACCTGTTCAGAGACACTGAATGACTTTATGCCTTCTTTATAGCACCTACAATAAGGACACATTTGGGCTTTGTGGACAGGCATGAACCAGAAAATAAAACTTGTGACGATCAGTTGCACATGTTCGCCACCAGGATGCACCAATTATCTGTCATCATATGTTGATACAAACACTAGAAGAAGGGTGTGACTGTGTTTCCAGGAGTATGGTTATTGAGTTTGAGGCAGTTCAGTAAAGTAAAGAAGACAGCAAAAGGAAACCACGAAAAGCACAAACACAACAAAACTTACTTGAGTGCAAGGACAACACTCTTATAGGCAAATAAGATAATTAACTGAGTCAGTGGAGCTGTGTCACAGTAAGATCAAGACTTTGCCTTTTTGCAGCTCTGATAATGTGACTACTGAGAGTGGGGGCATTTCCCAATAATCGATCAAAGGCTGCTGACTCATCTGTCTCCGCCGAACTCCTCACAAACTCCTTCTCTCTCACCTAAAGCCACATCTTCCCCCTGGAGAGACTTGCAGTTGTCGATGTGCGTCCTGGGAACGACCAGGTAATGATGCGCGGCTCCGGGCTTCACGTCCCGAAAGCAGAGCAGCTCCTCGTCCTGCGCGCGCACACACACACACACACACACACACACGCTGAGTCAGAGTCAGCTGTTGAAGTCTCTCACACACGAATAAGTCGTCTGTACTCACGCTGAGCAGGACTTCAGTGTCGGTCTGGTTGTTCGCTATTTGACAGAACGGACAGTCCTCCTGAGTCTCCATGACTACCGACCGAACCGTGACCCCTTCACTGACAGTCTGAACGAAGTCAGGGCGTGTTTCTGATCAGCTCCCCTCCCTGGTGCATTCACGGGAGCTGCGTAAATCCCAATTGCAAATGACCAAGATCAGAAATATTCTTGACAGCCTATGTATCAAATTTAGGGGGGGGTCAGATTTAGTTTATTTAATCAGAGCTATAGCAAACAAACCTGTCTACTTATGTGTCCACCTTTTAGACGATATTGCTCGTTTAGGGAAATATAACTTGAAGTAGTACGATTTGTTCTGCTAAATTTAGTGGTCATTCGAGTTGAATGATCACAAATTCAATCAATTCTGTTGTGAAAGCTTGAGCCATCCATTCGTGTGGTTAATTTCAAATTATATTTCTCATCACTTAAAAAATACATATGCCTCGGTTAAAATGGCAAAAGGGGGTATTTATTTGTGTTCACTATTTTCAAAGTTTTTTTTTGTTTCTTATCTATGCCAAATGTTCGAGAAATTAATGTTTACTTATATACTTCATTAAAGCTGCAATGATTAGTTGATTAACCAGTTAATTAGTGTGTTAATTCTTCAGTAACTAGTTATGTCTAATATCAGTGACTAATGTCTTTGGGCTGTGGACAAATCAAGACATTTGATGACATCATCTTGGTGTTAAACAATAGTCAATATTTCTCATCATCTTTTTTTTTACATTTTATGGACAAAACAACTGATCAGTTAATCCTTTCTAATCATTATTAAATGAATTAATAATGAAAATATTACTTGTTGATTGCAGCCCTACTTCCCCACCATTTAATTTTTTTCTTTTGTTCACCTCTCTTTAGTCTCCAGAAAGACAAGATGATGTTAGACACATACATAAAAACACAAACTCCCCCAAAGAATTCAGTTTATTTTTTATTATTTCTATAAATCTCAGATGTACATATATATATATAGAATAATTTAATCTAAATAAACCATCAAACATGATAACATAGTGTTCAGTGGAATCAATTCATTGTTTTTGTTTGACCATAAAATCACAATGTACTCATACATTCATACAGTCACACAAACATTTGCACATAGAAGATGTTTCTGTATCCGTTTTCTGTGCTGACTCACAGACAAAACAGAGAGCATCCTGAACTAGAGTTGTCTGGCGGAGCTTTATCCTTTAGATGCTTCCGTAGACATTCTTCCTGCAAAGACAAACACATTAAGTTAGATCTGATCGAGTGTTGAGATCAAACGAAGAAGTCACTAAATCTTTCATCTTAATTCCTACACTTAAATCAGAGTTCAACCGTTTGTCTGATGATTTTATTCTTATGAAAGCAACAAAAGAACAATAATCTTTGTATTGTAAGAGAATTAATAAAAGAAATTGATGTAGAGTGACAAATGAAGAGTCAGAAAAGGGGTTAGAGAAGCAATGAAAGAGGGAATTCCTGAGCACTCACAGTTACAAAATTTTGGGTCCCTGGTATGAATTTATATCCCACGTACTTGGAGATCTGGCTGGTGGGTGCAAGCACGTGGAGGTGGAGGTGATCGACTGACGTGTAGGGAGGTTGGTGGAACCCCAGCCTGCAGCGAAAAAAAGGTTCAAGGAAGTGACTGCACACGGAAGTAGTAAAATTAAAGGCACTATGTACGGATTAAACTAGATAAAGTGCACCTTTGGACCCAGTCAGGCAAGCTGTTTGCCTCTTTTCTGACTCTCTACGCAATATAACATATTTATGAGCGATATTGATCTGTTTTCCCAAAATGTCAAAATATCAGTGTCTTCATCTACCTCATCTCTGTCACATTAGTGATCCCTTGGTCGTGTAGTACAGTTTTCCCCATCTCAGCCATCCGCTTAACTGTTGGAAACACCACTCAGTTATTACCCTGTAAAGACCTGACTAGAGAAATAAATACACATATATGTCCATTTATAGGCAGCATCACCTTAAGCAGCGCCTTTGAGAAGTTAACAGAGGTGCGAGAGGTAATATTTCAGCGATCCCAATTCATTCAGCAATAAAATCAGTACATGCACAGGTAATATTGTTGTAATAACTGCAGAAATAGTAGTTAACGTCAGTAGAAGAAGCAGTAAGAGTATCAGCAATAGTAGCTGTAGCATCTTGGTGCAGGGTTTCTGCAGTTTAACGTGTTAAAGCTATTAGAGTTTCAAAATCCAAGCATTTTTTCAAACCATGAAAGCACCACGTTAAGATTCAAGCATTCCCAGCACCCACGCGACCCCTGAAATTAAAAGCGGCGGTCCAGAGGATTTTGCAGCACTTCTGCTTCAACAGTTTGTACCATTACACTATGACTGACCGAGGCCGATGTGTCCCCTGTGCAGAGAGAAGCAGCTGTGTATGTGCTGTACGGGCACGACCAGGTAATGGTGAGGAGCAGCAGGGTCAATGTCTCTGAAACACACCAGCTCCTTGTTCTGTTTGGAGGGGAGGTAACATTTACCTGATTATCCCACAGAACGTGGATACACAAATTGTATAAAACCATGTAGCCTATAAAACCTAAATGGAAAAATCACCATGACGGTATAAATATGGCTGAAAGTTATAATTAAGTCTTGTGATGAAAGTTTATAGCTAAACTTGAGTTTTTGTCCGAGCACATGATTAACGGTGTTTCCTTGTTTCAGAAAACGTCGCGATTTTCTTACCTTTTTATTGACTTCAGCGTTTTTGTCCTGCCCGGTAGCTATCAAACAGAAAATACAAGTTTCTGACGTTTCTTCGCTTGAGTCTGATGTATTAGTCTCCATGTTTCCCGTAACATGGGCATGAGCGTGTGCCGGTTTGCTCTTCCTGAACTCACCGTCTTTGAGGTTGTTTACAGACCAAAGATGGTCTCTAAGAATGAAGAGCGACCACTCAACACCTTTTCTCGGAGTCACCACGCAAAAGGACACTGCAGCAGTAAAAAAGGTTTTTAGAAATCATTTTGCAGCAGAGACAAGAAGTAATTATGTCCCCCCCAAAAGTCAAAGTAGTTTTTAAAATGATTCAGGCAGCAATTATTCTACCTCCTTCACCTGGTAAAATATGAGGATTTTCCGCTTTTCTCTCTCTTATTTATTTCACAGTAAAACAAGCAGTGTAATAATGTCAGGTAACGTCACCCTGTGCTCTGGGAAATTGTGATTGGTATTTTACACACCAAAATAGAGATGAACCTGTTGGTGATCTTAACTGTCACAGAGCAGTCAGGATTTACTCGTCTGTCTGTTGAGAGTCGATTGTTTGCCTCGCAAATTAAAATGGGAAAGAGCTGACAATATCCCCACATTCGCTTATTTTGTCTTTTGACCTTTTTTTCAATTTTTTTTTCAAGATTTTGAGAAAAAAAACCTATATAAGCAAGGCCTCTGTGTTTTGTTTTTAAGTGACTTTAGCCCTTAAATCATTATAAAGTGAAATCACTGACATGGCAGGAGCAACAATTTTTTTCAGGGGGTTCAGATTTTGACCACATAAATGAATTAAATTGAGGAACTGCGATAACGAAGAATCGAAGTTTGGTCTCATCCACTGAAATTAGTTATAATCTGCTCCTGCACGTTATGAGTTTACCCCAAAGTCTGTTCTGATGATAG
>JAOXYL010000036.1:10949995-10967722 GCA_028564955.1 Terapon puta | reverse complement strand
TTGATCACTGTTATTGTGTCAGTAAATCACAATAAAGTGACATGACACTATTAGGCCACTAATAATGGTAGGTAAATAAATAAATAAACAGGACTTTCAATCCCACTGAAATGAGAAAAAAAACAGATTGACGTGAAAATAAAAACTGGGCATAAACAACAGGACAAATTACTGTAGATATGTATATATTTAACATTTATTTAGGTTTAAATGTGGTTGCCATAACAACACAATAAATAGATCCTTAGTGATATCACAGACCACAGCAGTTTTGGATTCACGAGAAATAATACTCAGGGAGCATTCACAGTTACAACACTGAACAGCTACAGACAACAAAGCTCATTTTCACATGAAGCGATCGATAACTGGCATTAGTGGATAGTATGGCAGGACACAGAGCAGTGGTGTCAGACATCCGCGGTATTGCATATTCATGCAGTACAAGCCTGTGCCAGATACACAGGGTTATAAACGATAGATTTCTTTTTCATGTTAGTAGGTTTGAATTTTCAGTTAGTGGCATACCAGAGTGCAAAAACAGAAAGTCCCTTTTCCATTTTCAAAGTAAAGCAGAGGCTGACCTGTGGTTGGACAGGGAGCTTCCCTTCTGTAGTGGTGATCAAACAACATTCAGTATTAATTTTACACTGAAGGAATGCTTAAGTACGCGGGGCCACAACACAGCATTGACTGTCAATTAAACCTGTAGTGCAAAGTGACACCATGTCAAACCTCTACCGGCTGTGACTCTCTAAACGACACACAACTGAGTTCAATACTGACAACAATCATTTTTAGTGCTCGTTGTGTCCAATCAGAAACTGAAATATATAAATCACAACATTTCTATAAAAGTACATTGATTAAAAAAACCAAAACAAAACAAAACACGAAAACTGAGCATTATTTGTAGAAATATGTAAAAATAAAATGTAAAAATAAAAAAATCTAAAATATTTTTAGAAAATATGATAAAATGAAATTTTGGTCATGGCAAACGTTTCCTGGCTTCATCGCTTGTTTTGGATTATACAGGGGTTGACAGCATTACATGTGGTTAAGAGGAAATGCGATGGGACGTTCTCATTCAGTTCATCTAAGACTCAAAATAAGAAAAAGACACAGTTTTCATGGGGAAGTGCAACATTCCCGTTGTAAACAATTAAAATGTCTCCAACAGTGACAAAGGTAAATTTGATGATGGAGGATCCAGAAAAAAAAAAAAACTCCCTGGCAATTTCCACTTTGTTCACGTTTGAAATTCATTGCATTGTTAAAAAAAAAAAAATCCAAAACTCTTCATAATCCTGTACATTCCCAAACATACAAATTACATCAACCATTATTTCAGCACAAATACACCTACAGCATTATGGGACACCTTTGTCTTCCATACACAGCTAAAATCTGCTCTTTTTGGCAGATCCTTCACCACAGTAACATCAGCAGCCTGCCGCTCTCTCTTTCTTGGTCTCTTTCTCTCCTCATAAGCTTATGGTGGTCAGGCAGTCTGCATGCTAGGAAAGCTGGAGGTGTTTTCTAAGGCAGCCAATGAACTGAGAGCGACGGTATTTTCTCACACTGGACGAGCCAGGCGTGAACTGGCCAACCTACCTGTGGATCAAACCCACCTTCAAAAAAGAAAAAAAAAAGCTACAGAAGACTTCTGTTTTCAATAAGAACCGCTGCTCTCTCACAGGACATTTAGTGTCATTGAGGGGTAGCTAGGTTTGCCTCCAGGTGGTGCGTAATAAACCCAGAGAAGGAGGGGGGGCGTGTTTGACGTTTTTGAGAGGGAATGTAGAAGTAGCTGCAGCGGGGTGAGGCTACTCGAAGGTCCACACCTCCAGGCTGTGGATGTTGAAGTCCTGCTGGGCGGAGAGCGGCTGGTTGTTGAAGGTGGCGCATTTTGTGGTGGTGCCTCGGTACAGCTCGGCGTCCAGCCACAGACCCAGCTGACCGCTGCAAAGAGTCACGGAGAGAGTTAGGAAACAGGTGTGTGTCATTTTAGGGTAAACCCTTGTTCTGTCCGAGGGTTTCGATCACTGCTGATTTAAGTGTAGCTGGCAGATCTACCTACCCTCCTCCTCCCATCTGCAGAGAATCGGTATTGCCCTTCACGAAGTAAGAATTCTCTCCTGTCCAGCGATACACCTGAAAACAGAGAGGAATCGATGTCTTGAGATTTCAGAACTCGAGGAATGAAGCCATGAGTTTTCAAACTGACTTGATGCAACAAACCTTGATTTCAGGACAGAAGCTGTACAGGAAGGTCTCTCCTGTGCCGTAGCAGTGTTCGCTCACTCTGAAGGGATGAGTCGAGAACGCCCCGAATATCTGTGAGGAGACAGAGGACGGAGTTCAGCTTAAGGATGAACTGACCTGCAGCAAATAATCGCAGTGTGGACACGAGCAGTTAAAATACAGACCTGAATTTTTAGGATTATTTGGAATTTTAAATTATTCTGACAGCATGTGTATTTCTTTGATGTCACCACAAGGAGTCGCCAAAGTCAGACATTTATCAAAACTGCACAGATACAAGGCCAAAACTGATAAACTGTTAGATACCTTGACCTTTACCTTTAAATCTAAACGTAAATAAACGTGTTTGACTCAATTTAGGGGTTATTTTTAGGTGGTCAAAAGCCACAGCTTTGTACTTTTAACAACAGCATTGGGCTTAAGCACATGGAAGGATAATGTAGGTTTACTACAAATCACCTAATATGGTCTTATCAGGCTTGGGGAAGGAATGTTGCCCCTGAGACAACTATCGAACAATGTATTTCAACAGTCATTAGCAAAGTGTACTATTTAAAGATCATTTGAGAAAAAATGAATTCTTTTCTATTTTCTTGAATCAAATCAGGAAATTAATCAGCGTTTTCAAAGGCTTTCTTTGCTTGGTTTACATAGTTAGGTTTTAACTGTGAAAAAAATAAACAAGAGCCTTCTAAATCTCACCTCTTTGCATTTGTGATGAAGTGGTGTGTGTCTCAAGCTCATAAATACCATCTGATGTATTATCAGCCAGTGTGCGTGCACTAAGTCATACGCAGTACCAACCTGGTTATCCATGTCTTTGATGACCAGCAGCACAGGACTGTCCACGTCTGCCAGGTTCCTATACAGAGTCTTCAGACTGGTCCCGTGTTTCTCGGTACTGTAGGCCAGTCTCCAGGGGTAACCCTGCACACGGGCTGGCAACCGACAGGCGAGCTGGAGGGCAAACAGAAACGCAAATCATTTCAAATCACTTTCTTGACAGTAAGTGGGTAGGTTTGTGTGGCTTAGCAGGCAGGTGCAGGTACCTTCTCAATGTGCGTGTCCTGCAGCAGGTCACTGGTGTCACTGAGCACGGGCAGTGCATCCACAGACAGGTCTCCGTCGCAGCTGCCAAAACTCTGTCTACGTTTAGCCTCGTCGATGGTTATGATCTTAAAGCAAAACAAGCATGTGAGAAGATCAACTTTAAACCTAGTGTCACAAAGACTTCATTTTCTATGCAGAACAGGGCGTCAGACATAAACGGAGCTAAAGCGCAAAAACATGGAATTACTGATCCTGACTGTCATGGAAATGTCAACAAAAACACATGTTGTGTTTGTTCTGCAAACAACAGGAAAAAGTGACGGCTCCACTCACCTCCCAGCTGCATGACGCAGGGTCACTGAAGAAGTTGTCGATCATGTCTAGCTCATCTTTCTCCACCACGACAAAGCCCTGCTCCCGAGCGTCCTTTCCATACACATCCGGAGACCACTGGACAAAAAAGGCATACAGGTGGTCCACCCTGGGACAGACACAGTTAATTGGATTAGCTGAGGAAAATTTCTGGCTTAAAGACACTCTAGTTTAAGATCAGATCCCATCATGGATTTCTGTTTTGCCATCCACCTCAACAGCGTATTGTTCTTGTATCTTTTAATGTCAGGGTTGTTCATCCTCTCACCTTTCTTGCGGCACAGCAAACCAGTACTCTGGCTGTTTACTGCGGCCTCCAAATGAGTGGGCGGGGCTAGAGGTTATCCCGGACGTGAAGGACTTCCTCATTGGCTTCCCCACTTTGAAACACAGGAACATGGGCGGGTTTTTACTCTTCTCCTCTGATGAGAAAAGCATGTCTACAGAAAAATGGTGAAAAAAAACATTTTAATGAGTTTATGTTGCATTAACTGATCTTGTAACTCCAATGATGTCCAATGATCACAATAACCGTGACAGATCTAGTCATGACTTTTATACCTTCGATTGGAGCCTGCATCCTCTCCAGTAGCCATGACTTCACTTCTGCTTCATAGTTCTTCCTCCGTCTCTCCTCCTCGCTGAGCTCGGCTCCACCTGCTGGCCCGTCTGGGCTTTGTCTCTTTGGACTACTGTTCCCATGAACCTCTGAAGCCTCCTTCAGACTCGGCTTCCTATTTTGGTCCACCGGTGCAGCCATTATTTTATCATGTGCGTCGTTTAGCAGCTCTTGGGTCCCTTTAGTTTTCATATCTTTGGTTTCAGGTACCTCCTGGCTTGCAGGCTTATCACGCAAGTCGCCCTGTTTTTCAGTCTCTGAGGACGATTGTATCGACTCTCCGTCCTCGATGGAGCTGTTCTGAGCTACACCCTCATCCTCTTCATCATCCAGCTTCCCTTTAGTTTGACTGAGCATCGACTTGATCTGGAGTCCACCCCCACCCACGGAGCTTGGTCCTACTTCCTGTTGGTCTCTGCTGACGATGCTGGGGATTTTAGAGGACGTCCCCTCAGCCTCTTCAGTGCTCCCTTTGACAGTCGGCTCCAACTCTGTGAATCCTTCATCTGATGGAGACATTTCTGTCTGTTCTCCTTCTGTGCTCCCTGATTTTAAGACCACAAAACAGTCAGTTGGTTTTCAACTTTAAAACACTTCATTTCGGATCAATGTGCAATTAAAAAAAAATCTACTAGTTATTTGTGAGAAAAAAAAAGGGGTGAGAAATGTCCATCACAATTATGCAAAAACCACAAGAGACTGAGAAAGCCAAAAAATATTCAGATACGAGAAGCTGTAACTAACAGTCGAGAGTGACTAAGTGATTAACCAACGGATCATTTCAGCTATACTGTACACTCAATTGTCAGTAAATTGATGTTAAAGAGACACTTCAATTTGTACCAAAGTCAAATCTGCCACAAAGAATCAATGAGAGAGCAATAAACTGAATCTTTGGTCACATGGCTGAATTTGAACAAACAGTGTTTTCTGCTGGTTGTGGAGAGTTAAAGAGATTCCAGTAAAAAATAACACAGAAAACCACCATTTTGGACTAAATGATTTGCTGCTAAGATTAAGAAATTGATCACTTTGGACCTCGGACTTTATTTTGCTTCACAACACTGGATTTCGTGACGTTACCAGTTTCTGAAAGTGTTGATTCGATGTCGTCTAAGACGATGGGCCGCTTCGGGTCGAGAGCTTCGTAGCGGCTGAAGGGGTTGAGATCCCGCTCGGACGGCAGTTGCTCCCATTCGCCGGGCCTGTACACAGGACACAAATCCTGGGGTAGGTCTCTGTGGGGTCACGGGGGAACCACACACACCGCACCGCAAACCAGGTAGAAAATGAAAAGGGAAAAAAAAAACAAAAAAAGTCCAACAGAAAATATAAATGACCACAATGACACAAAACTTAAAAGAAAGTAACTATGATGTAAAACAGAAAATGAATCAAAAGTTTATGAAGACCAAATAAAAAATGTACATGAAAAATACAAAACTAGATTGGGTTTAACTCAGAAGTAACAAAACCCAAGGGAAACACAGATACTTAAAAAAGGGATGTGATAAAAAGGCAAATGTGTTTACTTCTGAAAAGCGAAAGGGCTTTATGCAAACAGTTTTACTGTTCACAAGAGTGAGAAAAATAGAAACTGGAAGGAGGAACAAGAAAAGGAGAAATCAGAGCCAGGGACTGGAGGAAGGACGGAAGGAAAGCGAGATAGGCAGGGGAGCTCTTACGACGGCAGAGCATCTTTGAGCTTCATCCGGGACACGTCGTCGTACAGTGCCACCGACACCACCTCCTCCATGGGGCAGATCAGGCCGTACTCCTCGCAGCCGTGCTCGATCACCAGGGGGTCCGACTTGTGGGGGTCAAACATGATGTTGTTGGGTGTCACGATCAGCACGCCACCCACCACGCCCTGCAATGACATAACGGCACACAGGGAGAGAGCACAGTGAAAAACAAGCAAAATGCCAGAGTGGTACCTGCAGGATACAGTTTAAATTAGGTTTACTTAGCAGTTTATTGACATTTGATCACATGTTATAATGTCTGAACAATGTTCACTCCCAACACTGATTCATTTGATCCGTCCACTTAAAGAATTGTTTAATGGTTATCTGGCATTGTCACATTTTCTAGGATTCTCACCATGCCATCGGTGAAATATTTGCAGCTCATCTTGATGAATTTAACCGTTGCGGGGCTCTCGTCCTCGGAGTTCGGGGAGAGCTCGCGCCGGATGGACTTGGCTGACATGCAGCTTGAAACACCATCCTGCAGGAAGTTACAGACACAGATCAGGGACCCGACTGTTACGGTTACACTTCATATATCTTCTTCTGAAAAAAAAACGTGGTTATTGTTCTTGTCAGCCTCCGATTACATGCCAGCGGAACCAAACATTTGTTACCCACTATTTAAATAACTTTTTTCACTTTTTTTGGGGGGGTCGATTAAATTACCTTACATTGTGAAATATTCAGTCTTCATTGCTTATCTGCTTAACATTAAAAATGAAATCAAACATTTTGTAGCATCAGAGCTGTTCTTCCCGTGTATGTATATTTCTTCCTGTGTATGTATATTTCTTCCTGTGTATGTCTGCTGCACCAGATGCCAAAACAAATTCCTCGTAGGTGGAAACCTACCTGGCAATAAAAGCTTTTCTGATTCTGATTCTGATTCTGTAGTTTTACCGAAATCCTAACTGCGTCACAGTTAGAGCCAGTGAAGACGGACATGTTCATTGGTGTAAGTTAAATGTGTTTTTTTCAGTCAAAACATACAAATAACCCTTTAATGTCTCTAAGTGGATACTGTAAATATCTGTATTAATCCACGTCTCCCAGCAACACAACACATCTTTTCATACTTACATGCGATGCGCTCTCTGACAAGCCATTCGTGACGGGGGGATCGGAGGAACTGGGAGATTTTGTGTTAGCTTCTGACTGGTTCAGGTCCGGGACGAACAGCCTCTGTAATGATGAGGGCGGACAGCCAATCAGGAGAGCAGTCAGAGGAAAACAACGAAGGAGCTCTAACGAAGGAGCAGGAGTTTCTCACCTGACCGGGGTAGACGCTGCGGGAGAAGAGCTTGTTCAGCTGGACCAGCTTGTTTGGGGTGATGTTGAACTTGAGTGCGATGCTGTTGAGGGAATCGTTGGGTCCCACCTGTGATGAGAGATGAGCTCTGTGAAATGAGTCCCTGAGGGTGCGCAGGTCAAAAACAGCCTACCTACCATGTTATATTAATGTCACATCACCGTAGTTTTACTCACAATGAATTCCACAGTCCCCGGTGGCCTCTTCTTCTCCCTCTTTGCCTGATTGTTCGTTTTGCAGCCATCTTCTAGAAGGAAAACAAACAAAAAAAAAAACAAAGACCCACAGTGTTTTCATAATGGATTAATATACAGTTTCATCTCATACATTCTACATCACTAACAGATATATTACTGATAAAATGCCATCCAATGAAAGAAAAGAAAAAAAAACAACAGATGACCTCCTAAACAGCCTGTAGTTATCTGCCTCTTGAGTCAGTACCAGTGTTTGTGTCATTATCCATCCTGTCCCAACACTGCCCCACACATGCTGGAGTGGTTGTCATATAAAAACACACTCAATCTGACCCTTGTAGTAGACGAGCTCCACAGTCAGCACTTTCCTCTGGCCAAGAACACAGAAGCTATTAGAGTACCACTCCCTGACTGCGTAATTATACTGCTGCCTCCACCATGGAAACAGAGGGCATGACTAAGCATCAGCCAGCCAGACTCCAGCTGCATCTGCTCTTTACTGTACCGAGCATCAAAGGCAAGATCTGTCACTTTTTCAGCGAGAGCAGTCACTTATTCCCTGAATTTATGCAGACTGTAAGTGATGATAAGCTGTGAGGCACTGCAGGGCTATGGACTTTCAGCTGAAATGACTAACGACCCAAAGATTTATGCTCTGTTTGTCCATTACACTGCAGAAAATCATATTTAATTTGATGGGCTGCAGATAACAATGCTGTCTCATTAGAACATCCTCTAGAGTTTACACAGCTGGCTGACCCGCTGCATGCATGACAAGAGTCCATTATCAGTCTGAATATAAAAGCAGCTGCTGATGATTTATGCCACAAACCCAGCGACTCATCAAAGAAGCATCCACTGAAGGCAAAATGCAGAAAACTCACCTGAAAGAAGGAATTAAAAAGAAATAATGTTTGGTTAAATTAAAGGACGCTCAGGGGGACTTTTTATTCCTTTTGCTTCAGTGCCAGCTGCATGACTGCTTCGAATGAGGGCGAGTGGGCAGCAGCTCTGGACACGAAACTTCAGACAGCAGCTGAAGCAACTCGGATTCAACCAGAGGAAACTCCTGTGCTGTTTTCTTTGGCTTCGTGGAAAAAACTGACCCAGTGGCAGGCATTAAGAGTAACTATAAAACAGTTTCATCACTCATTTGCTTATGCAATATAGGTCATTAGGTCACACTGTGGGTCATATAGAGGCAACACTGTTAAACTTAGAGAGTTTCATAACCAGTTAAAAACTTTGAGATAAATTAATTGTCACATTGGTTTTAGCTATTCTCACACTGATGCTGAATGATACTTAACCCTTATTCTCAAAAAGCAGAAAAAAAATTAAATCACGGTAGAAATGCTGTGGTTTTGTTTCTTCTTCTGCTTTTTCAAGAATGAGGATTATTTAAACCCTCAGCACTCAAAGACTTTGTGAGTACAGCCACTTAAATGTCAATGTAAACCAGTACAGGATAAAGGTTATGCAACTTCCTGTTTAAAACTGCTGAGGTTGTTCCCAACACAGAGAAGCTTTGTGTCGCATGTCCACCAGTAGATGATTGTTTCAAATAACAGAGCAGGGGAATAAAATCAAAACTCACAGTAACAGAAACACCAATAAGCAAAAGGGCAAATAAAAAATGTATTCTGTATTCTACCAATAAAGCACCAAAGTTCATTAAAGCTCCCATAATACTGGACTACGACTAGAATATTTCTAAATAATATCTTTCATGAACTTTCACTGCAGTCATTATCACACAGAGGTACTGTAAATGTGAGTCTCCTGCATTCAGGCAATGTTGTGCTGTTAGTTTTAGACCCAAAAAATAAGACTGCAAAAAACAAAAACAAAACAAAAATCACCACAAAGAGACTACACAAACACCAGAAGAATCCCAAGATAATCGGTCTGTGTATTCAACATAGCCACCATGATACTGTTACGTGCACCAAAACATCACTGGAGATGTGGTTATGAAGTTCATAATAACAAAGTGAAAATGTGAATCCTCTGCAGGGTCTCGGCGCAGATCTTACCTGATCCTGCAGGCAACTTCGCCGTTGTTCTCTCTAGGTCCGCCGTCTTGTTGGGGTCATTCTGGACATCTGGACAGGAGATGATCGTCGGGCTCTGCTCATTCACAGTCTTGTCCGACTGGTTCTGCTTTAGCTGTCTCCGCCTCTTCAGCCTGATGGAGACGCACATAATCGAATATACACATTAAATTAAATTAAGGGAGCACAGGATCGTTTGATCACTTTCAATATAACTCGTCAACCTTTTCTGGCTGGGATCGACATACAGTATGTATGAGCATGTGCACAGTGCTGTTTTTATTTCATTAGATTAAATATATTCATAAAGCCCACATCCATCGACCCAACCATGAATAGTTAACAAACACTGTCACTGCTCAATAGTTAATATGGAACAATCACCATAAGCTGACTCATCAAGATTATTTAACAGTTTAGTGCCCTGATAGATCATTTATAAGGAATTATTCACCCTGGCTGTCTGTCTTGTGTTATAGTGAAGTCTGGGCCCCAGATACAAATCACAAATGCCCTTAGAGGACTCGATCTTAGCAACACCTTAGGAAACTCTACGGAGCATTTAAACATGAGATTGGAAATAAAGATGAACTGATCTGTCTTGGTTTGATGGAAAAGGAAACACATGTTTGTTTGTTGTGTACTGTCATTAAGTTGTGAATTCAGACCTTCTGTCCACCATGTTCAAAGTTATCACGCTGAACTTTTTTCTCTTTGCTTTGCTGCCTTCTTTCCCGGTTGTTTAATCATTGATGTGTAAGGGGGTGACGTAACATCATCTCCAAACACAGTTGGGGTTCAATAAGGGGGGACACCGCAGTGCAGTGGAACCGCGGGTTAGTGGTGCACTTAAGGATAATGCACCCTCTGCAAGCCCCACCGAAACCTTAAGTGTGGACGTGAGTGTGTTTAAAGCAGATAGGACCAGATTGATTCATCATAAGGTCTGAGAGAAAGGTGGTAGTGTTGGCCCGCGCAGCTCCGGGGGAAAGGAAGAATAAAAGAAAAACGAAGAGAGAAGCGCTTTAAGTGTTCGAGTGCCTTAATGGAAGGCAGGAGAGGGTCGATAAGGCTGCAGACAGACGGAGTTCAGGGCTCTTGCACAGCCTCAGGTCACTCTCCCACTTGAACCAATGCGGCACACATCTGGTAGCGATCTCAGGAATCTGCACAAACACTCTGAAGAGCACCATCTGTTTCACTCAGGAGCATTTCGCAAAGTATCTCAATCACTTTTTAGTATTCATCTGAATATTTTCCCCTTCTGGTTACACTTTGGAACTAGGGTATGCATTCCAGGCATAATGGCAGAGAAATCAGAGTACTGTAAATAACAAGTGAAAATGAAAACATAAACTCCCCCTGCTCTTCTACTCTGAACACTTCACCCTCTGTGTACCACTGTGCTGCCATTACTGGACCCACCAGGGGGATTTCAGGGTGGTACTTTTTACAATAGAAAATGTGAAGACAGTTTTTTTTTTTTTACAAATGCACAAATATAAGACACAAAGTTGTTACAAAAATAGTCACAACAGCAAGCAAACAGTCTTTTTCAAATCTCACCAAGACTGCCAGCTCTGACTTGGAGCTGGATCTTTGATTTCTTTTGCAAGATAGATGGATGTTTAGAAGAACTGACATTATTTTTCTTGTATTGTTTTACTCTCCAAGCAATTCAAACTGTTCAAATTACTTGCTGTTTTAGTGTGATCGTATTTTTGGAGGCAGGGTTAGAGTTGTAACTTCATTGTTTACTGGATGAAGCGCAAATGTTGTTGATGAAATGGACCTCAGGACAGGCTTTCATTAGTGCCAAGGCAAAGCTTGATGCCACCACCACAACCAACGTTTAGGATGGAAATCGTACATTTCTATTGTGCACTGTAGCTTACAGTTTCATACAATGGCCACAAATAATAATTTAGGTCTCATTAGACTACAGAACCTTTTCTCCCTTTGATTCGGTCTCCCACATATCTTCTGATAAACATTGGCCAAGATGTCGAGTTTTCTCAGCAGCTATCATGATGGACTGGTGAAATCACCACGGCAACAGTGATTTCATGTGCAGCGTCTCTCCATCTCAGCCATGTTGCTCCGTTGGAGTCACCACGAGCCTCATGGTAGTCCATTGTCTTGATACACAGCCAGGTCTTATTTATGACATTTTCCTTTTCTTTATGCCCGATTGTATTATACTTGATCATATTGTGCCTTTGAATTTTCAGTAAATGTGTGACATATTCGTTGTCTTCTTTAAAATACAGCTGATACTTAGCCTAAAAGCACTTAATGATTACATTTTGCTGATTCTATGAACATACTATCACATTAAACTCATTTTGCATTAATTTAGATCAGTCTGTTCTTTTTTGTTGTTTAGTTAAAACATTAAAGTCCTGAGTTTCACTGCTGTAAAACCATAAAACATGAAAATGACTATGATGGGTTCACACTTGTTAAGGATACATGTGTTTGCTTCACAGTGGCCTTTGTGTTGTTTGCCAGGAAGTGAGGCAGCATATGGTGCAACCAGCAGGAGAGCTACACGTTATAGGCTGATTTTTCTTCATGACACGTTCACTCTGTTTCAGCACGGGCACAGTAGAGGGCTGCATGAGTTCGATTTATTCACCTCTCACCTTTATACTGTTGTTTTGCCGCACAGCAACTCAGCACAAAGTCAGCATCCTATTAAGATTTAATGCACAGCACACCTAATCATTAGAGAGCAACTGAAAAGCGACGCCAATGCAAAGTCATTTTTCTCCATAATGTAATATTTCCAACAGAAGCCAATCCAGTCATGAAAACTCAGGACAAATTGCAGGTTTGTACCAGACTCAATAAGAAACCTGAGACATAATAAGACAGAACAAAGCCCATTAGGCTACACTGCATTACCTCTTGACATTTATCACAAGTCCAAACTCAACAAATACTGACAGCACATTCATCACACTGATCCTGCTTGTCCATAAATTGACATACTTTTCGTACATTTGATTGTTTTAACTACCCATTGTCAGCTTAGCTTGAGCCTGAAACCCAACAAAATCATATGATCATGTTTCTCACAAAGATGGGACAAGAAATATATTCTAAAATGGATTAGGCTTTTTACACACAGTCAAGCCACATATGCAGTCATACAGCCCTTCATTATCCACACACACCGTCCACAACATCTCAGATCTGTGGGCGTCAAGGTGAAAGAGCTGATTTTTTATCATGACCTGCTAGTTGCTCATCAGTACATTCACCACAGCTGTGACGAGCTTCGTTACGCACACTCTCTGCTATCATGTGTCACAATTCTGCCAAAATCCAATTTTCAAGTCAACCTGATCCAGGTCAATCAATTCTCTTAGAAAGAACTCTTACACATGACTTGGATTATTTGTATACATATAGGAGGCTGTTTTTGCTGAGATCAGCTCAGAGACTTAGCAGTACTGCTCCACGGCTCAAAGAATGGCAGAAAGAGTTAATTAGATGATGTACCTCGACCACAGCATGTTGAGGTACTAATGAAATGTGTAGCACACTGGAAAAACGACAGTGTCACCTCTGACAGGCAATGAAAAAAAGACTTTGTCACGGCTTCTCTGACAACTATTCTGCACGTTTTGTTTCCAATATTTTTACTTTGTTCATCCAATTTACCATTTCTATTCCAGTGAGTTCTGTATTTATGTTTGTCTGCATGTCTGTCCATGAATCCCTTCTCTGTCATTCCTCTGCAAATTTCCACCTTTTTCCTGGATTCTAAGGGATTTTTTTGTATTGGGTGTTTTTTCTTAAAAGGATATTAGGACATCACATCATGTTTATACAGTGTACAAAATATACAGTGTGTGCTCTGTGATTATGACATTTTTGAATGAAACTTTCAATAAAAGCAACGACTTAAAAATCATCATGAAGGCAAAATAAAATCACGGACACAAAAAAAAAAACCATGGAGCTTAGTGAGAAACAAATGTTGGGGCTCAGTTTTGCTACTTACCTAGCAAAGTATCCCGGCTTCCTGTCTCTCTTTTCCATCAGGCCAGGATCCTAAGTCTGCACGCAGTCCAGCGCGTCCATACAAACAACGTCCACCCTCAAGTGTGTCCAAGCCAGCCAGACACAACTTTTGGGAAGATCAGTTCTCACACTGCGCTCACACACTTCTTCTTCCTTGTTCTGCAGAAGAAGAAGAAGAAGAGGAGGAGGGGGGTTAGCAGGGTGCTTTCCTCTCTCAACAACACTCACTCACAATGCAAAAAGCCCAATAACTGATGGTCGAAGTCTCATCAGCCTAAGTGAAGGGCGATGAAAGCATCCTACAACAAGCATGTCAGCCCTCTCAGCTGACAATGGCTGACCAGCAGGGTGTGGAGGGAGGAGAAGAGGGAAAAACACACCCCTCTGCTGTGGAGAGAAGACACATCTGCTGCTAGCTACACATATGTTTTATTATGTAATTATGCCCCAAATGCTATTATTAGCAGTATCAAGCTGGGAATGCAGTCCATGTAAACACTCCAGACCATCATGGCTACTCCTTTACCAGCTAGCTGAAAACGAAACGAATGCACTGCACGCCTGCCACACACCGTGAGGACGCAGAAACCTTAAGTTCATCCACGTGTGTTACGTAACGAGGTAACCCAACAAAAAAAAAACAGGTTAATTTTTTTTTAAAGCCCCAAACCCACCACCACCACCACCTCAGCTACAGTCTCCAGTTTGTTGCAGCTTGCAGGGGAAAGTCCTCTCCGTGAGCCAGCCTCTTGTTAAGGTGCAGCAGAAAACAAAACACACGAGATATGAGATTTCCAGCTGCGGCTAAATGTTGAATAAGAGAATATGAACACACGCAAACACACACACACTGAGCAAACACAGGTGAGCAAGGTTCAGTCCCCCAGCTGACTTCACAGCTGATGCTAACCGCGCTAGCTAGCCACTTTGTTTACAGGACAATAGCAACCTGGTGGAGGATTTGTGTTGGGTTTTTCCCACCACAGCCCGCCAAGATAAAGTAAAATATCCCCGCGAACCTGCAGTCTGCTCCGGGATAACTCTATCGACAAACACGCATCCGCAGACGACGCTAAATGTGATATAAAAGCCCACACAGGTGGCCCAGGCTGACCACATACCTTGCGTGCATCCTCTCACAGCCAGTGTTAAAATCAAAATGAAGCCTCCCCTCGCGGCGCCCCCTGCCGTCTGTGCGCTGAAAAACACGAGCTCACCGCCGGCCTATTTACTACGGAGCTCAGCGGCTCGTTAATGTCATGGTGGCGGTTGCTAAGGGCAGCGAGATTAAAGATGTGGTTGTCGATCGGTATCTCGTCGCAACACGTAGATAGCCTGACAAAAACTATACTACTATTGTAATGATTAGGAAAGTTTAAAAAATAGATTGGGCCGGCTCGTGAACAGAGCTTCCCTGGTGGTCTAGTGGTTAGGATTCGGCGCTCTCACCGCCGCGGCCCGGGTTCGATTCCCGGTCAGGGAACATGTTTTTGTTCCTCTACTCCATCTGATCTGTCTTCACCTTTGGTCACACAAACACAACGAACAACAGGTTAAATATTGACATGCCACGGTTTGATCGTGACCGCTCCTCTGCTGCTATATTACTGGTGCTATATCAATTAATAAAACTGTGTTGAAAGTCATTACAGCAAAACAGACACGTCCAGGCTGTAGTTAAAAAAAAACAATACAGTCGTCCCTCATTTATCGCGGGAGTTACATTCTAAAAATAACTTGCGATAGTCGAAATCAGTAGTCAGCTTTATTTTTTTATGCAATTATTATAGATTATTATGATGAGGCTGTAAAAACCCTCACTACACACTTTATACACTTTTCTCAGACAGACATTAACATTTTCTCACTTTTCTCTCTTGTTCAAACTTTCGTAGAAAAATAAGTCCAGTATCATAGAATGAAACCAAAGGTCAAAACCAAAGATTTCTGTAAATTTGGCAAGCTGAACCTATTCTGTACTGTACAGGAAACAGGAGGAGATTGGTTGACAATGGTATACAGTCCCTTAGCCAATCAGGACGCAGAACACAATGGGTTTTTAAAAAAAAGAAAAGAAAGAAAAGCATGCAGAATTGCACTAAAAAAAGTCCGGGAAACAGTAAGACCGCAAAAGGTGAACCGCGTTATAGCGAGATGACCTCTCTTTGCAACTTTACAACTTTAGCCTATTGCAGGTATTGATTCAAATTCCTCCATTCAGAACAAGATATTGCATTTAATGTCTGCATGTTTCAAATTCTGCTTTTTTGTAAGGGCTCTTCTCTGCTTATTGTTTAATGAGAAAAGAGTTCAGATGAATTATCGTAAATTCTCGCAGTGCTGGGATTTTCAGCCTTTTTATCTTTGTCATCAGTGTGTGCTGTTTACTTTTTAGTGACTGTATTTAACGGAGGTGGAAGAAATACTCAGATCTTGCACTTCAGCCAGATCTAGTGGCCAAATACGCCAGTAGGGAAATACCCTTAAGTAAAATGTATGCATTCAAAATTATATTTGAGTAAAAGAGAGGTAAAAGAAAATTTAGTATCAATGTGTACTTGAACCACCAAAAGAAAAGTAGCATCATGCAGAATGGTCGATTTCAGAATTAGAAATATTATCGCCTTTAATTGCATTAATGCAGCTGAGGGAACTAATTCCATTGAGTAAAGTACAGCTACCTGTAAATTGTAACCAGTGGTATTCACATACCAATTAGATTTTTCTTAGGTCTGAAAACATTTTAATTCCTGTAAAAAAAATAAATAAAAGTGTGTAAATCACAGGACTTGATTTTGCCATGAACCTACAAAAAGCTACCTGTAGGTGGCGACAATTCACAACAAATGGTTCACGAAAAGAGGCGTGCAGTTCACACACGGGTGTTTATTAGGTGTCCAAACATAAAAGATAACGAACATTACGAGAGCTTCCCCATAAGAGCTCTGCAACTTACATGAGCTTTTTTTAATTTTCTTTGACGAACAAACAACATTCGTATCAGCCTCACAGTCTCACATCAATGCTCACAGTTTACACTATGTCTACCAGGCAGAATGAGATTTGTTTTGTATAATTCCCTCAGTTTGCACACACTCCACTTCATCTCATACATCCTCTACATGTGCTAATTCTGAATATGTCTCTGTCACTCCTTCCTATAAAGCTTAGTTGAGCTGAACTTGTTGAAAAAAAAGAACGAGGGCAGTGAGACTGAGATAACGTGTGTTTGTGGAGCTTGGGTCCTTAGAGGGCCCTCAGAGGTGGGGAAAAGACAGAGACCCCCTGGCTGCAGGCCCTCTGATTGGACGAGGCAGGAGTTAACTAGTTCCTGGCTGGCTATGTATCTTGGCAGTTATTTTGACAGGCGCTATCATTGTGAGAGAGGAGATAAGTTGTCTTAGGGATCGCCATGGCGCCGGTGTGTCCCTCCTCCGTCCTGTTCAGACTCCTATCAACCCTTCTTCTCACCCCCCTTTCGCTGCCCCTGCTTTGGCGCAAAGGATTGTGGGGGACTGTTTGGTTGGGAGCGGGGTTTGTGTTGGCAGGGACCCCGGGGCTCTGGGTATCATCGTCCCCCCCTTCAAGACCATCAAAACCACCATGTGACCGAAGTGTCGCCGTCCACGATCTTTTGACTGCTCTCTCTTGCTCTTTCTTGCCTTTCTTTTCTTCTAATATTCTTCATCTTTTTATTGAACCTTATCTTTGAGTTTCTGCTTTTCATTCCTGGAAACACAGCCATGGTTTTAACAATCCAGTGATAGAAAAAGAAATTGAGGCGGACGGAGTAGGACAGAAAGGACGAGCTCTAGTAAACTTTTGACTCTGCTGAGTAATGTTTTCAAGATGTGGGCTATAATAATAGCCAAAGTCCATCAAAGCCATTATAGTCTGTCATTTAAGATCTCCACAGTATACAGGTAGTCTCATTTCAGCCTCTGATATTAGAATTTTTATGTTACTGTCCCGTCATGGCTCACAAACAGCTTGGTAGCATTACAGCGTCTGTTTTTTGTGTTAATATCACTGCTACACAGGGGTATTCAGTCACACACACACACACACACACACA
>JAOXYL010000036.1:10862234-10874891 GCA_028564955.1 Terapon puta | reverse complement strand
AAAAAAAAAAAATCTATAATCAGTAATGACTTGACAGGAATCAACTCCTTAGAAATAGTTCTGTATATAATTATGTGTGAAAGCCTAAATTTGTCATAGTAACACGTTTAACTTGTAGTAAAGGCATAGCATGTTCATTAGTTACCTTTTTTTAGTGGTGCTAGATTGTTTTAATATTTGAGTAGGGCCATGCTAGCTCTTTCCTCGCCTCCAGTCTTTTTTGTTAAGCTAAGTTATTATCATATATTTACCAGACCAAGTATGAGAGTGGTGAGTGGTATCAATCTTCCTCACCAATCTTCAGCAGCTGCTGCTGTTGAGAGAGGTGCTCAGATGTGTCAAGGTGCAGACATGTTTGCACCTCACCCACCCACTCACTTCACGGTTGAGCTTTATTCTAAACTTGACTGCAGGAGCCTCCAGCAATAAAAGGGAAAAGTGGTTTGTGCATGAGCAGCACGTGACCTGCTGGTCCAGGCTTCTGGAGACTATGTAGCGTATCTGGTGGGCACAGTCTGTTTGTTTATGGTCCTGTACTGTCCAAAGGATGGAAAAGGAGTGAACACATCATTGATCTCACCTTCACAAGGCATTACGCTGCTCTCGACTCTCTCTCCAGGGTATTTAATTATTTATGAGACTCTAAGGTGTGCTTGTTTAAAGTGCTTAGGTTAAAATTTATGTGCCGCATCTGTATCTGTGCGCACATTAGACACACATGCTGGAGCACAAGCACTTCAGTACGTGCTTTCTCCTCCGTCTTCTCACTTTCTCTGCCTGATCCCCCCCCCCCCCCCCCCCCCCCCCCTAAACCCCACCAACCACCCACCGAAACCTTCTCTCTGAGCAATGTATGTCTCCACAGAGCTCACAGCTCCACTGCTAATTATGCCTGTGCAAGGATTCCCATATGAGCAGGCTGCCACACGAGCCCGTGTTTCATTATGTTATCTAGAATAAAGGTATAGGATGTGCATGTGGCTGGTTTTTGCAGGGGATTGCATGTGCACATGATTGTCTGGTTCTCTCTCTCTCTCTCTCTCTTTTAACATATAAATAATGAACCTGCCACAGAAGCAAGGTATGTTATTACTCAGCAGCAGCAGCCAAATATTTAATCCAGCTCTTGTACGAGATATTTTCTCCACTGGGTGCAGCCAGGATGGTGATTCATCACTTCAGATTAATGGCATGAGGAGTGAAGTGGAAAACACTGTGAGGTATTGCTCTGCGACTATGAGGGGAGACAGATGTGATCCCACCCATGAAATCACTGCAAACTTCCCTCCACCTACAGCATCATATTTGTGCCCAGTTAGGCTGAAGAGGCGTGTAGGTTTCAACGTAAAGCCGTCGCTGTCTAATGTAGGTGGAGTTGGACTTTTATTGGTGATGTCTCCTTTAAACACGAAAGGTTGCTGTGGTACTTCAAAATCTATCTATCTACCTCTTTTTTTTATTCTACACACAACTACTTCCATCGCAGCAGAAAAAATTCCTGGAGAAGAGGCTGGATGACAGATAGGTGGTGGCGCTGAGACCTCACAGAGTTCATGTCTCACTCGTATGTTTACTATTTGTTTGACTGTAAATTTGTGACTACTAAAGTAAAACATAAACTAAGGAGGGTTGACATGCTTTCAACACCTTTGTACCTGTGGTGTAGTTTATATTCAACTCACACAGTGGATATTCTTAAAATTAAGTGTGAGACTCAAAAACCAATTTTTGTCCCTAAAAGTTAATCCATCTTAGAGAGAAGAGGAGGCAGTCATGCAAATGATTTCTATTCCCTTTTTCAAGCGTTGTGAACCCTTAAAATCTGCACATCACAATAAAATATATAACCCTAATACAATACCATTTGAAGGGGGAAGTTTATCAAAAGTTTAAACTTTATTGTAGCTAGGAAAGTGTCAAATCCACAAGCTTTGTTCCCTTAAATGTCTTTTGATTATTTCAGGGTGACAAATTTGAGTACCTCTACGACCTCTGAGGTGAAATTTCCCTCCTTTTCCAAGAGAGAGGTTCCTTATCTCCCTCTACTCTGTCAACTATAGTGTGACACAGCTAACGTCAGCACATACCTCCTCTTTAGTTTTCTTGGAGATGACCCGGAACCAGTCTCCGATCATACTGAGTACAGCAGCAAAGTACGCCAGGCCCACCAGGATCCAGAACCACACCACAGGTTTGTAGTAGTCCAGGTACTCTAGATTTTCTGATCCACCTGCAGAGGAAAAGACACAACAAGTGGGTTTTACAACAAAAACAGGTTAGATTTATTCTGGTTGATGCCACCAGTTAGGTTAAATGAATCCTTAGCTTTCATTTTTGTATCATTTAATGAGCCTCAGTCTCTCCCTTTTAGATGGTAGTCAGGTCTTTCTGCTGTGCTGTAGTCTTTAATTGCCCCTGACTGCTCTTACTAGGACCATTTTGTAAGAATGTGTAAAGAGAGAGAGAAGCTGGGACTAATGAGTAAGAATAAAACTGCACAATGTGTCGCAGATATGAAGATAAGTACCTACTGATTTCTGGGATTCACCAATATTCCCCTGCATTTGCTCTTCAGAGTGGTCGAAAGTCCTCTTACCAAGATTACCAAGACTTACTTACTTACCAAGAAAAAAACATCTTGTTTTCACAGCCCAAAAATTGTGCGTGCAATGGAAGAAACTGCTTTAAATTTGATCAAATCAAATTGAGATTTGACACTTTCATTTAAGTTCACCAGCTTGTTGATTTCACTACTGCTGAAGCTCTTTTCATTATGCTGATGACAGGTTATGTTAATAACTATGCTAATAAACAATTAGCCCTGCACTTTCAGTTCATGATCAAGTGGGATTCATCACTGAGCACACCAGATTTGGATAGTTTGCTGCATCTGGAGTTGACTTTTTTCCCCTCAAAGTGAAAAGAAAATTTGGTGCCTAATTTGGTGCCTTTATGTTTTCCTGTACATTAATTTGTGTGATCTTAGTGTTCTAATAAATATTCATTAATGCTGTTCATAGAGAAACACTGTAAAGTTTTAGCTTGGTTCTCACTCTTGAAGAGGGGAGAAAGTGTCCTATGTCATGTTATGATTCTGACATTGTCACAAGATGTATTTTTGATGTTTGAAATCACATAATCCCACATGAAATGAGCCCAGAAAATTGACATAACATTGAAATGAAAATGAACTAATCAACTATCTATGTGGATATACATGAAGATATACATATATGTATTTAGATGTGACTTTGGGGTAGATAGAGAGTTATATGTATAAATATATCTGTATTTCGGAGCATCCTGGACATATGTTATATCAGCTGCATGGACATACTGTGCCTTCTCTTAATAATATAAGTTTAATTAAGTCCTCTCCACACACAAAACATTACCTGCTGTTTTGTTTCCCACCATGAACAGCCAGCCCACTCGCTGTGCAGTCAGGTAACCTCCCATTACAGCGTCAGTTTAACTCTCCACAGAGCAGGCTGATTAGTTTACTGTAACTAAGGGTTGTGCACAGGTGGCGTAATCTAATCTATAATCATTAGGGTCTGCTCCGGGAAGTTTAATCTAGCAGCTAAGTGTGTGTGATTTTTCCCATCTGCCTCTTCCTTGTTGCTTGTCAAGCAGGTCAAATCAAGCTGCACACATGCGCACGCACACACACACACACACACACACACACACACACACACACACACACACACACTTTAAGATGCTTGCTCTCTCTTTTTGTCTCTCCTGCTTTTTTTCTCTCAAGCACAAACATGCATATATTTTATGTACAGTGAAATCAATTCTTCAGAACTTTATATTCTTTTACCAATAATTTCACATGAATATAATGTAAAAATGAAAATCCTGGATATTAAATTTTTCTGTGCGTTTAATATGAATCTATCAGCAGCAGCTGGTTTGTTTAGTTAAGAATAAAGACTGAAAACTGGGGGGAAAAGCTGGCCAATCCACTAACCGATGCATGTTTGTTTAATCTGTATAAAAACTGTAAAATGACAATTTGCAAAAAACCTGAGTCTCAGGTGGTTGCCTGGCAGCTGCTCTCAGCAAAGAAACGAGTAAATTGACTAATTTATGTCTAATTACGTCTGATGTTGTTCACATTATGCAAACATAATATATTATGCATATTAGCAGACCTTAGAGGATTACTCTGTTTCTACAAAGGTAGTTGGACACTTCCTCCAGATTACCTCCACACAGACATGAAAATTTCTCACAGCAAGAACATGAATAAGTACATTTTCTAAAGATTTCCAACTTGTGCCTTTAAATGTAAAGTGTAAGTGACTGGTTAGTCGGAAGGGATGGCTCTGATACATGTGTATGAATGCAGATGTGACACAAAAGGAGAATTTCTGTGTGTAATTTACAGTATTCAATTAAGTATTAAGTGCTCAAGTATTAAAAGGTATTATTTGCCTGAGACTATTATTATTTAATGTGCTGTTAGGATGTTTGAATAATTCATACAATGAAATAATAACAGGTTTTTTTTGGCAGTAATGAGCTCAACAGACGGGAGCACTAAACGCATTGCAGGGATTCAGATGCACTTGGAAAACTGTCAGAGTACGTGTATCATAATGTGAAGCACTGAATGTAATCGCAGGCCAATTGAAGGCTCACTGCTGCGGCGCACATCTGTCGAGTCAGACTGAGGAATAACTCAACTAAAAATACTCTGATTCTAAACTGGGCGTCAGACATCAAAATGAAAGATGGCCTATGAATCAAAAAGGAAACCAAGTGACCTTTTTCACCCGCGACAAAGTCTCCGAAGCCGATGGTGGTGAGGGTGATGACGACAAAGTAGATGGACTCGAGCGTGCTCCAGCCCTCGATGTGCTTGAAGATGATGGCAGGGAGGGCCACGAAGATGAGGCACCCGAACAGGATGAAGAGCAGCGTGGAGAAGACGCGAATCTTCGTCTGACTGACTTTCCACTTCTGCAGGGAGAAAATAACTGTTCATGCAAAGAGCGGAGGTCTTCCACGTGCATAAAAACACTTTTTAATGAAACCAGTGGGAATGAGAGTGGAGCGCTTGGAGTAAATGAAACACTCAGAGCAGGGGGACTGAGAAGTGCAGAGGTTAAGAAAGACCAATATGCCTGAATTTTAACCGGGTTAATAGTTTTGTGTTATGATTACTGGTGAAATACAGTTACTGTTACATGGTCTACACAAACATTTTTTTAGTTTTATCTCGAGGAGCGAGTGATTTCTTGCAGCAAAGGACCATTCCTCAAATGACTGAGGGAAATTAATACCTGAAAACCTTCTGCTTGTTTCCTATTTTCTGATTTCCCGCAGGCTTCGCATTGTGGTGACTCACTTCCCCCTACCTCCTTCTAGGAATACATTTTCTGTTTTCTAACATCTCAAACGTCACGCTGCCAGCTCATGTGACATAATTTTCGCTGTCAGATGGCACGCCCACAAGAGCTGGGGAGAGGTGGCAAGTGACTTGACATGCCTCACATGTGCTGTAATATTGATGACTTATCAAATATTTTTTTCATGGTAGCAGATATCATAATGGATTCTTTGCAGTCACAGCCTGTGCGATCAGCTGTAACAGCGAGGCGTGAGCCCTGCAGTCCCTCTTTTGCGTCACAGTTAGAGTACATCAGAGTAAATTCTGCATGCTGCTGTTTTCTCTGCTGCCTTTCCACTTGAGGTGACTGCTTTCAGCTGGTTCCCTGTGTAGCGTGCACTTTCCCCCTTCCAGTTATGTAAGCCCAAAGCACAGCGCCTCTGAGGGGAGGCAGAAAGAGCAGGCGGACCTCAGATTACCGGGTCTGTGATGTCTAATGCCACACTACACTGGACAGAGTACAGTAGTATGCGTTTTAAAGAGACCTACTATGAGCCAAACTAAGGGCTGGTGAAGCTGAGGCGGTTCTTTAGTCAGCATCGACACTACACAGCAGCTGCTGCAGTGCATCTATTTCCATTGTTCGAGCCAGCTGCCAGCCTCTCGCCACTTCCCCCAGGAGGGAAGACAAAAGCCACCAATTAATCAAAATCGTAATTAACCTGTTGCTGCCAAGTATCTGGTTTCTCAAACAATTGCTATTGTTAGTGCTTTAATTCTGAAAGTGGAGGTTCCTAAACTGAAATTGGCAGCTTTCATGGCCTTTTCAGAACATCAGAGCAGTACAGAAATGTTTTCCAGGTTTACATCCACAACTGTCTGTGTAAATCATGCTTACACATCCTATAATTGTGTCAGAATAATGAAATGCTGCTGCCTAGGGTTAAGCTATGTACACCAGCAAATAGAAAAACAAAATGCTGCTAAAGACAGTTGAAAAAAAACAAAACCTTTGCCTCACTAGAAACATATCCACAATTATACTTGTCATTACCAACAACACGTCCTGCCAGCAGTCAGTCAGTCAGTTTCAAATTGCTGAGGGACCACTGTGAAAAAACGATTTCACTCTTCAGTCCCAGCCTCCCATGATGTTAGCTTGCTTTTATGACTCCAGTCACAGTTCTCTGACATGCAGATGGACTGGCCACACCACTTGATTTTCACACTTATAGAATAAAGATATTCATATGACCGCCTGCATCTGTGCTTCTTTCTTCATCATAGAGCAGACTAATTTGTTATTTCTGTCTCCTGAAAATCAGGTGGTCGTTGTTTTTAAAGCACATTCTGGTGACTCTCATATGTTGCTATTTCTCATTTCAGCACAAAATCTTCTGTTATACTGCAGTTATATCATTTGGCCACACACATTGCTTTAATGAGCACTTCAAACAAGGAAAACAAATGTTTTACTTGATTATACTAAGAATCTTATATTTCATTACTCATTATTATGTATTTATTATCTGCTTGGTTTTTTTATATAGCCACATAGTATTGCATCCACGTGTATGATTAAGCGCATAATTGATTCTGTCATTGCAATTCAAGTATCCTTCTAGCTATTTATTTAAAGAAGAGTGGTTCTAATCAGGAACAAGAAAAAAAAAACAAACAACAGATAAAATAAACTGCATTTAAAGCTGAATTTAATCCGTTTTACATATGAAAACTGTTTGACTGTTATCAGATATCTTCCTTATTGGCTTCTGCACTGAGCAGCTGTTTTTCAGGGCGGGGCTTTGAGTTTCCAGGAGGAACTTAATGAGTTACCACGAACGTCCAACTGTCCGGCAGAGTTCATTAATAACCTCCCTGTCCAACATGAGTAATTGTGTCTGCTCACTGCTGTGGCAGGGATGTGATGCTCAATTTGGTGTGCATGTGTTTACTATATGTGCACATCCATGGACAAAAGTCAATGTGCGACTTGTGCGGCGTGGTAAATAAGTCTATTGGCCTTATTTCAGAGTGATGTATCGATCTCTGTGGGCTGCTGTTTTATTCCGCTGCCTTAAACAAAGAGATAAGATGGAAACAGTCCAGTAAGTTTAGTTTAGTGATTTTTTTTTTGGTTTCCAGGGGTCTGTTGATATGGCAACCCAAAAACTACTGAATGCTGAAGTACTGAATGCTGAAATCTGAGAAATAAAAAAACAAATCTTGAATCCTGGGTGTGAATCTTTCACTGTAGTGTTCAGCAGAGGTCACGTTGCCGCTTCAGCCTTGACACTGACAATATACTTTTACAGCCGCCTTTGCATTACCTGGATGATTAAGTCAACAAAAGGCTCACTGCGCACAGGCAAACATTCAGGGAGGCGCAAACGACAACAAGGCGAAAACAAGCTCGCATAAACGAAGCGGCTCACCACGATCATCTTCTCTACTTTGGCGATGCCCTTCCCAAAAATGGTCCCCAACTGGTCCCCGACGCCCGCCAGCAAGAATCCAAACAGGGGAATTCCCAACAGAGCGTAAACGATGCAGAAGATCCGCCCACCTTCAGTGTGAGGAGAGATGTTCCCGAATCCTGATAGGGGGAGAAACAGAGAGTTCATTAGCTCTTCAGACAATTTTTAATTCATGTCAGCATCAATTACAACATTGAATCGTAGTAGTGTAATAGTGTATATGTTATGTTATGTTAGACTTTTCTCTGGAAATGAAGAAAAATCTGACAGTCCTGGAACATCCAGTCCTTTTCAGTAGCAAAAGCAACAAATGTTAACCCTACTTGTCAGTGTATGTTTTATGTTCATTGCTATGGCAGAAGAAGTAACATCAGTGTTACAGAGAGAGATGGATGTCGTATAGAAGAAGCGACTCAGAGTAAAGATTATAATTCACACCCTCCACCCCGAAGCAGCTCTGATGTGAATGAAGATGGAAAAAGAAATGAACACGAGAAATGAAAGGCCTATGCACATTGTGCTGTGGGCTTTGTATGTATACACACAGAAACACACACAAAAGTCCATCACTGGTTCACTGCCTTTCATCTTCTCAAATCCATCATCATGTGCTGCTCGATGAGCAGATGGGGCTTACAGAGTACCTCCGTCTGATGTAAACCTGACTCCACATGTTCAGGAACATACGACTTTCATTATTCAACGCTTCATAAGAAGTCTGCATAATGAACTACATCCACTTTTCTCTATTAATGCAGTCATCTGTCTCAGGATAGAGGCTGCGGGGTGCCGTATAATGACTTCACACTCACACACTGGAATAGGGTGACACCAAATGTGAGAAAATAGTCAATCAGGTCATGATTAGTTTATTGGGAGACAGGATGCTGGATTAGTTTTTAACACCTCTGGGTGCCCCTGCAGAAAAAAACGAGGACCAGCAGCGCTCTGATTTGAAGCTGCACTATTTTTATTTTTTGTCAGACTGAATTAAACAGGTTAATTCTTGGTTATTTTTTCAATTTGTCTTTTAATGCTACCACAATATTACACCTAGAATTGGTGTCATGCACTGGGATGACTGACTCGTATTCAAATAAGACAAACTGAATTTCAGCACTTGAAAGTTGTTAATATGGTGAAAATATGAATTCATATGTACTACATACAAAAATAGGCCCCTCTGCAGTTACACTGCATATATTTGAGTCTATTTTTCTACTGCATGACTTTAGATGAAAGGTTAAACACCAAAATCAGTTAAATACCAATTAGTCATTCAATTAGTTTCATACTTGACTATGACATTGTCTGCATGCATAATACATTAATCTTAAAATTTCCGCTTTATAATGAGCTTAAGCCGTGAAATGGATGAACCCATTTATTAGAATGAGCCCCAGGTACTGCATTTATGACACCACTCAGGCTTATGTAATGACCGCACGCAGTAACCTGTCACAGTTTGCACAGTTTCCTTTAAAGGAACAAAATGCAATCTCAGTGGACAATAAAAACTTAACGACTTCCTTCTAAACTCATTAAGTGATGCTAGGAGAGAAACCTGATATTCAACTGGGTGATTTAGTTACTCTTTAAGTGGCATACTGCTGGCTTCATTGTTTTTTGGATCATTTAATTGTGAAAAAAGACAGTGTAGTGAAACCCTGTTGTGGTGGACTTTACTGGTATTAAAGTAAGCTGATTGGGGAAACGTTGTCTCATTGTTTTAACTGTACGCCCTGTGATTATCACATTACTGGAGGACGTTGCCTTCAATGAATTTCACATTCAGATTCAAGAAGGCAACTGTGCTCATTAGAAACAACAGCTCACAACTGTGCAGGAGGGGAAAGTTTGCAGAAAATAACTACCGTATTCGAATAATGATTGCCTTTTCTTTTACGTACAAACAACAAAGGACGTCTGTTTTTCATATGCACTTCATGGGAAGTCAAGGGAATTTCAAAAGGAATAGGAACAGTAGCAGAGAGAGAACTAGGAATCCCACGGGTAAAAAATACTGAGAGATCAGTAGTAAATGCACATTTTTTACTCCCAGGAGAGAGGACACGCAAGGAGGCAATGGCTTTAAGAGTTAATTCAGTTCACTCCAATGGATAAAGTATAGAGGTGAAAATAAGTGGGGGGAAAGACACTTCGCCTCAACGCAGCCATCCAATTAAAGAACTCTGCATAAACAAATCAATCTCTGGATACAAATCAAGTTAAGCCGGAGGAATATAAGGAGCTGAGAGGCAGAGCAAAGTGTAATGTCAGACACACCTGCTGAGTCGTTCTTCTCTGAGGTTGTGTTCCTTGATAGGCTGGTCCCAATTTGCACAATGGCTTTAAGCAAAAGCCTCTCTGAGACGTGATTTGTTTGCATAATGCTAATGGCCACAGAACATTTTGTACCAATCAGGTGAAATTATCATGATTGGCAACAGACAGCACAGTAATTATGTGCTGTTTGCTCTACAAGCATCAAAGGTGATATGCAGCAAACACCACCTGGGAGCAAGGACGGTGCAGGAAAATCAAAGCTGCAAACTCGAGCGCTCTGCTACGGACCTGTCTGTGCACCTTCACCTCGCAACCTTTCCTAGATGTCTGGGCTTACAAAAAAGGAAGCAAACAAAACACATCTATGTACTCGAAACCAAATTAAAGCCGCGGCGCTCTCCCTTTTCTCATCGGGTATCGATCTACCTGGCACATTTCATGAGAAAACATCATGATGACTTCAAGTCAAACATTTGTGAATCTGCTTTCTTTGAAAGAGCAAGATCGACTTCAGTGAAGTGGAGAAAAGAAAATCAACAAGCTCGATCTTAGGCGTACACAGGGAAAACCCACAGTTCAGCTTTTACTCTCCATATACAGGATTACCTTCCACCCCATACAAAAGCACACATATTTTCTAACGAGAGGGCAAAATTAAGTGTAATATTTTCTGGCTCGGGACTGGGCTTTGACAGCATCCCAGAGATGTGAAGTAGAGCCCATCAGGCCTCCAAATGGACAAGCTAATGTGTTATGGTCTGCTTGGACGAGCCAGATAAGATTAGCTGAGCGGTTTCATTGAGCAGAGGAACGAGCGCAAGCCTGGTGCAGTGCAGCAAACTCTCAGAGAGGGGCTGGAGCATGATTCGGGCAAGCAAGTGCAATTTCATGGGACGAAATATTCACCACGATTCCGATCACATAGGATAGCCATACATCTGAAACACTATCTCACCAATTTTGCAGCAAAATCGATTTATTTCTACTCAAGGTGTTGCTTTTTCCAATCAGAAAACGAGCCCCGACGGGACAACGGAGATGTGAAATGGAGCCCAGCAGCCTGATGAACAGAAGCACTGATCTGTCAAGGTCCACTTGGAAGAGCCAGATGACCTGTTAGACTGGATGTGTGTGTGTGTGTGTGAGTGTGTGTGTGTGAGCTGTTCAGTTTTCCTGATTAGTAAGCTCTTACAGCTGGAGGTGACAGAGAGAGCAAAAAAGATGATGGAGAAAGGAGGCTTGTTGGGAGTCTCAGGCAGTCTGAATGTGCGTCAGCCTGAGACAGATGACAGTTTTTTGATTGCACAGTACAGTTACTGAGGGCAAACGAGCCGAACGTTAAAACTCAACTGCGAACTTGAATGTAGTGTCAGATCCCTTCAAGCTCTCTGGGATGTTTCTCTTGTTCAGTAAACCAGTTTTAGAAAAAGAAAGAAATAATACAGAGAATAAAAAAGCCACTGCAACACTGACTATATGCACGGAAAGACAGTACATTTACTCTCTAATAGACACACATTAATTTTCTGATACAGTGCAACTTGCAATTATTACTATTTTGTAAGCTGACTTGAGTTCTTTTGTTCTAATTAACTTCTTTTTGTGAAGCTTGAAGCAGGTGAAGTGAACTTGGACTGCAAGTATATTCTTGATGCAGTGAAGCACAACCTGAAAAAGCAGCTGATGCAGATTTTGGGTGTAATTTCAGGCCAAAATAGTCATCAAAAATAGCATTGTGCCTCTGTTGGCTTTGTGCATGAAGAAAAATGATGGACTGTGCTGATGAAGCACTTTCTCACATTCACCCTAAAATTATTCCACATTTTTTAAAAAGTGTGTATCTTTACATTTTCAAAGAACTGCATGTCTGATTCAGATTGCGTGCTGCATTGCCAGAAGCCTCTGCAGAAAGAAAAGAATGAGAGGTGAGCTGCAAATGAGAAGCTACTCTTCTTACCGATGGTGGTGATAACAGTCCCAGCAAAGAAGAAAGACGAACTGATGTCCCAGAGGCTCGTCTGATTGGATGCATTTCCTGAAGGGTTCACACCTGCTCGGACTGCTGAAACCACTTGCTGCAGCGGAAAGTTGAAAAAAAGGAAAAGTTAGCACATAACTGTTCCCCAGTGGAAGTGTGATACGAGGAACAAATTAGCGTGCGCATCAGATTTCTGGGGGAATACATGACAACCAAGATAAACATCCAACCAAAACCAATTAGGAGTTGTGAGAAACAAAGAGGGACATCTGCCATCGTCTTAAAAATGCATAAGACAGGCTTCGATTTTAAATATTTGAACTCTTCATCAAAGAGCAAAGCCTGTCATACTTATTCCTATGGTACCACAGCTAATGCAAAGTTACAATGTTTAGTAATTGTAGTGTAATTAGTGAATTGCATTCCCTTGTACTATTACTTCATTCTGTTACCGTGTCTACATCCTAACAGGCGAAATTAGCCCTCGCCTGTTAGTAAAAGTCCAAACACTCATCTATAACTACTTTGTTGAGGGCAAAAAAGAGGCAATTTCTTAATGGTTGTAAAGTATA
>JAOXYL010000036.1:10718722-10743411 GCA_028564955.1 Terapon puta | reverse complement strand
GTGTGTGTGTGTGTGTATGTGTACAAAATGCACTTGTGACACAGAGCAGTATTGACAAGCAGGACTGATGCCCCTGAGAAAACCTTCAGAATTCAATCTCATTGATTCTCACAGAGGAGTGGAGGACGCTGCCTCTGGTCCATACCCTGAGTCATTACACACACATGCAGAAAGGCACACACACACACACACACACACACACACACACACACACACACACACACACACAAACAGATATACAGTACAGTTGGGAGGCACATTACTTAAACTTGGAAATTTAGCATAAAAAGGGAAGTTTTTTAAACATACTTTTCAAAACAAAGTAAATGTCATCAATCAAATTGTCTGCAAATGTTTCACACAAGCAAAAGACACATTATCTTATTTCAAACCATTAACAGAAACACCCCTGAGTGTTTCCACGCTGAGCGCTAATGCGACTTATTTCTGCGGCTCCCACACTCAGGACGTCATTATATGGTTAATGCCTTTCCCTTTGTGCAAGAAAGTCTGATGCATGCATGTGTAGACTTCATCATGTGTGCACGCGAGAGAGAAACGAGGAGGAGGAAGAGATTGTGGTGGGTGTTGAACGGGGTGGTGATGGAGGGGGGGAGGGAGGGGGGGGCTTGGGGGGGTGGATGGGTGGCACAGAGTCCATGTGTTGTATGACCTTGGTCACTGCTGAGGGGACCTAGTTTCTTGCCAAGCCAATCAATAAGCTAAACAGGCGGAGGATGGCTATTTGGAGCATGGGAAGCCAAACTCAAATACTGATAGGTTATCTGCCTGTCCCAGCACCACTTCTGTGCAAATATTGGACCAGCACATTTTTCACGGTGACTTGCATTTGGAAAAAAAGAAAGAGAGTCAGAGAGGAGTGAGAGGGGGTGTTGAGAACAGACACGGTTGAGTGGATATGTTGCAGAGGGAAAAAACTCCCTCCTCCCTCCATGTCTCTCTCAGACCCCCTCTTCTTACCCTCTAAACCTTCAACCAACAAGTGCATGTCCCTCTCTCTCTCTCTCTCTCTCTCTGTCCCCCAGTCAATGAAAAACAAAGGAATTGGGGAGAAAAAAAAACTTGGATTAACACTTCTTAACTGGGTGTCTTTAATAATAAAATGTCTAATATATATCTAATATGTATATAAGTGTTTATTGTTTTATTATGGGATTATGGTAAATGATACTACTAAACTGTTACTGTATAAGACAAACACCTTTTTGGTTGTGAAAAAAAACTCATATTGTGATTGCAAATGAACTATAACTAATCTATAAAGCATTGGCAAATCATTAATCACAAATAAATACATAATTATAATTTTCAAAAAATTATTAAGTGTCATCTGTTCATTTATTAAGTGGCCACATGTATAATGAGGAAGCCGGATTTATTTGTGAGTAATCAGGTATCTATAATCATTTTTACTACATTATCGATGTAGTGTGTCTTGTGTTGTGTAGATACTTGTAGTTGTGTTGTGAGATAGTTACAGCAAAAACTAATATCATTTCAAGCTTTAATTACACATGTTTGTTTGTGAGCGAACAAGCAAGTTTGCTTGGGTGTGAGTGTGTGATGGTGTGTGTTTGAGACAGGGACAATGGTGTATCTCTAAGTGATCTGTAGATGATGGCAGCTGGATCTGATCAATAATAGATGAGTGACACATGCCAACCACTGTATCCCCACCGCTCTGGAGAGACACTAGACAATCCAGTGTGTGTGTATGTGTGTCTGTGTGTGTCTCAGTATCTGTGTGTGTAAGTACAAATGTGTGAACAGTGAGATGCCCTTCGAGACGATTCAAAGCTCAGAGAAAAAAAGAAAAAGTAAAAGATAGTTAAATAGATGGAGGGAAGGAGGGGTGAGCTGAGGGGGAAAGCGCGGCGCGTTTCCCATCAGGTGTAGAAGTCAAAGCCAGCTCGCGTTGGTACAGCGGAGACTGGAACAATGACTTCAAGAGCAGTGCACAGCAAAACCACATTAATTATTAGAGAGGAGCGATCAAAGCGCAACTGTGACATGAAATAAATGAATTAAAGCTGGAAAAAAATATCGCCATCTGGACGAAGGGTTTCACATCCCAGAAACAACTCGCTGCTCAGATGCCTGCCTTTGTTTTTTCCCCCTTTTTTCTGTCTCTGCTTGTCAGTTGCATGTTTCAGTACAGTATGTAGGCTGAACTAAATTCAACATTTGCTCATATTTATTTGTCTCGTTGCTTTACTGCCTCTTGGTTTTGTGGATAAATACATTTCACATCATTTAAACATGAAACTGAGTAATTACATTTTTTGGGGGGGGTGTACGTTGATTTACTTTTTTCCCAGAAAGAGGAGACGATCGATAACGGTGCATGTGCATTAAGTCCAGGTCTGCAGTAAAGGCATTGTTAGCCTAGCTTAGCATAGAGACTGGATGGCATGACAGGTAGCGTAGTTCAAAACTCAAACATCTGCAAACCAGCCCTCTAAAGCTCACTTAACTGACAAGTTTCTCATTTGTTTGATATGTATACAAACCTCCATGAATTGCTGTTTTAAGAGGATTATGTGCTTTAACTATGTGTGGCCGGGCCATGACAAACCCAAGTAGCAAATATTATATTATAATATATTCCCTGCTACAAACCATCAAACCCACAGAATTATAGTCACACCTGGCAGACAAGGGGCAGCAAAAGGGGTCTTCCCTGAAGAGCACAAATTTATTAAAATGGGACTTACCAAACAATACAATAGTTTAATTCTCAGTTAAAATGTATAATAATATATTGTTGATATATTATACTAAAAACACCACATGTCTGAATGAAAAGTATCCTAACACAAGCAACAATGCAAAAAAAACGCTATAGCAAATGCTGAAAATTAAAACTTTGTGTTAGTTGGTCACACACATGCACTGCAATAAAAGTGTGACCAAAAAAGAGTGCAATTAGTGGAAACCAAATACCAAATTACCACACACACACACAATTATGGGGCAGTGAAGTGCAGGTGAGGAAAACCTATCCCCGTCATATGGTTGCTCACACGTGCCAGACCTGTAACATTTGAATGCAGAGAGGAGGAAATATATCAACAAAAATGTCTTGAGGGAAGAAAAGAAGAATGACGAGACACAACCTGACAACCTAACAAAGAAATACCATTCTAAATACAAAACCAAAATACATACAAAACAAAAGCAAAAGTAATCTTAACAAAATATTATGAAAATATGATCAATTATAACAAAACAAAAACAGCAGGGGCAAGCCAGCTACCATGGGAGAGAGAGAGAGTCGATTATTACAACATTTTATACTTATCACTCACTACAAATCTACCCTGTTGCACCCTAAATTCCCCAACATTGCCTCACCCGTTGGGGGTGTTGCTCAAATGTCAGACTACCTAATATTAGTTAGATAAAAACACACAGAACCTACAAGCCAGCACCACAGCACACGACCCCCCATTTAAGAAAAAGCAAGGCAAGCAAGCAACACGCTATGCTCGATCCAAAGCTATATGGCCTACAAATTGAAAGTGACAACAGCCCACCTGCCACTACAGTGGCTAGTTTATCAAGGGACAACCTATGGTGGCTCAAAAAGGACAGACGCCACCACCGGCTATATATGTTTTGGTGAGTTACAGCTGGGTGAAACAACTTCTAAATTCTTGTTGAAACCGTCTCAAAGTGGAATCGATTTTTTGAATGGGTTTTTGGTTAGATGCCTGAAATAAGGTCTATGGGGAACACATGCTGGAGATATTTTATATATGTTGTGCAACTAACAATTGATGTTAGAGAGGTTATCTGGGATATTAAATATTATCACACCAAAGATGGTCACTACTTTGTCTTTATGGCTCTGAACTTGTGGTGATCTTGAAATCATCGGTCCATGGAGTAGTTTGTTTATAATATAATACTAGCTTGAAAAAAATTATGAAAGTGATGTACATTGGTAAAGATTATCCTGCTGAACAAAATGTGTAAGTATAATAGGCTTTTGTTCACCACAAAGTTTATTTTCTTTAACAATTGAAAATCCAAAGTAAAAATCCCATAGATATTTGGTCAAGGGACAGAGGACGATGCTAACTTTTGGGTTGGCCTACAAATATACATCATCCCTGCAGAACTCTATTGATCCAAGGATCCAGAGAGGTGGAGCTGGACGAGATCTTTAGCTGTGCAGCAAGAAGCATCTCACAGATTTCACGACTAAATACATCAAGCATGTGACTTAAACATGAAGCCTCTGTTCTACATGTTCAAATCCCATGTTTGCATCCTGTTTTCTATGATGCTTTTCACCGCTTCGGGTTGGACTGGCACTCTTTTAGTTAAATCACCTTGTTGCACCTTCCTCTGCATTGTATAATGACACCTAACTGGAGGTTTGGCGCCACCAGTGGTTTATTTCCATGGGCTCCTATAATCACATAACGGCAGTGGATGGAAAATGTGCGACACATTTGGATGGAAACCTTGTTTGTGAGGTTGCCAGGCAACAGGCGGCACTTCTGGGCAGACAGAAGAACCGATGTTCTTTAATAGATAGTCGCATTTCGCACCTTGCCCTAAAATGACAAATATGTACGCTAAAAGCTAAGCTAGTTGCCTCCTGGGTCTAAGTCCGCGCTTAATAACCACTTATCTAACTTGCACAAAGAAAACAAACATGCATATTTTCCAAACTGTTGAAATCATTTACTGTTGTCATCAAGACCTTGAAGTGGAGACTACCGTTCAGTGGAGGCATGTGATTACAAATTGTGTGTGTTTGGTAACAGAGATGGCCCCTCATTCTGTCTGTCTGCAGCACTGGCTGGCCGAACTGGTGTGATGTCTTCCTGTTTCAACTCCTCCACTTGGGTCTGGCTGTCGGCCCTCGCCTCTCGCTTTCCAACTATCTCACTCTCTCCATATCTCGCTTTCTCCCTTTTCTCTCTCTCTCTCTCTCTCTCTCTTTCCATTTCTCTCTTTCTCTCTCACTGACACTGGGCACTGCTCCCCTCCCTGACCATCTGGGCCTCTCCTCCACGAAAAGTGTGTGTGAGTGTTGGTGTAGGTGTGTGTGTGTGTTTGGGTACGTGTACACATTCAGACAGGCATGTGCGAGCGAGAGTTTGAGAGCAGTTTCTCCTCAAGAGGGCATATATGTGTATGTTTGTGTTTTGGGGTGTGTGTGTATATGTGTGTGTGTCTGTCTGTCTGTTTGTGTGTGTGTCAGTAGAAGGGTCTTCCTTCGCCAGGTGGACAGCTGCTACTTAGTAGCCTTACAGCCCAGCCAGCAAAGTCAGGGAGAGTGAGCTGGCGGACTTAACCCTTTATGTTCCAAAACAATGCTGAACATGGACAAAACACTGGTGCAAGTGTGTTTGTGGAGCATTATTATTGTGGGTGCTTGCCAATATTACTTACTAATATCTCATACCTGTGTATTGTTGTACGCTTAGTTTATAGACATGCAAACAAATGGTTTAGGGTTTTTGTGTGTGTATATTATTTTGCACTTGTTCGCACTGTGTGTATGATCTATGATGGTGTGTGTATGTTTAGTCAGTATTGGGCATCATATAGTATGTCACATTTTTAATTCCTTTTGCCTTTTTGTGGTACCTAGAAACTTAAAAGGTTCTTTATCTATGTTTTTTGTAATTATTTAAATAGAAGACATGCTTAAATATGAAATAGGAAAATAAAACTGGTCTAAACAGTGCGAGATTGACCTGGTGTGTTCAGACTAAACCAGTCCTTGTTCATCTAAAACTAAACAAAAATTATAGCCTTACACCATTTAATTGTGATTCAGGAGCTTAAAAATTAATCAAACCTTAATGGAACTTTGTAGTTGGCCTTTTACATACAGGAGGACCTGCTGATGCTGTGCGTGATGCAAATGTGCGCTAACCCTTACCAGCTGTGTGTGCGCGCATACATACGCGCGTACGATCTACATCTGTGTGTTTGTGAGCCTGGCAGCCAGATTTAATACTCTTATCCGTCCCGGCGGTCCTGTCTTTGTCTGGTCCTTAAATGGAGGTTTAGTCTCCGCAGCGCAGGCCTGGCTGGATGAGCTTAATCAAACCATTAGAGTCCTGAGCCCTGAGGAGCATCTCACCACCTCCTACTGAGATCTGCTTTAAGACACAGTGGCAGTGGCAAACACTCAAACCTCTGGATTAGGTCGGCTCTCAGCGACTTAGTGGTGTCGCTCTCTCTGCTCTCTGACTGGCTTTATCTGTCTGTCGGACTAAAAGCATTTTCTTTAGAGGCCTTTTAAAAAGAGTCATAAGGAAAGAAATAGCAAGCAGGGGACACATGTAAGTACAGTTGCAGATCAGTGGCAGATTATTGATTGCAAAAAATAGAAAAAGGCACACACACACAATTTATAATATAAATATATAAGCTTTTTCAGCACTCAGTACAAATTTAGTTTGTTTCTTCAGCAGTAAACTAGACTCAAATCCTGCTCTGCTGCAGAGAGTGAGATGTGCAGGTGTTTCCAGACATGCATTGGAGAACTTATCCAATGACTCAAACTGGACTTGGTTATATGTCTTTGAATATGCTTCACCTCTCAATAGTCTGGTTCCAGACTAGTCCCAGCCTAGTCAGACAAGCATGAGCATGAACTGATGAGCCTCTTGGATTAGAGGTGAAAAGTCTTCAAAGACATATAACCAAGTCCAGTTGCGTTAAATTTCCTTGAGATAACTGTGGCCTGGATGAATGAAAATATTCACAGTCTTATCCAATGACCTCCATGTCCCCCACCAAATAACTACTCTCATGTCCTTGAACATACAAAATTCCCACTCTCCAAAAATTTTGGAACTTTTTTGTGCCAATCACACAGTGATTACCCCTCAGAGTGATCTTCTACCCTATTTTCTTTCCACGGGCTGTGTCCTTAATTGATTTCACATGCGACAACTGTGGATTGTCTTTCCGAAATGTTCCTCTATGGCCAGTGTGCAAATGACGAGCAACGACAATGCCGGTTTTGTCCCTGGCCTCTTTTCTTGGCTGCTTGTGTTTCAGTGTTCTTGCTTTGATAAGCGGTATCGGAGCGCATTCTTCCTCGCCCCCAGAGGATGATGGGTATTAGTGTTTTCCGAAGAGTCTAGAGTCCACTTCCTCAGCAGCCTTTGGTACAAGGGAGACCAGCGTATCAAAATACCTCCCCTCAGTCCAGCTGATGCGCCACGTTAAAAGATTAGAAACAGTGGCTTAATTTGAAGGGAGAGCTTTGGAAATATCAAGAAGAGGCCATCATCCCCTGGGTTTAGTTTGTAGGAAATGGATAGAGATATCCTCCATTGTAAATCTTTCACTGTGACATTTGTTTGGGAAAAAAAGGGAGAGGGAGAAAGAAAGAAATAGGACATATTCTAAAGCCTTTCTGTGTTGCAGGAATTA
This sequence comes from Terapon puta, assembly GCA_028564955.1. NCBI lineage: Eukaryota > Metazoa > Chordata > Actinopteri > Centrarchiformes > Terapontidae > Terapon > Terapon puta. The sequence goes on along the minus strand of JAOXYL010000036.1, from coordinate 10,735,977 downwards.
AACAAACGCGAAAAAGGGATAAAATCGGCTTAGACTGTTGAGACAAGTACATCTAAGAGAATGCACAAAAGGAGGGGTGTAAACGGCGGATTCTTCCCAGCTAAAAACTTATCAAGCACAGGCTTTGTGCTCAATCCATTTAAGTGAGTCCCTAACACGCCCCTATTGTATGCCTTTAATGGTCGAAAAGTGACTTGTGCAGGGCTATCGCCTCTTCATGGGGATTACAGCTAAGTGCTTAAGTTGTAGTGAAACCCGGATTTACTGATGGCAAAGAGAAAAGGGTGAGGGAGGGAGGGCAGAAAAAGGACCCTTACCAAGGATTTGTGTCGGGATTGCACTGTTCCCCTCGTCTGTCTGTGGCAGAGTCGCGAGAGGACAACTGGTGTTCGCATGCGAGCCAGCAAACAGGCGCACACAAGTAACAATGCTTTTGCACAACATCCTTTTACTGTGCGTGCCTGTATTTTCCTTGTGATCCCTTCCCCTCTCTCCCTCTCTTTCTCTCTCTCCCTCTCTTTCTCTCTTGCTCCCTCTCACTCTCATCCCCTGTTTTAATTAATTTCTAGCTGTGCTGCCGTATGAGACTTGGCTGTGGAAGTGTCTGCTCCTGCAATTTCAGCCCTCGTCTCCTGCGGCTGCCAGAAAATGACTCAATGCTCCTTCCGTTTCAAGAAGGAGAGGTAAACAGGGCCAGGCAAAAAATTAGACAAAATGAAATGAATGAAAAAAAACAGAAGAAGAAAAGCAAAAAGAGAGAAACTGTGTGCAACCATTAGGCTTGCTGATTTATGAAAGTACTCAGTGTGAGGGTTGTTAGCCATTATTGGTTGACTGAATTCACCGCTCAATCAGCAGCTGCCAAAGGTCAGAATCTCTGTCTCAATTCTCACACTTTTTTCTTTCCTTTTTGGCCACTCAGTTGATTCAGCAGTGCGTTTCCATGACATGTCACACCAGGACAGGATATGCTCGGTAACAATTGGCTCACAACTTTACAAGCGCTGTGTAACCATGTCTAAAGGCAAAAGTGTTTATAGCCGTTTCCAAAGGTCACATGCCATATTAGAGAGGCGAGACCTGATAAATTGTTCAAATATGGGGATAACGGCGGATCCCTCAGCATCATCCACAAAGGCATTCATGCACCCAGTTGTACACATAAAATGTATCTGTGTGATGTATGAAAAAGATGGCCTGAGAAAGAAGGGGCCAGCATACTATCACAAGTGCTCATCGGAGGGCCGAACAGCTTCAGAAGCCCGTCCTCCCACACCTCTCTGCCAACCTCAATTGGTCATGTCGGGCTCCCCTCAACTTTAAATGTGGCCATTCTGAACAGCTACAAACACTTTTGCCTCTCAGTATGGTTGGACACACTTGTTCTTTTATAGCATAGCCCTGCTTACTTTCACTTCTTCCTACAGCTGGCAATTTGGTGAGTAAAGTGGGCAAAGTGACTCTTAGAGAGATTAGTCGACTGGCAAAAGAAAGGTTCAAATTGGTGTACAGACGGCTCATTTTTAGTCGGGGTCAAGTTCCAAAAAACACAGATCCTGCATTTGTCTTGTATAATCTCCAAGCAATTGAGACTTAACACGTTTTCTTAGGCTTTGAACCAGAACCACAGAAGACGTTGTGCAGCTGTTTTCATAGGCTGCATAGTACTCCCCGTGACTAGTATATTGACTTTGACATGAGTAATAAGTAGAGTGCCCCTTTTATTAAATTAAATAACCGGGTTTAAACAGTGAGTACAGGGTGCTGTGTGCCTTTTCAACACAGGAAGTGCTTGCTTGTCAGCTATTTGTGCCGGTGGCAGAGCCGTGCGAGCGTCGTCACTCTGGCAAACGAGCGATATGATACGCGTTGGTTTTCAAAAAAAGGAAGAGCCCATGATGACACCGACGATGGACGAGTGTGCAAGTGTCGGGGGGAGAGCGCTTCTCCTTGAGCACTGTGTGTTTGCGTGTCTGTTCTCTGAGCTAACAAACTGTATGAAGGTAAACTCGGGAGCACCTGCCCCTATTGTCATGCTCTCACCCACCCACACTCACACACCTTTCCCTTGAGCACACAACACCCAATACTGAGTAAAGATGAAGAAAGGGCCAAACCCAGCATGAGGCAAAGGCCGTCCATTCAAATAAAGATGGTAAACCCTCTGTCTTTTCTTTCACTAAGCCTTGATATGTTCCTCAAAGCTACTGAGGCCCATTGTGTGCCTCTACCTTTGTTGTCTTGTGTTTAAGCAGGCTGATGATCATAATGATGATGATGATGATGGCAACGATGACAGCGCCTGCAGCGGCTTAAGGAGAAACAGCTGCCGAGGGGGTGAGAGAGGCACAGACAATCGGCCTGTTTACTCAAGAAAAGGTACACTTTGGACGTTCAAAGTGACGGCTGGTGAATAGCCACTGACTGTGCGTGTGTGTATGTGTGTGCGTGCAGCAGGAGTGCCTTCAGGTCTATCTTGCACAGTCTGCAATTAAGGCTTCAGGTTCCTGCTTGATTTTGCGCCGTCTTTCCGTTCGTCATTTAATTTCGGGCTTTATGTGCACATTATGCTATCACAATAATGTTCTGTGACATGAAATTCGGCAAGTAAACACGACTAAGTGGATTAAATACCTCAATACATATCTATAACTCAAAGGAATAGTGGAGTCTCTGTGGGACTGAAATCACCCGTGCAACATGGATGTCTTTTTTATGTCTTTGCATGCAAATCAAAGGTATGTTGACAGGTGAGATTAGAGGTTCAGCTCAGTTGCAGTTTGTGATTCTTCTTAAAGGAGTAATTATTTAGTTTTTGGTCCCTTGGGGGAAGTGGAACAAGCTGTAAACATGGACATAAATTCATCTTATTAAGCAGACAGAAGTGCAACATTAGAATTTAGTTTCTTGGCACTTTGAGTTCGATATCATCTCCCCTTTTGAGGTTTGTTTTGATGTACTGGGAGACATTATTTGACTACTATAGCTCCACCATGTTCACCAGCTATTCCAGCTAACCGTGGTTCCCATTTAGTGTTGGGCAAGAAGTGTACAATGAGTTCAGCAGAGCAGGAGCCTTCTGCCCCTGATGATGACTGCTGATTACTGAAACTAAAAGCTAAATGTTTGTGAAACATCGGTAGACACGTATTTAAAATAAAATAAAAATACTGTGCAAAAGATCTTTCTTTTATATAACCAGGTCAATGATGGCTAGACTGGCTTAGACCGTTTAATAAAACCTCAGGACCTATAAAAATCATGGACTGCATGCAGAAATATCCATGAGTTTATACCAGTGTGGGTACAAAAATTCCATAATCATCCCATTAAATGTGTAAGAACCTGAAGTTTACCGCACTGCAGAAAATAGCCAGTGAAAGGAACAGCTGTAAGCCTGTTTCCCTATTTTGAGGATTGTTTTTTATTTGTAGCAAAGGCTTAGCATGTAATCTTATGCTGCCTAAGACGCTCATCAAGCTGGTGTGTCTTCAACATGTGTGGTGGCATGACCTGCTCTTTCGTCTTGCAGCCTGTTTCCAGGATTTGCTGTCCCCTCGCTGCGGTGACAGCGATATTTTCGCCCTACTTAAGCTCCAGATGCTGAGAGGCTCCTTGTACTGGCACTGCTGCAAGAGGGCCAAAGAGGTTAATGCACCCAGGGAGGGAGAAGCAACCAGCTGTTGGCCTTCTAATGTTTAAAACCTCCTCCCCTCCATCCCTCCCCGCTCCCCTCCATCTAGCCTATTCTTTCCCCCTCCGCCCCTCGAAGGAAGAAAGCCTGTGCAATAAAAAGCGCTTAAATGGCGAAACATCTGCTAGGACGTTTCAGTGTGGCCAAGAGTGTCTTAAGTCCTCTGGAGAAACAATATGAGGACATTTTCTGGGCATGGGCGAAGGGGACTTATAAAGAGATAAGAGGAGATAATGGCTGGCTGGAGGACTTTGGAGGCTGCAAATGCACAATCGGGAGGTCCGCACGGAGATGGGGGTGGGAAGGGAGGGAGAGGAGGCAGAGAAGGAGGGAGGAGGAGGGTCTAGGAGGCCAGAGGAAAGTGGTTTGGTAAACAATGCCTTGGCATTAGCATGATAATCTCAAACATGCCTTTATTTAGATAAAGATGTAGGTTATATTGGGGGAGGAGTACGTGTGTGTGAGTGTGTGTGTGTGTGTACGTATGTTTCAGACCTGAGCCACTTTCAGTGCTGTACAAAGGGGTTCTTGTCCATGAATGCATGAACATGCAGTCACAACATAGCAAGTCAGAATGCTAAGCAGCTTATGCCAGGTTATTACGGCCTCTCTACATTGCTCACTGTTTCACCATTGAAGCTGGCTTGAAATGCTCTCAGTGCAGGGGAAAACCTGACTTTGGAAGGAGCAAAGTCATCTTAAAAACAAAAACTTAATTTCATAGGGTAGCCAATTTTTGCAAAAGGTTCAATCTGATTATCTAACTGATGTTATCAAGCAGCTTTTCTGACTTTATGACCCCTCTCTGCTACAATGTAGCATGTCAAAGACAAATATTAGACTGGTTTTATCACCAAAGTTAAAGCAGGCTTAGACACACCATCCAGACATGTTTCCTGTTTCCTGATTGTGGTCCCTTTCAGGTGGCTCGCTGATGTGCCATTATCTTGATATTACAACTTGTGGCCACAGAAGATGTTCTATAACCTTGTTTTTTTTATAATTATAAGTTAAGAACCTACTGTTGACTAAAGCTATCATGCTGTTTGTTATACTATAAAATACTCTAAAATGTACTTAAAAGGGAGATAATAACACCCAAAAAGCAGATGGATAATTTGGCCCATGATTTAAGACAAAATAATTTTTGACATCTGACTTTTTGTTGTTTATTCATATTTTTCCACTCTTGCTGGTAGCAATTTTCCTTTTTTCGCTAATATCTGTTGATTACAGTTAAGTATGTCACTGTCACCATCAAACATAAATAGCTTTCTCTCTGTTCAACTCTCTCCTGCTTCAAAAAATATCTAAAAATTTTACTTACTGCTCTTTTAAAGTTTTACTTTCATCACCACTTTGGTACTGCAGGTTTAGATCTAACAAAAATGAGAGATTATGCATGCAGCGAGTCAACTGCAACCAGCTGTCAGTCTATTTTCCTTCGCCGAGGTTATAATTGCAGTGCTACTTACATCTTCCATGAGAGGATAATATTGCGGTTACAGAGGACAGCAGACTGCTTCTCCCTTTTGTAATTCGCAGCATTACTGGATATAATTGCCCTTGTAAACTGTGGTCAAAAATAGCTTGAATCTATGGAGTTTGGAAGTGAAGGCCTCTCAAGAGGAAAGGGGAACTTAACATTTAACGGGGCACTAAACTGTGTTTTTGTCAACGGAACGAAAGGTGAGGAAAGTGTCAGTCAGTTATTGTATATTCTGAATATGGTTGATCTGGATTGATCTTTTTCTTTCCAGTTCATTCAATTAAAATGAATGAAATCATTTGAAAACAACTACAGTACAATTTAATATCTTGATGACGCACACGTGCACGCACTGCTGTTGCATGTCCTCATCACATGCTCCTGTCATGTACTCTGAAAGTGAGAAGTAGCAACAGCTGAGCTCACCACCACGTCTGGACTGAAAGACGGACCTGAAAGTGTCCTTAAGTGAGTTTTAAACAGTTTTTACTACAATGATACCTCTGCTATCTCCTTGCGTGCCTACACAGTGCGTGCATGAGTGGGTGTATGTGCAGATGTAGTCTGGTTTGTTGTATTTGCATGGTACATGAATGTGGAAGTGGTGTGAAAAAAAATGTGTGTGTGTGGATTTGTGTGTCAGGCCAGGCGCCACTTGCCCTGATAAAAGCCCTTTGACACTCAGCTGTTTAACAGCTCAAACTGTCTTTGCTCTGTGGATTAATCACATGCACATACACACACGCACACACACACGCACACTCACACACACACACTCAAACACTCAATGACCTCCACAACACCTCCAGCACATCTCTCCCCAATTTAACAAGGAATAACTTGTGCATATGTGCATGTGTTTATGTGCGTGCGCGTGCAAACTGAAGCATTTACACACATATCCAGTGGCCTGCTGAGGGCGTCCTACACCATACGGCCCCACTCCTCTGCATTTTAACACTGTGGTGACAGGTGCTGGTCCAAGAGACAATAGAGCTCCTCCAGAGCTGGCAGCCAGTACACCATAAAGAGGGAGGAAAAGAAGAGGCATTTGTAATAGTGAGTGCATGAGAGAGAAGCAAAAGAGAGACTTTCCAAATCTATTCTTTCTCCCAAGTTTTTCCAAAATCAAAGGTGAGAACAAGTGGTTTGGGATAAAAAGCAAGAAAGGCGTTTAAGATACTGTAGAAAACAGAAACGGAGACAGAGTAAGTGAACTTGAGTGCTGCTGAGAAAAGAGGAGGTAAACAAAAAAGGGAGCATGAAAGATATGGAGCTACACCCAGCTCACAGCTCTTTCAGCTCAAAAAGGGGAGTAAAAAGCCTGTCGAATGTTTTCAGCGAGTCTTTGATTCCACCAGTATGCAATGTGACTCCTCATGAGCACAAAGACGAGATGTCAGAGCACTTGTGTTTTTGCACTGGCTACACAATACAAAGCCCGGCTGCCAAATTAGATTCTGTGGCCTCGATTCAACATGTTTGGTGGTTTCTGGCAGTGTATTTTTAGTAAGAGTGCAATGTATGTGTCCTGGGTGAGATCATATGCAAATAAAAAGTTCCCTTTGGCCAGTGGCTTGTTTCTGAATAAAGTTCAGCTCTGGCCAGCACACACACATCAATACAACCCCCGCCCCCCCCTCCCAAATTTCTTAGAAAGCATTGCCTATGCACTGGTGCACTCAGTGTGTGTGTGTGTGTGTGTATGTGTGTATGTGTGTGTGTGTGTGTGTGTTTGCATGCCTGATTTGAATCCCACAGGGCCATTTAACCTGTTCCAAGGGTGATAGCTGTGTTTGAAAAAAAAAATCCACTTCTGTGTTTTAAATTTAGTCACCTTAAGAGACTGAGCCAGTTTTGGCCTCCAACACTACTTTACCCCTCTTCTGTGCATTTACTGCCAGATAAGTTGTATTTCTGTTCAAAGCCAAAAATAAAAATCACTTTTGACAAGCAGAACACACATAGATACCATGTATTGTTGGGTATCTTTGTTTTTCATCACAAGTCTGACTTTATTAATTCATACATAAGTACACAGAATAATAATGCCTAATTCTTAAGTCTGGCTGAAACGAAATATTTGTCATCTTCTAACTGACAGTCTAAACCTTTTTTTGTTCCTTGCTCAGGCTATGTGTGCAACTGAGTGCACAAACTGTTTTCTGGTTTGCCCATCTGTACAGTGCATAAATGTTTAAACCTTAAGATTTGGTCAAGCAACACTTGTTACTAATTATGTGTCAAGCATACTGCGGCGTTAATGAGCGTTAGAGTCAATGGGTGGAGCTCAGGAACTAGTTATTCAGGCACTGAATAATTTGAATGGAAAGAATACATTAAGGGAAGTTAAATATAGATTAAGGAAGTTTATATATGTAACAAACAGAGGCAACATTTAATACAGGAGCATAATTTCTGAATCATTCTCTAGGAAGTGTCCTGGAAAGAAACAATGTAATTTGGTACTATTGTAGGGAGCAAACTGCTCCATTTAAAAGTAATATAAACATCCATTAATAATTAATTTATTATTGGAAACTTTATGCTTGTTTGTTGACAGAAGACTCTCTGGGATTTTCCAGATGTTACACTGGAATTAATTACTTGGAAGTGTACCCAATGAACAACATCTCTGTCAGTGTTTCCAGAAAACCTCTTGGAAATAATCGGAGAATAAAATAACACACGTTAACGCGTAAAATAAATGACACCAAATTGAACATCAAACATTACCAATGTATGGTGCCCATTAGGAGCGTAAGTCGTGCCTAACAACTGCGACTTACTTGTTTAAGATTCTTCTGTATATTTTTCACAATCTAGTGCGTGTGACATACATTGTGTATTTTGGTCCTTCTTGTGTGAAAGGAGCAATTTTGTGTGTATGTGTGTGTGTGTGTGAGAGAGAGAGAGAGAGAGAGAAAGAGAGAGAGAATGTGTGTGTGTGTGTGTGTGTGTGTGTGTGTGTGTGTCTGTGTGTGTGTGGTTGGAAAGCGTACCAAAGTGTGTGTACTTGGCATGTCACTGGGGCCAGGTGCAGGGCTGGGTTGTAATCACGAGTATGGGTTCTGCTCAGGATAAACAGGGTCTCTTGCTCGTCTCTCCAGGGGCCACCATTTCCTGGTACTCTTTGTAATGGGAGGAACACGACATCACAACAGCAGCGAGGATCAAACGGCGGCCGTTCGCTGAGTCAGGGTTAAGAAAAACCGCCAGTTGACTCGAAAACATGCGTGACCGAATCATCAGAACTGGGAGCAAATCGAAATCGAAATCACGCAAACCAGGTCTCTTATCTTGGCAATATGGTGTTTAATAATTTCCTTCTTTTGTTTATGTTCAGATCAGATGTGTGTAATAGTTCCATTGATTTTTTATTCCCACAATTCGCCATGGTTTGGTAATCGCTTCTTTTGCAACTACAGGACTGAAAGCCCATTAGATACGATCTGATTCTGTGTGTCTGACCCTGTTTTCAATCCTTCATCTAACCTCAGAGCACAAAAGTCTTTATTTTTCTCTCACCAGAATTCCCCCTTCAGCCGGTGATAACCTGCCGTCCATCCCCACCCCCTCCCTCTGCCTTGTGGGACAGGAAGCGGAGCAGCTCAGACGTACTGTACGGTCCCTCGCGTCTGGGCCGGAACCAGGATGTGTTGCTAGGCGCAGGGATGATTGTGTCAGCACTTGCTGGCCGCTTCGTTTCCTTACAGGTGATCTCCTGAATGGACAATGACAGATATACGTTTCCTGCTATTTTTCACTTCTGCAGGAGGGGATCAGAAAAACACAGGACTCTGTGACCACGGGGCCACCTCCGCAAGCCAGTAAGCAGGCTCCACGAGTTAGCAGGGCTTCAGACCGGCTGAGACAAAGACGCATTTAGACGGGTGGCCACAAGCCCCAGCGATGACCCTGTGACCTCAGACTGGAGGTGTGCGTAAGGTTCAGTGAGCGGTGGCTACAGTTCTGGGACGTGTAGGGGTGCGGGGGCGGTGGATGATGAGGAAATATTGAGGAAGCCACTCTTGATTTCTGACGCGTTTGATGAACTTTGATGGGCAGAAGGTCAGGGAGGATGAGAGGGTGATGGCGTGGCAGGAGGGGGAAGGGGCGGGGGAAGCGGGCGATGGCGTGTGGCAGGATAGCTGAGGTCGTTCTTTTGATTTATGATTTTTCAACTTTTTCTAACTGTGGAGACTGCAGAGTGTGTGCATGACAACAGGGGGGCAGGGATGGGAAGTGAAGGAGGGATGTGGCGGGGCATTCAAGTGGAGGGGTGGTCACGCTCTTTTGATTTATGACTGGGGTGATTAATGCCTGAGGATATTACCCCTTGGAAAAAAAGTGCTGGCCCCTTGACTGAAGTTGTGTTTTGCTACATGTCTGACAGGCAGGAGCGATTTGGCCTCCTTTTGTTTTGTGACGACAATGTGAAGAGGGGTCACCTCGTGTTCGCGACTAAGGAAATACCTTTTTGATCGATTTATAACGAGTATGAGGCAGAGATTACACAGTTATTGAAAAAAGACATCTGCTTCCATGTTACCATCATCAATTTGTTTTGACGAGATCAACAGTGCTTTTGCTATTTAAAGGAAATTACATAACACCTTAACCTGCCAATGACAACATGTGTAATACTGAGAGGCTGTTCCGTAAGATTAGCACAAGTCATTCAAACCACTTAAAATGCACAAGTAGTTAAATTGAAACAGTTTTCTATATATAAACAGTTTCCTCTCATTCACAGTCTCTAAACACTGCAGCTCTTGAGCCAGACAGTCAGTCGACAGCCTGGAAATACATACAATGCAACAGATCTTTGGATTTCTTAGTCTTAGTATGATAACCGTGATACTTATCTCTGCATAAAAGCTGTGCCATATGGACCTCTCTGACCAAGTTTACTCTTCCGGACAAGTGTATTCTTCAGCTCGAGACATTCATAAATGCTCCACAATCACTTCTATGCTTGTTTTATCTGCATGTTTTTGTGTACTTATCCACTGCAGACACAGGAGGAGGTGACAGGAAACACTAAGGTCAGCCATCTTGTTTTTAGAAGACATAAATCACATAAAATCCACCGGTTCCTCTCCTCTTCAAAGGCCTTTGTTTTACAGCCTCGGCACAGAGGTTATCAGCAGGGCAGCAGCAATAGTGTGTATAATAGACCTACTTACACTGCCTGATAAGATGCATTGAGAGGCTGTGACTCTCACTTCAGGCTGTCAATAAAACCGGGGAATCGGTGTGTTTTTTCAGGCTTTGAATTATATCACATCAATGTGACAGCAGCAGCATTTTTTGTCACAGACTTGTCTGCCAATATAAACCGTGGAAGAATTGTTTGGGTTCCTGTCTGTGGGTTTTCTGCGACTGACCCTGTCTGGGTGATTAAATGGCTCTGTGCTGCAGGTTTCAGCACCATCATCCCCGGCTGGATCAGAAGGTTATACACACAGCCGCGTACAGTAGATATTGATGTTGTCAATAAAAGTGTCTTGGAGTTATGTCAGCCAGACTAGACGCTCCAAGGTTAAGCCGTGTTAAGCACACCTTCTCCTCCTCGTTAGACGCTGTTTGTCTCAGTGTCAATCGCACCATATGTCAGCCTCTTTTATGTTTGCCTGTTCGCTCGCAATGACAACTTTTCTTGCTCCCACCACCGTGCGCCCCCCTCCCCGCCACAACCCATGCATCTAATCGTAGGTCACCCTCACGGTTCTGCGTGTGCTGAACCAAGGAGTGCTGTTGGGGAGGAGGGGTTGGGTCGGGGGCATCAGCTATCGCTAATCACTAACACTATGGTTAACGGTAGTGCTGTGGAAGCAGTAGCCTTGCAGCCGTGTGATCTCCAGCTAACCTTGCCCACGGGCCTCTTTTGTCTGCACGCCGCACACGGCTGGCTCCATCCTCTCTCTGTTATTGAGCGGGGTTGAAGGGGGGGGGGGCTTAATCAATGGCGAATCGCTGGCACTGTTCTCAGGACAGTGACCGAAGCCCAGTCTGTTGGCCCCCTTTGCCTCCCTTCCACCGAACTCCCCCCTTTCTCCTGCCTCCCTCAACCGGTCCTCCACCCCTCAGTCATCGCCCGCCTCCCCCCCCCACCCAACCCCTCCTGTCTGATTGACACTTGAAAGGTGGCCGAGGACGGGGCCGGAGGCGATGTTCCACGCTCTGGAACCCTCCGTGCAGGGGAACAGCTGGTGACATCTGCAGAGAGGCCCACAAAAGGCAGTTGAAAGCGTGCAATCGTGGCCCCTCCTTCTCTCCTTCCCTTGTCTCCCTCACTCTCTCCTTCTCTGTCTCCCCCCCTCACCCTCTGTCTCTCTAACCCCGCTCGTTCTTTCTCTTTCATTCTCTCTGCTCCTGTCTCCCCCTCTCTCTCTGCCTCAGATGTCCCCTCTATCTCCGAAGAGCTGGCCCTTTTGTCTAAAGCAGTGATACAGGCACCCAAGCGCCTTTGAAAAACATGCTTTAAACTTGAAGAGCTTACGCTGGAGCATGTGTGTCTGAGCAAAAAGAGAGGGGGGGTGCAGAGAGAAAAAGGGGAAAAAAAAGGGTTGTGGGGGACAGAGAGTGAGCGCCTGTATGTTGTACAACAGAAAAACAGAAACACTTTTCTCTTTTAAATAGACTCCCTCTAGTCATTTCATTTATTTATCTGTCTGCATCTTCACTGAGAATTCACCCAGTGTCTCTGCGTTTGATCTTCTTACATGGAAAACTATCGGCTGTATTGATATCCACGTGCACACGCCCAGTTAAAAGCTGCCTTTTAAGAGGCCCCATTGTCCCTGTTCAATGGCATTACCCCGGCTCAGCTCACAGTGAGTGCTTGGGAAGCGGAAGGGGGTATCGACTCCCGTTAAAAGAATCCAAACGCGTTCACTGACGAGACACACATCGCCCACAGGAATGTCAAACTTCCGACCCATTCCCCGCTCCCTCCCTCTCCATCTTTCTCTCTCATCGCTCCATTTCTCTGTCCTAGAGTCAAAGGCTAACTCTGCTGCTGTCTGTCCTCTAGTGAGTGTTTTTGAGACTTTTTCTCTGAAATGGAGGCAACCATTTAAAAATATTCATGTATAAACTTTTAGGCTGACTGAATCCATGCGTCACGGCTGCCATATGCATCGGAACAATTTGGTGTGTCTGTAATTTTTCTTATATCGCTGGCGAAACAAAGTCCCCCAAAAAGCTGACTGGCCTTCTCTCCTGGCCACACCCCACACTTCCGGCTTCCTCCACCTCTTGCCTACACCTCTTCTCCTCTTCTAAGAATGTAATGGAGAGGTCAAAAGGTCGGCGTGCTCCAGGTATCAATATTTCAGAGCTGTGTGAATCCCTCCTTTCAGGGAGCCGACCTCGCTGACTGAAGGTATCTTCAGGGCCCAGGGGCCGGCTGACGGATGAGCACAAAGCGCCCGTCAAGCTCTGAGCAGCGCCGCAGCTCGCACGGTCCGCGTTGCGTGTGTGTGTTTGTGTGCGTGCGAGTGTGTGTTTGTGTGTGTGTAAGCGGAAGACTCGGGCAGCTCCCCCGCGGTCTCCTTTGTTGGGCTAACCTGCTGTTTGAATGGAGCGGGAGCCGTGAGTGACAGAGGAAAGTGTAGCTGGCGGTAAAGTGAGATATTGACCTCTCAATCGCCATGGAGGGTGAACGGGGGGGAGTAAAGCGGTCAACGCCAGTGTGTGAATGCGTCTGCAAAAGGTGTGCAGAGCCTTTGAATAAGTCGCTCGAGGAAGGAAGCCGGGAGAATAGATTACTTTGAATAGATGCTTATGTGTGTACATAAAATTTGTCCCCGAGTGTTTCAAAGTGAACTGCCCCTGTACGGTGAAGTGACGGTGCACCCAGCTAGCCGGCCGAGCTGCTCAGTAACATGAAACAAGATTCCCCCCAATGATAATATTCAGTTTCAGCTCTGCCAGCGCGTCCTGTCTGCCCCTGTCCAGAGCCCCTCCAAGACAAAGGGGGAAGGAGCCTGGCGGGGGAACAGTAGCTTCTTGTTATTATGACATGTGGTAACATGAACTCCTTGGAAGACTTCTCCTGTCATCCCGGCCTGAGGTCCTCTTTATTCCACAGGCAGGGGACGTGGAGGTCACGACCTCCCGGACAGATTATGTTGGAACATGCCGCGCTGTGTTGAAACTGACTTGAATAACTTTATTGGCTAAGCCAGCGACGGCCTTTTGTGCGGGCTCCCGTGGGAGGCTGAATACAGATTAGTCCATGGATTGACTATTCATATGAGATTGTACTCATTTTTTGTTTTTTGTTTTTTATCTCACATCACACTTCTGACTGTCTTTACTTAAGCTATAGGAATTCTTGCCAGAAGATAACATGATTTCTAAATGTTTTCTTTCTTTCTGTATTTTTTCAAAGCACTGAGGGTTTATTTTATTTTTTAGTTAGGATTCACGGTGTGAAAGAAACTCGACACACCAGGGTTACTAGATGCATCCAAATTTATCTGTAACATACTGTGTCAAGCTTTCAATCATCATCTTTTATAGTGTAACTATTAAATATAGAATGGATAAATTCTTGGCCTCTGATCCATAATTTATTTTCATTGACATGTCAATACAGTAATTGTCAGTTTTGCCAAATGCATAGTTTCCTATAGCAGCTATGGTGTCTTAATGATGCAGTGAAGCACTTCTTGCTATGAACAGCTGATGACTGGCACCTGTTGGAAAGTCAGCAATAAACCCCACAAACAATGTTCACTTTCTGCGTGTCTTTTCCAGATATATGTGTTGGTGCTGACAAAATGTTGGTGAAAATGACTGTTTTCTGACTGTTCACTGAATCTGATTTGTTTCATGCCGATAATTTGGTGATATAAAGGGATTAAAAGAAGCATTTTCAAGGTGATTATATAAGATTTCCATCGCTTATTTTTGCTAAACCTGCCGTAAAACATGTGACACTGTTTTTTTTTTCCCTCCAACAGGTCAGTCGGAGAGACAAAAAGTGTCAGTGACACTCGGCCCCTGACAGAAGCCTGCTATTTTTAAAGTCTTGTTTGTTGCACTATTAATATTCTCACTCTGTAGTCCGTGGCGGGGTTCAAAGGCGCACGCCACGGTGTAGGAGATGACAAGTCTGCTGTGGCACTGAGCGAGCCAAAAGAGTGACAGCAACGTGGCCGCTCTCTCTTGTTAACGAAATAAATAAATGTGCTCTGAAAAGCCAATAAGCGGCAGGCGGGAAGCGGAGCCAAGGATCGCTGCGTCAAAAACAACCGCTCCAGCCATTAATCTCTCTAACTCTCTTAGCCCCCCTTCTCACTTTCTCTCTCTCTCTCTCCTCTGAGAGAATTACTGCCATAGATGTATAATTCACGGTGGTTTGGCTTTAGAAGGCAGCGGTTCTGTTGGAAAACACGGTGACAGCCAAGTTAGCGCACCCTCTCATTCAACTCAGCCACCTGTTCACAGGGGAGGGGGCAGAGAGAGACGCTTGATTTATATTTCATCTTTCCTCCCAGTCTAATGACTTTGTTGCACAGTCGGGGCTGGAAATCGTCTCATGTATTAAAGATGACAACTTAAAGGAATCCTAAAGCCCTGACATGATTGAGCACTTAGGCAGACACTTTTGGTTGTAGTTTAGATTGCTTGTGTCAAGTTTAACTTGTCAGCTTCCTATTCCCAAGATCAACTCATCATTTCAAGTCCAATCAGTGTCAGCAAGTTTAAAAGAATGGCAAAACTTTGTGCGTTTATGTGTATTAAACTGTGATGGACATTTGGCAGCCTTCCCAGTCTCTCACCTAATGGCAGTTTTCATTCCTCCCTCAATCAAGAAGGCTCGAACACATTTTACCATGAATTGTGCGCTGTGTGTTTGTTTGCGGCCGTACGTGTACCTGTGTCAATGTAGCTGCGCACGTGCGTGCCCGTGTCAGGGCCATTTATTAGCATGGCGTGATTTTTGGAGGTGAGGAGGAATAACAAGTTAGGGCTTTGGCAGCCACACGCTCTCGCCCATCTGCGCGGCCCCTGCATCAGTCTCAGGGTTTCCTCGCCGATGATGAGGGCTGTCAGGGGCTTTTTAACCTCCTAACTGCTGCTCCCCACCGGCCCTAATCACACATTAATGACATCAGGAGGACCCCGGGGCTGGCCACGTTGCCGCCTGCGCAGACAGGGTACTGATGAAGAGGGCAATTACCGACCAGCAAATAGCATAACCTCCACTGATCTGTACAGGGGTTATGGGCTATTAGCGCGCAGGTTATGCTCAAAAGATACAGCAGAGGCTTAAGGAAGGATCTGGTGCTGGGAGTAATTGGGGAGGTGTGTCTGCGTGCATGTGCGTTTTCATCTATTCGGGGGGAGCTTTTATTATTCTTAGTGAAAAGCTGTTTTTAGTCACTGTGTCTGTCTTTCTTTTCTGCTTTTCGTCTTGGATCTGTGGCCGAAGTTTCACCTTTGACAAACAAGTGTGTGGTTACTGATTACTATGCACAAGGAGTCTTGCTGAGAAGCACCTCTGAGTTGAAAACTATTCATATTTCATCAAAATGTCTTTGATTTCTGCCAGACACACACACACACACACACACTTGCCCCTTCACACACGCACACTCACGCTGCGCTCTCAGTCCTGTCCGTTTCCTTGCTCAGAGATGAGTGAGAGTGTTTGTATGAAATATTAACAGGCCATTTGCTCCTCTGCTCCTCTGTTTGAGAGCTGGATGTTGGCCCTGTGTCTCTGGTCCCTCTTTGAGGCCATCTGTTGAGTACGGGCACCAGGGAGGTTTCCGGGAGGGGGCCCTGTCACCCAGGCAGGCCAGCCCAGAAAGCAGCACCGCCCTGGGGATCGATACACCCGACCTGCTGGGTGACGGAGCATCAAAGCTCCCCAACCTGCCAGATCACTGTACATGCTACAAGGGCCACTGATATGTAAACGCTGCTGCTTACCATCAGGCCCTTGGGGAGCCGCCGGAGTCTTTGTGCCACTTCTGAGGGGCTGTTTTCAGTGCAGTTTATGTGCTATTTATGTTAACCTTTGTAGAACGGTGGTTTGGTCACAGAGCCCTTGACAAAATGCCCAGGATCCCTTTGGAGCGGTTTTCATTTCCTTTAAAGGCAGCTTCCCTTGTTTGAAAAAGAAAAAAACACTTAGAAGTTTTTTTTTATTTCCCTCCAATTTATATTTATTTTAAGTTTAAATTAAGAGTCATATTTAGTGTTACAATGAAATTATGCTGAGCTTTAAGATGTCCCTGAAATCTGACAAGTCAACCATCTACTGTGTATAGATATGTTTCTCCCATTAAACTAAAAACTAATCACAAAGGCGTGTCAATAATTATTGCTACTGAGACACTTTCCTCTCGTGACATCAATCAAGCACACTT
Source organism: Terapon puta (assembly GCA_028564955.1). NCBI lineage: Eukaryota > Metazoa > Chordata > Actinopteri > Centrarchiformes > Terapontidae > Terapon > Terapon puta. The sequence goes on along the minus strand of JAOXYL010000036.1, from coordinate 10,719,401 downwards.
TGCACCAGTATATATAATCTGTGTGTTTGTGTGTGTGTGTGTGTGTGTGTGTGTGTTGACATTTGATGTCCTTGTTTTGGGTAATGGATTTGTCCCTGGCAGAGAGGGGCTGGGCCAGAGGCAGTCTTATGAGGCCCCTGGGTTAAGGAGGCTGCATTAGCCCACTGCTAACTGATTACTGATCAGACAGCTGGTGCACACACACACACACACACACACAGACACACAGAGACATGCCTGCGTGCATACATATGTGGAAACACACAAATACATACATGCACATGCACTCACAACTGCACTATTATCGTAATTAAATGCTCCTGAAATGAAAGTCCACTAATGTAAATGCTTAGAAACAAACAAAGCAATTGTATGAGGTTTTAAGGAGCTCTGGTGTTATTTCTTCACGTCATAATGCTTGGAAGACAGATATTTCTGGTATTTGTAGTAATCATGTACTTATTCTAACTGGCATTAAATGTGTTGTATGACCTAAATAAGCCCTGCAGCAGGATATGATATAGAGCAAAGATTAGATTTGTAATATTAAGAGATGGATTAGCATTAGCATGGGGGTATCATCATTACACTCATCTACATTCCAGACCAACACTGGCCTTCTATCCAGCAGAGGAGTCACAAACACACACACACACACACACACACACACACACACACA
>JAOXYL010000036.1:10676201-10700271 GCA_028564955.1 Terapon puta | reverse complement strand
ATATATATATATATATATATATATATATATATATATATATATATATATATATATATATATATATACATATATATAATCTTTTACTTAGACTGTGAGTCTCAACAAGAGCAGGTGTAAAAAGAAAAATTAAAATTGTTGCACCACTTTTGCCACTACTTTTCACCATTTCTTATTTTATGAAAATATCCTTCAAATTTATAAATTCATTAACCTTGAAAATATGCTTCAATTTCTTAAAGATAGGAACATAAATTATTTGTGTTTTGATAATACGACTACATTTGAGATCGGGTGGATCTGATATGGCTCTGACTGAGACACTGCCACCGCTGCTTACATAGCATTATTGATACAGGCCTGTACTGACAAAACGTTTTGCTTTCACAGGGGCATTAGGGTTTTTGTAAGAGCGCTTTAAGTTGCTCCTTGCCAGAGTTGACCCTTGTGACCTATTCATTTGAGCAGAATTAACTGCCCTTGCCAGATGAAAAGACAAACAAAAAACACAGAAGTGAGCTCACGCTGGCACCAAAATCAATAGGCCTATTTTGTGTTTCTTTTATGTGTCACTCTTCTCTTTGCTTAAGATATGATTGCTGTATTGATTAATGTGAACACACACATTGCATTTTAAAATTATGCAGTGTGTAAACATGGTTAAAAATGGAAATATTTTGTTGAGTTGATCAAATGATAGGTCACCTATTAGTAGGATTTAGTTAAGTGTATGTAAAGACATGTACAATGTGCATTGTATGGCGCATTTTTTTTAGATTCTATTAACCCTGTTTGTTTTTCATTTTTATTTTGTGAGTTAATAGCTCCTATGATGGCTCACACCACACAAAAATGGAAATGAGGACAAGTACTTAAGTAATTATCATAATTTTATGCAGCTTTGTGTTCCGTGGGAACTGGTTCAGTGTCGCGCAGCGTGTAACAGGGGACAGGATAAAATGTAGGACTTTGCCCTGGAATGTCGAGCCAAGGCCTAATTCTGACCCCATCTTGCCTGTTCCCTTTACCCCTCTATCACTGGTCCTTACTACCCAAATGTAACCACGGCCGTCTCCATCCTTGTGAAAGATTATTAGGAAGGATTGTCTGCTGGCTTGAGACAAAACTCTCCAGGTCATATCTATAATATCACCTGATGCAGTTCTCTAGAGGCTGATAGCTTTGTTTTTTAATCTATCAAACACTTTCAAGTGTTTCCATTCAATGTAGATGTAGTTTTGAAATTGAGGTCTTATAATAGATGTCCTGTGAGTGAGTGACTTGGATTCTGAGAATAATTTTTATTTTGATGAGTCATGCATCTGTGAATTTTTGTCCACAGGTACTCAGAGGCTTTGATCCTAGAGGACTGGGTTTGTGGGATATGGCCCAATAGCAGCAGCCCGTGATGCCGGACCATGACAGCGACTCCCTCCTGAACAGACAGACCAAGCGAAGACGTGTGGACATTGGTGTTAAGAGGACCGTGGGCAGCACAGCCTCCTCCACTGCAGCAGCCACAACAGCAACCACTGATAACATTGCTCGCGCCAAAGCAGCCATTTTCAGTGCCATGAACTCTCTGAGCTCCCACTCTCACCACGGATCAGACACCGACTCCATGGAGTGCTCTGTAGTGCAGCCACATGGTGGGCCTGGCGTTGTATCAGCCAGCGACAGTGAGTCCAAATCCAATGTACTCCGAAAGCTATTGAAGAGAGCCAACTCATACGAGGATACCATGATGCCCTTCCCTGGCACCACCATTATCTCTCAACTTCTCAAGAATAACATGACTAAAAATGGAGGAGGACCCGAGAGGGGAGAAAGAGGGGACAGGGGTGACAGAGGGGATGCCGGCTTCCCTGGGTCAGGGCTCTCCAATGCAAGTTCAGATGCTCCCCAGGAGGACGCCTGCAGTAACTCCTCCCAGGACAGCACCCCTCAAGAGTGCTTGTCGCCATTTGGCCGTCCACCTGGCCTGGCCACCTTTGACATCGAACGCCTCAATGATGAACACCTGCGTGCCAAGCGTGCCCGTGTTGAGAACATTATACGTGGCATGAGCCACTCACCCAGTGTTCTCGTACCTGCTGCTTCTCGCCATGAGCATGACCATGAGATTGATGGAGAAAGGGAGATGGAGCTAGACTGCCCACCCCCTCAGTCTCAGCAGCAGACCCCAAGCAGCCCACGGGGAGGTGAGGTGTGCAGCAGTAGCAGCCGAGAGAACAAGCGTAAGCAGCGTCTGCCTCAGCAGCAGCAGCAGAGCTTCACCCAGCTGGTGTGCCAGAGGAAGGAACAGAAGCAAGAGGAGCGACGGCAACTGAAGCTGCAACTGGAAGACATGCAGAAACAGCTACGGCAGCTGCAGGAGAAGTTCTTTCAGATCTATGACTCAACCGACGACTCAGAACACAACGACCTCCACAATGACCTCCACAACGACATAGGAAACATGTCTGAGGACAGCCCAGCCAGGTCAGACAACGGTGGAGATGACCGGGGTGGAGATGATTTGCGCTCAGACAATGAGATGTCTGACCTGGACCCCGGCCATTTCCTAGACAGGGCGCGGGCATTGCTTCAGGAGCAGGCCCTGTTGGCGGACAGAGAGAAGCCAAGAAGAGAAGGGCTTGGCCGGAGCAAAGGACAGGGAGGCCCAGGCTCCTCCATGCACGCTGAAGGTAAACAGCTGGCAGAAACACTGAAGCAGGAACTCAATTCAGCAATGACCCAGGTGGTGGACACCGTGGTTAAGGTATTTGCCAAGCCTCCACGCCCTACACCCCAGCAGGCCTTCCCCCCACTTTCCATACCTCCTGAAAGATTTCCCAATGTTGTCAATGGAGACAACCCCAACTTCCACACCGCCAACCAGAGGCTGCAGTGCTTCGGAGATGTCATCATTCCCAATCCACTAGAGCCTTTTGCCAGCATGCCCGGGATGCCAGGCGCTACCAATGACCAAACCGAGGCACTGCCCTTAGTCGTGAGGAAGACACCTAGTGAGCACCACCACCAGGCCTCAGCTGTGGGTGCACACGGTGGGCACCACCACCCCGCCTTGCACCCATCCTCGCTCTCTGCTTCCATGGGCTTCAGTCCGCCATCCTTTAGACACCCATTTCCACTGCCTCTTATGAGCTACCCTTTCCAGAGTCCCCTTGGTGCACCCACAGGTGGCTACCCAGGAAAGGACCGATCCTCACCAGACTCCATGGACCTGTCCCGGGAAACCACTAGCCTGAGGACCAAGATGTCATCAGGTCACCACCTGGGGCACCACCGTCACTCCTGTTCACCAGCACACCCTGGCAGCACCGCTGAAGGGCTCTCCCTGTCCCTCATCAAGTCTGAGTGTGGTGACCTCCAGGACATGGCTGACATCTCACCCTACTCAGGCAGCAATGTATCCTTTAAAAATGAAATAGAGGTTGTGAGACAAAGATAGGAGCCAGTGAGAGTGTATGTTTTGTGGGAGTTGAAAGGCAATAATACTTGTAAGTGAATGTGTATGACAAGTAGAGACCAGTTCAGACCAGCTCATGCCCATGTAAACCAGAAAAATCTGATTTCAGGTGGTAATTCCCTGCAGATACAGGTGCGAAACACTGCATCCCAACCACAAAGAGTTAAAAATCAAATCTTTTTTAGCCTGTTTGAAACTAGCCTAAGAATCTGAGAAATTGTTGATGAATCACTTTTCCTCCCACTGCTGTTCTCTTCTCCATTGCACTGCATTGTTGTATTTATTTTTATACTCATACCTCTTCCTTCTCACAGCACCGTACAGCCTTTTCTTCCATCTTCAATCCTAAGTGCTTTAAAAGCTTTCTTGTCACATATCACTTACTCACAAAGATTAGGTCCCCATGACATTTACTGCCCCAATTCCTTTTTATAAAAATGGCCTGAAAGAACAAGGGGAGAGATAGCATCCAAAAACTTGGCACACAATAGTGTTATATAGCCTCCCTTATAGTTTAACCCTGGTGTGCCCCAATCATGCCCTACGGTTAAAGAGGCTATCCCCTATGGGAGGCTCAAATTGAATCCCCTGGGGACTCAGGACTAATAGCTTAAACAGATACGTTCAGTCCCTTCTCTGTTTCCTCTATACCTCCTTAGTCCCTAAGTATTCAACACCCCTTAACCCTTATGAAAGTTTGATTTGTGCCACATTGGCTGTCCTTAGAAAGCTTTGTCTTCACGTCATTAACATTCATAACATGCTTAAGATATTAATCCTACAGTGTTTTGCCCTTTGAGGGCTTTATTACTTAAGTGAATATGTATATTTAACACTTTGGATGCCTTGTTTTTGCTATTCTGTGTACCTGAGTTCCTACCCTTTTTCAAGAGTGTGTGTATGTGTGTCTTTTTGTGTGTGTGCATGTCACAAAAGGTTCGCCTGAGGACTCAGCAAAGATGTATATTTATGATTGCTTGTGTTTTCTCTTGTGTTCCTCTTATCATCCATCGCTGTTGTAAAAAGCCCACAATCATTGTCGTTTCTTTTCTCTTTTTTTCATTTCATAAAGATCTGTCAACAGCCCGGGGGGCCCTTCGGCTGTTGCTTGGCAGCCAAATACTTCTTTTTTTGTTTTCCCTCCCTGCAAACCCCCCTCCTCCCTGTCTTTTCTTTGAAGCGGACGTTAACAGGTGTTTGCAGCGAGCTGTTTATCTTTCATTACCTCGCCTTGTCTTGTCTTCTGACCCAAGGGTGAACGCTTTCCAGAGATCCATAATCCTTTGCTTCTACGGGCTCCCGATGGAGGGATGAAAAGAGAAAAGGGAGAGAGAGACATACAGAGAGTGAGAGAAAGTAGAAAACAATCAAACAATAACCACATATGCCAGATGCTGTGGCTTTCATTGTAGCATTTATAAATTCAGGGCATTAACAGATGTATTCACGTAAATGGAAAGAATAGGCAGAACAGCATGTCCATGTGTTTTTTTTTTTATCTTTTAATTTTGATTCCTAGCTTTTATTGCACGTTTAGGAACAAACTTTGGAATTTACGAGATACACATTTGTCTTTTGTACAATAATTATTTATTTTTTGTGCGACTTTTATGAATCACTTATTTGCATTTGTATGCGCTCTGTTTAGAGCGTGTTCCACGGATGTAGAATTTTTGTTAGATTTCCGTAGCTTTCTTTTTTTTTTTTTCTCTGAGCCTTTAGAAGCCAGAGACAGCTTGTCAGACATTTTGCGAGGTGTGTTCAAGTTCACCAGCTCTCGGCAGCGTTGTGAAGCAGATGGCTGCTATCAATTTCCTCATTTGTTCTCAGTCCGACTCCAAATATTCTTGTCCTTACACCTGGAATTAGGAAGTGGAGCAGCTATTTTCCTCTCATGACTTTGGGCTTTGGGGAAGTGTTGTGAGAATGATGATGTCTTGTCAGATGTGGCAGGCGAACAGTGGGCCAGCTGGTATGAGTGCACCATCATGACAAAATAATAGCCTTGCACGCCACCCCTAAGTCCAATCACAATTACATTTGCAAGCTGTGAGTGAATTGGAGATGAAAATGCCTCATCAGGAGATATGAAGCTTCTTAATTGTTGTCTGAAGGGAGGTAATATTGTGTTTATTGCTGGGGAGGTAAAACCTTGACGTCTTTGTTTTAAAATAATTTTTAATTTCAATGATAAGGGGAAAGCGATGCTAATCCTAATTGAAAAAGCAAAAACAAATTAATCTAAGTGTAAGTGCGTAGCTTTTACAGCAAATAAATCCCACCTTGCCTTACTGAAAAAGAGCTCTCTTTCCCCTCTGTCTGTCCCTCTCCCTGTCTGAGGATCCATTGTATCGCCTCCACTTGGAGCAGATGGTGTGGTGTGGAGAGTGAAGTGCTGCTCTTTTGGCCAGGCCTGACAGAGTAACACCAGTCTGCCAGGGTTTCCCCCACAAGACCCTCGCTGCGTATACAACTAACTCTCTCCCTCTCCCTCTCTCTCTCTCTCTGTCTCACTGAATCAGACAAAGTAGACAGGGTCTTTAAGGAGCCAACCCAGTGTGGTTCAGCATTTGCTGGCTTTGCTGTGTAACCCCGAGGCCAAGGGCAATCCAATCTAGCAGCTGATGCCTTTTTCCCACTCTATAGTTACAGCTACATCTGGACACTTGACTGATTTTAACGATCACAGCCACCCCTGTAGATCATAAATAATGTCAAGCGATGTATTTTGTCCGCTCATGTGTAAACAGTCTTCATGAAAACTTGGGGCTGTATCTTCTGTGTAATTTAAAGCCCTGTCTCGCTTCTGCTTGATGAAAAACCCTTGTTGAAACAGCCTGAGGTTTTAGCATGCAGCCCGCCCCTATCCCCGTTCCCTTTTCAATGTCTTATCCTCCAGATTGATATTATCAGATGCATTATACGGCCGTTAATTCACCATGGAAATGGCTTGGGCCGTTCGGTGGCGCAGATGTGTTTCAGTCCCCCCCATCACTGGCTGAGTCCAAAGCCTCAGAGCCCCTCTTCTCCTCCTTCTCCTCCTCCTTCTTTTTGCTCCTCCAAGGGTTTGGCAGCGGCAGAGAGGCTGGGGGGTAGGGGTGGAGCAGAGGGAGGAGGAGGGGGATGTAATTGAAGGTTGGAATCATACTATCCCTCAAGGTGCCCCCACCAGCCCATCTCCATCCTCTCTGCCGCGCAATCCAGGCGATGCATTAGGAAGACAAGGCCTCTGACATGTATTTGAATATGGCCCATGCGAGTGTGAGAAGGTTTTTCATGTTGCGTGGACCGGTGTTTGGGACTATCTCCTAGACCTTGTTTTGTTACTGATATGATGCCAGCATCAGACAGTCATATTCAGGCTTGGCATGTGCTGTCGCCAAGCCATTAGGCCTTCTTGCCCGTCACTGGCGTTAACTGCTGTCTTTGTCTGTGATATGCAAATGTCTCCCTTTTTCTTCTTCCTTTTTTTTGGGGCGGAGGTTAGCGCAGGGTGTAGGCAAAGGCGTTTGCTTATTTTGACTGTGAAATGAGCCTCCTTATGTAAAAGCATCGGCTGCAGTGCTGGCCAGCGTTTTATTTACCGTGACGCTCTCACACCTGATACGGACAATGCTAATTGCAAGCAAATGGTTTTGCTTTGGTGCACTGTCTTCAGCAACCCCCCACCCCGTACTCCCAGCCTCGCTGCGTTCATGCCTGAAAGGAAATTTGGTTTCCCATCATCCAAATGATCATTTCTTGCCAGTCTCACTACCAATTATTAGCAGACACATACTGTATTTGCAGTAATATCAGTGACTATATTTGCTTGATCCACCATAAGTTGTTTCCTTCCAAACAGTTGTTAATGTCCTTAATCGCAGCTATTTTCAGATCCAAGAGGGTCTCTCTCCCAATCATCTGAAGAAGGCAAAGCTCATGTTTTTCTACACCCGCTACCCGAGCTCCAATATGCTCAAGATGTTCTTCTCTGATGTCAAGGTAAGCCCAAACATGCTTCCCTCCATCTTTTGTTTTTTTTTTCAATTCTGTTAGAGGAATTCGTCTGTTGTACCTTAATCCTCCGCTTGTAACAAGTGCAAAAATGAATAATACTCCAGCGCCTCTGTTTTCTCTTTTCTGTCTCTCAACCAAATTTCGTACTTGTACATTTGTCAGCGCACCTGCTTTAAAAGGGGAAGTTTTACTTATCACCTGTGATGTGCCAGCTCCAGTTGCCGTGAACAGTGTATGCTTGTCTGTCTTGTAATGGGGCCCTTTCCCTCACTAAGTTCTGGTTTTATGCAAAAGATGAAAGAAGAGGAAGTTGAATGGGTTTACATGAGGGAGCTGGAGAGCCTATGAGTATTCTAAAGATAAAGAGCAGGATGAGTAATGGAGGGGTGGAGAGGGCAGAGAGGAGGATGGAGCCTAGAGATGGAGGAGTGGTTATCTGAGCAGGTGTAGGGAGGAAGGTTTGATAGAGGGAGGGGAGAAGAGAAAGAGTCCGTTTAGGGAATATGGCAAGGATAAGCGTTGGCTCCGCTGGACGTTTAATGAAGGAAATTTGGAAAACAAAGCACAATATGTAAGCTGTGCAAAAAAAAGCCCCAAAAAAAACAAGAACAACAGCACAATAGCCGTTGTGGTGTGCCCGACCGGGTTTGTTCGTGCTGTTTTTGTTTCGTGTGTGTGCCCCTCTCGAACCATACGGAGGGGTAAACACTGTGACATATCCAGGCCATCTTATTCAAATCAGAAGATAAAGGTCCCCTTTTTTCCCATCTGCCCCCTCTTGGATGCCATCGCCACCGACCATGACTTGCGGGTCACATGATTTTCCCTTCACAGCAGCATTGCTCGGAAAAGGAGGGGGGAAGTTGGCAAAGAGGGTATGGGCACCTGTAAATGTTGATTTATTACAAAACTCCACAATATTAAAGCATCGATTTGACGCTGATGTTATTCGCAGCGGCAACCAGCATTTGAGATATGAACCACTTAGTTGGCCTCTTCATGACTGTCCTCATTAGATATTTAAACAGGGTCAAGATAGTTAAGGCGATTATGTTTGTTTTTGTTTTCAGTGGAGCACAAAAGACTCAAGCTGTAACTTGGGAGACATGTATGGGAATGAGACTGAGTATCTAATTAGATGCAGCCAACGTGGCCTCTTAGAGGGTGGTGGTCCTCACGCGTATGTCTTGAAGGCTAATCAGGTCTCAATTAATCAGTTCTTGAGTTTCAAGAACATAATGAACGTGGGAAGTGGGTTGGCTTAACAACCGGGGGACGCTGTCATTGTTGTTCCTCCTGATTAAGCTCCTTAGACTTTTGTAACTTTTATTTTTTGACTTTTGGTGTTTTTTTAAATGTTTTGACAGATGAGTCATAATACCATTGTTGCGGCTGCTCATGCCACCCCCATAGCTCTAAGATGCCTCATTATTATTGCAGATAATGTGTGTGTGAAGGGTGAATAATTATAACAGATTAATGAACAGATATAATAAAGATATTAATTAAATTAATGAATTCCGTTAAACTTCCTGCCTTTGTAAAGTGATAGTGTGTAGATCCACTGGATATTAATTACAGGCTGTGTGGACTTTTTGTAATTTTTTTTTTTTTTTTAAACAAACCCAACCTGGCATACACACACTTTGCTTTCTTTTCTATATCGGTGGCTCTTTTAGCAACAAGCCTCAGTATTTGGGCCCGTCATGTGCTGTGGAATAGCGGAGGTCAGGAGGGTTTTCCCTTTTCTATATGTCATTCCTTCTCTTTTCTTTTTTTTCGCTGATGGTGTGGCATGGTATGTGTGCCTCGGTGGGGCTGGGGAGAAAGAAAAGCCAGCCGCTGGATTTGAGTCGCCGCAGTAACAAAAGCCCGCTTTCCAGGGCCGCTTTTTGTGTGCAGTCAGCCAATAGGCAGTCGGAGATTATCTCCCACAATTCACCCCTGCGAAAACAGGAAACGTTGGAAAGCCCTGATGACTGTGAAGGGGCTTACGAGAGAGAGAGAGGGAGAAAGAGAGAAAGAGAGAGGGAGGCCTGTTCAGGCTTCTCTGTCTTTCTGCTCTCCTCTCCGGTTGTTCTGGATGTAGCTGAGCACTCTGAGGTCATCTGTGTGCTTTCTGCTCCATTGTTGACCACTGTGTCAGAGAAAGAGTTGGCCAGAGGCACACTTTGGCTTTCAGCTAAACATTTTCATCCTAAACCAAAAGACAGAAATGTAAAACCAGTTTCATTTCACATATTAATACATGAGCTGATGTGTGCGTACAAGTTTGGGTCTGACAGGACCGAAAGCGCCTGCATACTTTGGGCAGGCGACTAATATAGTTTAGACCAAGGATACTTGAGTGTTTTCCTATTCTGGACTTAAGTATGCGCCTGTGCATGAGCAGAACATACGTGTGTACGAGTGTGCGTGTCTGCCACTTTCTATCTTGTGCTGTTAGCACTAAGCGCTGACCTTTCACAGGCTCTTGAGTGTGAGTGTGAGAAACACACTCTCACTGTCTCTCTCTCATCTGCCTCTCAGCCAGGCACAGACACACACACGCGCACACACACACACTCACACAGCCTGATACACACGGCCATGCTCTAACGCAGTGCGTTGACTCAAACACACAAATGCACAGACACACATTTTCCTCCCTGCATCTCATGTCTGCGCTGGCTGACCCCTGCCAGCTCTGATTAAGGAGCTGCAGTGATGTGCTCCTTTGAACCAATTCCCTCCTTTTACACTCGTCCTTAGCCGCTATCAGGGGCCCTCTGTCCCCCACCAGCAACTTAATGAACCAAGACTGCTGGAAGCTGCAGGGGGAACTTGCCAGAATTGAGTCCCTGAGTGTGTTAGGAGCAGGTGATGTGTGTGTAATGTAATTCAGTGTATTTACCTGCGTGCACAGTAAATATTGTATTTTTTTGTGAGGTCTTTGCTGCGATTGAGTCAACGTTCAGCTCAGCTGCACAGTCCATAATACATCTTCCCCTGAGCTGTCGGTATAATAAAGTAATCCTTGTCCAAAGTGACAAATCTATCCGTCACTCGGCTGCAGTGACACCAAAGGTCTCCTGCATGAGCGATGGCAACTCTTTCGCTGACTTTAATCTCAGTATGTAGCGCTTGGTCCCGCACGCGCTCAGACACCCGTGCGCACACACACGCCCACACAGATCGAGACTAATTCACTAATGTCCCAGAATTACACCCAATGAGGGTGATCTTAACAGGCATGAGGAAAAGGTTTATATGACACCAGCAACTTGACTGGAACTGGTGTTTTTGTGCTCTGTCACACTCCCGACTGTCTGCTACATTGTGTGTGTTTAAGAATAGCCACCGTGTGGCCGATGTATTTGTAAGTGTCAGTAGTTTGTTTGTTTGACACTCCGATGTCACGACCCCAGCTTGCTGACTGCTCACGTTCCGACCCTCTGCAACCCCCCCACTGCCAGCGAAACTCCATTGTCCGACAGCACTGACCTGCACCCGTCCTCCTCTCCTCCCTGCCCCCCTCCCTCCCCTCATTTCCCCATTTATGCTCACCCTGCACTTTACGACAGCCACCATGCTACCCCTCCTCTCCCCCCCGCGACTACAAACCTCTGCCAAACAATGTCAAGCGGACTTATTCTTTTCCACTCCGCCATTATGTCATCTGCTGATCATTCCAGAAAAGGCACGGCCCTCTCCTTTCGCCCCGTCCCACCTTGGCCCAACTCTCTCCGCGGCTCCTGATTCGCCAACTTTTCCGCCCGTCTCGCTGTTCTGCTGCCTCGCCCACACTGCCTTCGTGTGCTTGCGTGTGTGTGACTGCCATCCCGGATCGCGAAGAGTGTGTGCGCATGTTTGTGCGTGTCTGTGTGTTGTCGAACAATAGCCAGGGCCTAATCTCCATGTCAAAACCGCTCTGCCTCCCCAGCGAGCAGTCCGCTCAGCGTTTAGTAGCGTTTTGTCCCCCCATTCTTCCAGCACCACAAAAAGAGCAGAGGGGAGGGAGGAGTGAAGGCTTGTGTGTGTGTGTGTGTGTGTGTGTGTGTGTGTGTGTGTGTGTTAAGGGTGTGGGTGATGGTTGGGGCTACCAAGCGTTTCACTCTCCAGAATTTTGAATTTGTTAGATGTTATTTCTGGGACTCAGTGAGGGAAAATGTGTTATTTATTTGTTTTTAAGGGCTCTATAAGAGCTTTCAGTGGGGCATGTTTTAGGGGGACTGAGCTAGGCAGCTATCCTGAGCCCCTTATCTATTGGTTTGGATGTTTAGTTTTTACTGCTGAGACCAGGCAAAAAAAGACTCGGGACCAGCCGAGGCTCTTAATAGGTTTACCTCGTCCCATTGAATCCAGCCGAGCGGCACAGATCAGATAGCCACAGTCTTCTCTGTAACGCTTATCATCTCTCTCTTTCTCTTCCTTTACTTTTTTTTTGCTCTTTTTCTTTTCCTTTCTTTCTGCCTGGGAGGTGCAGCGAGGGGAGGAAAATCAGGGTGTAATTGGTGAACGGGGTTAAGTACATGTTTGAGCCCCCTGCGGGCCGGGGCGCTTCAGATGATGACTTAATCGTTTTTCTGGTCAATTATGTGTTTGCGGTCTCGCGCACCCCCCTCCTCCTTCCACCTCTCTCTCCACTCTCAGGGTTATGATACGGGGGGAGGTCTGCTCCCAGTGGGGAAGATGAACCACGAACACACACACACACACACACACACACACACACACACACACACACACACACACACACCCCTTGCTTGCTGTCTTTCTTAACGTCTCTATTATCTTTTTCTCTCTCCACGACCTGTGATCTTTCCTGCTCTCGTCTTTTATCTTTCTCTCCCTTGGCTTCTTCCAGGTCTTTTAAGTCATCGCCTCACGTCTCGACTCCCTGATGCGAAATGACATGTTGTCATCTTTACGCTTTGTCTTTCCACTCATACTCAAATCCAACGGCTTAACAAGGTTGAGACATGACAGCCGTTCCTCTACGCTGCTTGCATGAAGAGTATTTACAGATCGTTACTGATTTCCGCTCAGAATGGCTCTGGATTTCTCGTGATATTTGACTTTCTCTTTTCAACACCACTGAAACAGAGTGAGACGCAGCTAACCTCCCCCTCATCTCTCGTTCCAGTTTAATCGCTGCATAACCTCCCAGCTGATCAAGTGGTTCAGCAACTTCAGGGAGTTTTACTACATCCAGATGGAGAAGTTTGCCCGCCAGTCCATCAACGACGGAGTGACTGGAAGCGAAGAGTTGACCGTCAGCCGCGACTGTGAGCTCTTCCGAGCCCTCAACATGCACTACAACAAGGCCAACGACTTTGAGGTAAGCGCCAACACTTTCAGCGATTCTGTGCAGACAAAACCAGATCATAAAAAAAAGCTCTACGTTCTCGGCGAGAGGCGGAGCGGAGAGATAATGCGGTCCATATAAAAAATAAAAAAATGAAAAAAAAATGTTGAATTTCACCTGATACCTCGTGATGCAGACGGGTAGTGTGACACCGTCTCACTGTGTCCTCTCTGACACCAACTCGCTGTGACTGTTCTCAATGCTGACTTCAAGTCTCTTATACATCCTGCCGCACTCGGCTCACTGCACAACATTGTTTACCGCTGCTGTCAGTGCCGGTGAAAATCTTCTTTAGAAAAAGCTTAATTTTCTGCTTTGTGACAGTACTTGAGAAGAAACAGAATTTTCACAACTTAATCCTCCAGTTAATCTGAAATCAAATTTGATAAAATTATCACCATATTTGGAGACAGGTGGTGCTCATTGGACAGCAATTACAGGAATAATACAGGAATGTTCTAAAGCATGCATCACAACCTGTAGTCATATAGAGAGGTGAGGAACTCTCAGCCGATGAGGAAGAAAGCTTACAGACACTTCGCTCACTTTGCTTCTTCCTCACTCTTAATTTCCCCTCAGTTGTTCTCAGTGTGTGTGTGTGTGTGTGTGTTCCTGTGTGGGATGTGCGTGTGTGTGGGATGTGTGTTTTTGAGAAACCATTTTACTTCCTCGTCCTCATTTACCTATCGTCTGTGGTGAGATGTTTATGCGTGTCTTCCAGTGTATTGCAATCATAAATTCTCAGCAGGCAACTTCACCTTTAATACGTTTAATTTTCCACACTTCTCCTTTCGCCAGTGTGTGTGTGTGTGTGTGTGTGTGTGTGTGTGTGTGTGTGTGAGAAACATGTCAGGATCGCCAGTGCTCTCTCAATGTCAGCTGACAATAGACCTTTAAAAGGCTTGTGTTAAGAAGGACCTGGAGTGATCTGCGCTCAGTGTGTGTGTGTGTGTGTGTGTGTGTGTGTGTATTTGTTAGAGAGATCGAGTCTGTGTGTGTTCGTGTATGTGTGTGAGTGTTTTGTTGTTGCTGCATTTCCCAGTGTCCTGTTCACCTCGAAGGGTACAGCCGTCCCTTGGACCGGCCTGGCATGCTGGCAAAGCACTTCTCCAGTGTGTGTGTGTGTGTGTGTGTGTGTGTGTGTGTGTGTGTCACTTTGAGGGGGGAAAAAATCTCACTGTTATCAAGGTTAAGCGTCCTACTGTTTTAGTGAGAGGAAGGGGAGAGAAAGAGGGGGAGAGGGGGGAAGAGGGAGATGGATAGATAGGGGATAGAGGGTGAGAGCTTGGAGACAAAGGAGAGAGCGATGAAGGGAGGGAGGGAGAAAGGGAATCGAGGGGAATGGAAAGGGGAAAAAGAAGGGTAGAAGGAGAAGGGGGGGAAGAGAGATGACGTGCAGGAGAGAAGTGCCCTTGCGAGCAGTGGGACTTTTGCAGCGCTCACATTTAAAGTGCTTCACTCTCTTTCTCTCTGTTTACGTCTATCTCTCTCTGTCCGTTATTTGTCCACTGGGGCTCCTCTGTGTGCACCCAAACACACACACACACTTCCCCACATCCATCTTCAGCCCTCTTAAGGGAGGCTTTGAAAGACTCTGGCAGGCAGAAGCACTCGTATATATGAGGTCTCAATAAGCCCAAAGTCCATCAGTGCAAAGCACAAAGAAAAATGACACGATCGCTTCTGTTCAGCTGCTTGTGACTGCAGCAGGAGTGATTTGTTCATTGACTGGGGATTAAGTTTAAATCAAGGCGATAGAGTGACCTTAAATAGCTATGGCAAAGTTTACGTTTTTTACGTTGGCCAAGGTGAAAGAGACTCACAGTAAAGGGAGCGTCGTTGAAAAGGTGATAACAGTATTTTTTTTTTTTTTTTTAGTTTGTTCTAATCATTTAGGTTTCATTTTTCTTGATCCTGGAATCAGGGCTGACTTTCCTTCACAACCTTGTTTCTGTTTTCATATCAAATTGTGCTCTGCCTATGGTAAATCACCTGACACCCACAACAGGAAATGATGGAAGTCCATGTAGGGAAATATTATCCCAAAAACACACAGCCTCACAGGCTTGATCTTTAGATATATACGTCCTTGTCTTTGACGCATGTGTTGCCTGTCAGAACGGAAGTTAGAGATCCCCTTACTTTAAACATTTTAAAACCTACACCTATTCCTTTTTTTTCGCATTTAAATAATCCAAAATGTAAGAATATGCAAAGACTGTTCAATTTTAAAAAAATGACAGGAAAGTTTCCACCTCATACTTAATTAAAGTGCATATTGAAGCACAAGTTGTGATAAAATGAAGCCAAAGATTTAAGATGAGTTCAGAGAAACTTTCTCCCCTCAGCAAATAAATGTGGGCGCCTCAAACATGGTACAGTAAAGCTCAAGCATCCAAGTGAAGCAACAATGAGCAAAACACATTCTTGAGTGTAGGGGGACTTTTCATTCGGCGTAGGTTTGACTTTGTTTGTGCCTTAAAAAGAAGTCAGTTTTTAAAAATCTAACCACCTGAGGGGTGCTGCGCAGAGCAGCCGGGCCAAATGGAAGCTGGATGTCACAGAAGAGAAGTACACGTCTTTAAACCGACACTGTATTTCACTTCAAAGAAATTAAACGGATCCTAAAGATTCTTAGACAGATTTGCGTGACTCACATAACCGTTCGCAAAAAGACCACGGGCAGAACAACCTGTGTGTGCAACCTGCCCCCCTCCCCCTCCCAAAAAAGTTAACACACAACACACGGCGAAACTGCCCTGTCTGCACACACCAACAGCTAACGTGCCATCTTTTCCCCCTGACAAACCCCTTCTGTCTGAGACAAAACCATCATTCTTCTGCTGGCACCAGGAAGCTACTGTTGAAACAGGCTTAAGGGGAACAGCCTATTTGCATACATAAATGTGAAAATTTGCAAGAAGACAGACAGAGAGGAAAAGAGTGAGAGAGGCCAGGTGAATAAGTCTTCTGTTGGCCGAGGAGCTGCAGCAGTGGAGGAGGGAGGGAAGGTGTTTTGCATATTAAGGTTTTTTTTGCTGGGCAGGTGTCTGAGAGATACAGGAGCTGATTAGAGTTTAGCACAAGGAAAATTTGCCCAGCCATGCAAATTCTAACCCCCCTGACAAACCAACCGCCTTGGTGAGCATGAAGACTCTGCATGTAAGTGTTTGTGTGTGGCTTTGTGTGTGTGTGTGTGTGTGTGTGTGTGTGGGTGTTATTTGTGTGTATGACCGCGTGTGTTTACGAGTGCGGGTGCGTGGGTTGTGTGTTTTTTGCTGTTTGATGTTTGTGTGGGAATGGTGTGTTTGTGTGTATTATGTATGTGCACGGACACATTTGTTATGTTTTTCCGTCTTATATGTGTGTGCGTGTGTGTGTGTGTGTGTGTGTGAGTCATAGAGGTAACATGGAGATGGAAATGTACTGGATGTGTATCAGGATGCCCCCAAGGCCCTTTTCTGTGGATCTCTCCCCTTTCTCCTCCACCACCTCCTCCTCCTCCTCCTCCTCTTCCTCCCCTACCTGCCTGCACCACCACTTGAAACAGGAGCCTACGCAGATTCAGCAAGCGCGCGCACACACACACACACACACACACACACACACACACACACACACACACACACACACACACACACACTCTGAGTTTTCCCTTTGCCAGATTCTGCATCATCAAAGTTCCATCCACCTTGGTGGCGTCTTTGGAATGAATATGTCCTCTGTTTCAGTGATCACACACGCACACACACACACACACACACACACGTCTGTGGCCTTTCTTGTTTGATGCTAATCTGCTCTGTCACTGTGCTGGCCTAATACGCTCCCCATCTCCCTCCCAGCTCCTCTTTTGTCGCGATTGTTTCCCTTTTTCCTTTCATATCCCTCCTCCCTTGCTCCCTCTCGTCGTTCTCTCTTCCTTCTGTTGCCTCTCTTCTTTCATTCTTTCATCCTCCTCTTTTGCATGTCTTCCGTTATCCCCTCTCCCCTCCTCTCCCTCGCTTTTTCCCCCCATTAGGAAGTTTTAATGGCATAATTGTCACATTCCTTCTGGCACAATGAACATCAGCGGTAATTAAAGAGCTTGCCGTTAATTACCTAGACCCCGGCTCTACTTTCCTCTTTTCTCAGCCCCCCTCCTGATCCCCTCTCTTCTTCTCTTTCTTCTCCGCTTCTCATTCGCTCTGTCCATCGCCATCAAAGTCTTCCGAAAACACACCCGGCCTCCCAAAGCCTTGACTTTGAGCGAGCAGCGCTTTCATGTTTGAGGACTCAAGTGAAAATTCTCGCTCAGTGTCCTTTTCTTTTTACTCCGGAGCCCCCTCTGTCTGTCTTTGAACCCCCAATGACAACACACATCATCTTTCATAAGACAGGAATGTGTGTGACCTGGTAATGGGTTAGAGAGAGAGACAGAGACAGAGAGAGAGAGAGAGAGAGAGAGAGAGAGAGAGAGAGGTGGGGTCTGATAAAGAGGCAGTTTTATGATGGCTCTGGGAAACTCTCAGATTTCCATAAGACAGACTAGGCCAAGTTTCCTCTGTCAGTGACCACTCCTCCCACAGAGGACACACACACACACACACTCTCACGCATATACTCCAACATGCACACACCTCGGCATTTAAAAGAGGAAGTCCCTATGATCTCTATGTGAGAGGGAGGTGCCAGCGAGCGCGGTGAGAAGCCTTCGTCCTCACACACACACACACACACACACACACAGTCGTGCGCGGGTATCGTATGTCCTCCCTTATCAGCTGCTCTTTCTCCTATTAGAAAGATGTCTCACTCCTTTTGTCCCTCTTTCTCTTTTGTCTGTCCATCCGTCTGTCATCCCTCTATTTGAATTGATAACGCCCTTCCACTGACACACATGTGCCCCCCCCTCCCAAGTCAAAGTGACCAAATAATGAAACTTTCTGAAGTCTGACTTTTTTCGCTCCTGTTCTCTCGGCCGGCTGTCCTCCTCCTCCCTCACATGCAGCCTCTGCCTTTCCCCCTTTATTATCCTCCCTTACCCTCCCTCCCCATTTTTTCCCCCCACAGCTTTTCCTATCGCCCTCGTCTCCCTCCTTCCCGCTCTCTCGGTGTCTCTCCAACTCTCCATCCATTACCAGAGCCACAGAGAGCTGAGAGCAGATGCTGTCTGTCCAACCGCCGTGCCCCATAGCATTGTGTGCTTCACCTCTCCTTCCCCCCTCACTCCCTCGTTCCTCCTCTTCACGTCCCTCTCGGGGCTCCATTTGTTCTCCACCCAGAGAGGCTAATGTCTGTTTTCTCCTCCTCCTCCTCCTGCTTTTCCCCTCCCTGTCTTGCACTCCTTCATTCCTGGTCTCTTTTTTTTGTTGTTGTTGTTGCTCCACACACCACGTAGGGTATAGTGTGTTTGCGGTGTGCGTGGGGCGGGTCTTTGACCGGGGTTCGACCTCTGGGGAATTTAAGGTGAAAAGGTCACGGCCGTTGCACTGGCTGCACGGGCAAAGATGGGAAAAGACACAGACACAGATACCAACGTGGATAAACATACTTAAGTACCTTCAGACACTCTCGCGCACAAAAGGTGTGGTGTTTCCACTGAGAGGCTCTAGGGTTCTCTTTGAAGAGCGATTGAAGACAAAAAAGAGGTAGAAGATAGAGGGAGAGAGATGAAAAGCTGGCGATATAGATTTAGGTTCAGAGCTGCCAAAAATACAACCGATACAATTTGCCAGTGGGTTTATGTCAGCTGCACACATACACACCTCCCTTAACCCGCATTCGCCCCCTCATATCTACAGCATCTACTGTCATTCCCCTAATCTCTATTGCTCCCATTGAGAAAAGGTTCAAGTACACCAAACTCCCCCCGCATGTGCATTTATCATGCCTGTGCATTACAGCGGTACAGCACACAACAGTGAGTAAAGTGCTCGTCCTCCTTGTGTATCCACATGTACAAGAGTGAGCAGACATGCCAACTTCCGTTTCTACAGAGAAGGTACAATTCTGTCAAAGTTCTGTCAAAGACATGACGACTTTAACGCAAACTAAACCACATATCTGATAGATTGTCAAACATACTGACTAACACCATCATTATTCAAACATGTTGTTACATTAAAGTCATTTAAAACAAAGTTCAAACTACTTCTTCAAGGTCTGATAGATTGGTTTACACTCATTTTCACCGGCTCTACATTCTACCAAAGAGACAGTCCATATAAAAATTGTTGACAGCATGGTCTGAGGCAAAAGCAGGGCAAATAAAAATTATCTGAAAGACTTGACGCCACAAGACGTCAGCGACACCAACAAGCGAATCCTCAGATATCGCAGCTGAGCATCATTTGCGGCTCGTCTTGGCCTTTTAGTCCCCTTGGTGAGAAGAGTTAAGGAAAGAAAAGAATGGAGAGCAGGATCATCTGCTTCCCCGTGAATAGCCCGGGGCTATTGAGGGCCCCCGTTTGACGTAGCCTGACAGGTCTTTTCTTCATTGCGTGGTGTGTGTGTGTGTGCATATGTATGCGCGTGCATGCGAGAAAAAGCCACTTTACTCTCCGTGCTGATTAAATGACCAGAGCTGTGTGTAGAGCCCGGGGCACCAGGAGTGGCAAGGAATCACTTAAACATAAAGAACTACATGATCCTCTCTCTCCTTTTCTCACCTGCTTGCTTAGACACACACACACACACACACACACACACACACACACACAAACATGTCCTCTCACTGCGCTCGTCCCAACACTTGATTCTCCCTCCTCCTCCTCCTCCTCGTCCTCCTCCCTTCTTCTCCCCTCTCCTCCCTCCTTCTGTCCCTGGTCACCTTGTGAGGGGCAGCCTGCTCTGTGGCACAGCTGCTGATTATGTCATTATTTCTGGACCATTTTGGTCTCCCTCCGTGTGTGTGTGTGTATGTGTGTGTGTGTGTGAGACTAATGAAGCGTGGCAAAGGGACTCATGCCAAAATGACCAGGGCGTGCATCAGAGCTGCAGATGTGTCAAAGCGACCCCCCCCCCCCCCCCCCCCCCCCCACACACACACACACACACACACACACACACACACACACTCATACACTTCTCATTTCCCCAGCCGATGCCAGACCTTCCCTCCTTCAATCCAATCTGCAGTTTATTATTTTTCTTTCTTCGCCTGCCATCTTGTTCTCTCACTTGCCCTTCCTTCCTCTCTCCTCCTATCCGTCCATCCATCTTCCATCCTCCCTCCTTCGCTGCAGCTCCTTGCTCTCCGTCCTTTATTGTTTGCCCGCCCACCACACACCCTCCTTCCTCCTACCCCTCTATTCTTCCTCTCCCTCCCTCCCTCTGTTCTCCTCCTCTCCAGATGTCCTGTTCCTATCTTCCAGACTCCCTCGCTCCTTTCTTTCCCTTCTGCCTCCTGCTCTCTCGGCCTCTCAGAGCCGGGTTGACTTCCTGACCTCATGAGGCCCCATTACAGCGCTCTGTGACCCCCCCCTCATTCAGATGGCTTTCTCTCAGCCTGTGTCCGCCATACAAGCTCAGGCGATGAATTTTAAAGTCTCGCAACAAGGGCTTGGACTGTGATTTCTGGCTTCCCCTGCTGTTTGCAATTATTCTGAGCACAGATTACGTTTCGGTCTCTTGTCTTTGTCTGTTGCTTGACTTGATATGAATCTACCCCCCTCTACACCCCCAATTTCTATAAAGCAAACGAAAGAGAAGGTGGAGGGCGAAAGGGGAGGAAGACATGTCAAAGAGGCCCTGATATGATATGAATGTGAGTGTTTCTGTGTGTGTGTGTGTGTGTGTGTATGAAAGGATTGGGGGTGTTGAGGCAAGAAAAGGTGGAGGGAGGAGCGAAGAAGATGGGATAGGAGAGGGACTTCATCAGCGTCTTTGACCCTGTCCCGTCCTTGACCACATACGTACACACACCAGAAGGAAAGACACACACACACACACGTACATGTATACACAGCAGCCCCTCAAGGCTCCGCGTTCTCAAGGCTATCAGTGGAGTGAGGGTGGCTGGTGTTTGCTCAGCTTTGAGGCCTGTTTCCCGTCCCATTGGTCGCATAAGCGTGGAGAAAAACGCACACTTCATGGCCGCGGGGGGGTTCCAGGATGTGACAGGACGTTAGGAAACGGAGAAGGCTGAGGAAGTGAAGAAAACGCAGCGCTCGAGGAGAAGATTGCGCAGAAGTGTCCACCGCGACTATGCCCTCTCTTTTCCTCGCTGGGCGGCTGGACTCTCCGGCCATGGCACAAGTCTTATCAGTGGGAGAGGGGGTTGGGGACGGGCGCAGTGAGGGGTAGGAAGACAGGGGACATGGGTTGTGTTTGCCTAAAGTGACAGTGCGGGCCAAGGGCTTATCAAGGCCTTTGTAGATTATTGATCAGAGCAGATACGTGAGGCACAGTGGCCTATGTGTGAGCGTGCGCTCGGGGTTCGGGAAGCTCTGGCTTGACTCACTGAAATGTCACAGGCGGGCTCAGCTCCGGTTTCAACTCTTGTTTTTAAACTCGTGTTTCGCCGTTAGCAGAAGTGAGAATATAAAGATACAATCGCTGCATTATACAAATTATGCATCAATGCCACATGGCCCCATCAGTGGCACGCGGCACATTACGAAATCTATAAATTCCCCATCGCACACACCAGCAGGCACAGTGACGGGAAAGCATGGGAAGCATTGGTATTCCCAGGCTGAGTCGGGGTTAGGAATTAACCTGGCTGGCAGCAGGGGCTTGTGTTGTGTGCCTGCATTTCATCCTTCAAGGCCGCTGCACACGCACACACACACACACACACAGCCTTATCTTCCAGGGTCTCGTCTTGTTTGGCCAACGCTGTGCAAATAGAAGGTGCAATACATCTCCTGACAGTTCCCAATAGCAAAAGGGGAGAAACACATTGACCAAACAAACAGCCAACCCTTGGTCACCGAGAGAGAAGAGATTTCTCAGGCTTTACCGAAACACATGCAAAAGACACACACACACACGTACACAATGTGTGTAACAGTAGCCTTTATGTGAGGGCTTGGGCCCCTGGCTACCTTTTTAAACGTTTGTCTAAGCAGTCTTAAGACAGGGGCCGCTGCTGGAGTGAATAGCTCTCAGCAGGCCGTCCACAGGCTCCTATTGTCCTCCGTCATATTTTATTATCTCATCAAAAAGCAGGAAATCCGATTCCCTCTCTCTGAAAAAGAGCTTATCCTTCTGTCTCAAAGCAACCTGTCACAAGAGAGGGAGATGGAGAGAGGTGGAGAGAATGGGGGAGAGAGTTGTGTGAGGGAGAAGGGGGAGTTGGTGAATGAGAGTGATTAACTGCCTCATCGCTGCCTCTTGCCGGAGAAGTCCCTCTCTCTCTCTCTCTCTCTCTCTCTGTCTTCCTCGCTTTCTTCCTTCCTCCTTGGCTGGCACTTACCCAACGCCCGGCACAAAGCAAAGGTTAGGGAAATGTGTGTGTACGTGTGTGTGAGAGACGAGGCTTTTTTTCCTCTGCTGATTCTTCTCTCCCCTTTTCCCTCTCCGTCTTCCTCCTTTCATATTGTGTTACACAGGGGCAGAGCAACAATAATATCCCTTTTCATGGCAGCTTTTGTTTTTTTTTTGTTTTTTGGACCCCCCACCACACACACACACACACACACACACACACACACTCCTCCATCATCTCAGAGAAAAAACATTTTTTCTTAAGACGAGTTTATCAGCAAAAAATATATCATGTTAAATCTGTTTTATTCAGACCTATCCAGACTCTGTCGGAAAAATCTAAAAATGCAGTGTAATGTTTAAGATCTTGTATAGGTAAAAAAAACGCAAATGTTGATCAAATCACAATGTCATATAAATGCGGATGAACAACTGTGCCATGTGACTTAAATGAGTGACCACAGAGAAAGTTGGGGGGGGACAGAAAGTATCTTAAATTACTGTCGCACAGCCAGCTTACGTCACCATATTTCAAAAGCGCAGTTTTCCACACGAAAGTGCAAAGCTGGCATTTTCAGATTAACCCACCCCAGAAGAGCTCTGTTTCCAGGTGAGGAAAAACATCAGAAGAGAGAAAGGTGTTTTTCAAATTTAGCCGGCATAGTGTGGACGCACCCTCAGTCACCTTGTTTGCCTTTTCCAGGCGTCATCCCACACACGCACACACACAGAGAGCCTTCCATCCATTGCTCTATATTCGTTTTTTCCTCCCTCCCACTCCTCCCCTCTTGGTACATCTGTCCTTTAATTTTGGGCTCTGCTGAGAAGTTGTTAAAAAGCCCTATGAAATATGTATGAAGGATTGTGAGCCACGCGATTGGCCCCATTTACCGGACAGCCGAGCGAATGAACGGCCACACTGGATAATCCCCCACAATGCCTCTGGAACAAAGGCCCAACAGCTGACCCTAGAGAGAGAGAGAGAGAGAGAGAGAGAGAAAGAAAGAGAGAGAGATGGGAGGGTGAGGGTGGAGGGGGTTAGAGAGGGACAAGGGAGGGGTTGCAAACAGTTAAGGCTCACTGCTGGTCAAGAGGCGGCCTGCACACATACACAACTCACACGTATGTGCAAAACAAAGGCTTGTGGGACAGGAATAACTCCCTCTGTTCTGTCCCTCTCTCTCTCTCTCCGTCTCTCTCCTTAGACTATTCTCAGCCCCTCCTTCTCCTGCCATCTCTCTCTCTCTCTGTCTCTCTCTCTCTTTCCCTCCCTCCCATTCTCACTCTCTCGCTCTCTCAGTCAAGAGGATCTGAAATACCAATACCCTTTTCTCCTTGACATTGCTTTCTCCTTGCAGTCAGCGTTTTGCTGTCCTTTTATAGTCAAAACGTCAGGAGAAATTCCATGCAGGAATATTCTTAGTAATGCAGCACTCCCTGCATCTAACGGGCCACCAGGGCGCCGCGCCGCACCGGCCTGTTCGCGAGGTCTTTTGGGAAAAGGGTGCGCATGCCCACACGGACGCAACGCGCACAAGCCAACTTGCCCTCGCGCCGGGGGTCATTGTGCCAGTATTTCAGAGCCGACAGCCGTCCAAACAATGAACTATATCCACTCCTATCGCACCAGAGGGGAATTCAATATTTGGGGAATTGGGTTAGTTAGTTTTTTTTTTTGTTCTCTCTCTCTCTCTCTGTCAAACACACACACACCGTACAAGCTCCTTATTCATGCCTCACCTTTTCACTTGAGCAGTGGACAGAGATACACACACACACACACACACACACACCAGACACACGGGCATCTTAGCCTCCATTCATCACCCCGAGGGGGGCGGGTG
>JAOXYL010000036.1:10643510-10663253 GCA_028564955.1 Terapon puta | reverse complement strand
TGCACACACCACTATGGGGGAAGCAACACCGGGTATGTCGTGATGCTACAGATAGAGATCACAAATCACGCAGAAGGAGACAGGAGAGATATTACTTCACCTGAAGTGTTTCCATAAACTCCAGTGTACCAAAGCCTTGGGAAGTGGTATCACTATTCAAGCAGGTCCTGACCCACACACACACAGTGATTTATGATGATACAATCTAGCACATCATCCATCATAAATAAGGGAGATTAAATGAATAGACTGAGGCCGTGTATATATAGTAATTCCAGCCTCGGAAATTATGTGCGCCGTTGAGCCAGTGTGCAGTCTAAAAACTACGGCACAAACTATGACAGGATGGTTTAGGAAGGAGGAGACAAAGTTGAGGAGAAATGCAAAGGCGAGAAACCGAAAAGGGAAAGAGGAAGCAAGAGACGGCGAGAAGAAGACGAGGACAGGGAGGAACTTGGCATCATTAGTCTTCCTGTTAAAACGAAAAAGCGGAAGAGGGAAAGCGAGAGCCATGGAGCGCTGGTGAGACAGGGGGAATTTACCAAAGCAGCTCAGGAGGGCCCTCATTACGATATTAAACAAGATTTAATAAGTGAGAGTGATTTGATGAGGTGATTATCCTGGCCCATTAATCAAGCAGGCTTCTGGCCTCGCTGTAATATGGCCCATCTTTCCCCCCTATACCAAAGCCTCTTTAGACGCTGAGCTCCTTACTGCACTAACGCCGCTTCAGAAACAACACCAGGCCACAAAAAAAAAAGGCATATTACGTCTCATCTCTCAAGCCTGTGGGTATTTTCGATGCTCACTCATCCCTCCACCTCCCTGTCCGCTCTTCTGGTGCATCTGGTAAATTGAACTCCTTAACATCTGGGTCAGAAAGTAAAGTCTTATCAGAGGGAGCTAAGAGTGATAACTGGCAGTGATAACGAAAAAGCATCTGTTGGCTTTAAGGCTTTTGGTTTGAGAACAGAAGGAAGTTGCGCGGATTTCGCTGGATTGTTGGGTTTTGTGGAGCGGTACGGGAAAGCGCTTGTGTGTGTGTGTGTGTGTGTGTGTGTGTGTGTGTGTGTGTGTGTGTGTGAGAGCACGTGTGCTTGTGTGTGCTTGTGTGGGTAAAAAATGTGTGTGGACGGGGCTGAATCATAGAACGCTTCTTAGGAAATTGAGGTACAAGTTGCATCAGGACATCCGAGGGCGAGCGTAGTCTGCTGTTTGTGCTCAGCCAGGTCAGAGAAAAGTAATAAGGCCGAGACCCTGTGAACTAGGCCCAGAGCAGAGGCTGCAAGCTGGTTTATCAAGTAATCATTTAGACTATGAAATGTCAGACGAGAGTGGAAATATCCCAGTACCTCAAGATACCATCTGCAAATTGCATTTTATGTCACACCAACCCCCCAAATTCCATTAATACAGAAAAATAGTAGAAAATCCTCATATTTAACAAGCTCAAACCACCAAGCGTTTGAGCATGTGTTCTTTTTAAGTAGCTTAGACAATTAATCCATTATCAAAATATTTATAGGCCATTAATTTTAAATGATTAACTGACTAATCATTTCAGCTTTGGTTTATATGTACAGTAAAGTGATGTACAGCAGTTCCAGTGAAATTGCTCAAATAAACTTGAGTCATTTACCAAAACTGTGAAGTGTGAGCTTCTGCAGGTCTGGTAAAATGAGTTCATTACTCTGTCATGACGTCTCTCTCTGTTTTGAGATGATGAGGTTTAATTTTCTGTCAGCTGCCTTCCTTTTTTAGGTCACTGTAGATATAACTTCTCGTAACCGCTTCCCAGTTCTGCGTTCAGCTGCGTAACAAATAATGTCGGATGTGGACACTTGCTTGAAATTTCCAACTGTACACACAAATGCCTTCCGGCACTGCGAGCTGAAAGAACTGAAACAAAGAAAAAGGCTTAAACTGATACTATGAGGTTTGCTTTGTAGGTGTGCAACTTCCTCCTTAAGAAAAATAGGCTTTACTAATGTGACACAGGGGAGTCTGACTCATGCAGTTAAAATACCTTAATAATGTCTTCAGATTATTCTTTGAATTTGATAGCTAACCTTTCCCTTCATGCTGCCTTGCTTGAATAATGCTGATTAACTGCCCTGGGGTTAAGGTGTGGAACCAAACACTTTACAAACTGCAGCTTCGGCAGAGTGGCATTACAGAGATGAATGCACCATTTTACTATTTAGTCCCAACAAACAGCGACTCTTTTGTGTGGGAAGCAAAATGCATCACTTTCAGTGCGCTGAAGCACAGAGCGGGCCCGATCTGACTAGAGCGGGCAGAAGCTGGTTAATCAATTAGTAGATCAACAGATGATTAATGGGCAGGTATTCTAATAGTCGAGAAATTGTTTCACTCATTTTTTCTCCAGAAAAACTGTATGGATTAACTGCTTCTTTTTTTATGTATGACACTAAAATAGAATCTCTGTTGGCTGGATAAAATAATGAATTTCAATGAATTGTGATTGTGAAGTCCATTTTTCAGTATTTCCTGACATTTTGTGGACAAAGTAATTAATCAACGGACAGACGAAAATAGTTGACAGCAGCCCTTTACCAGATTCGAGCTTTCATGAACTGACTGCAGGCTGAATCACTAGCGTGCTATTTTTGTAAAAGGATGCAGCAAAATAGGCCTTTACATAAGTGAGAATACGTTAGATTATTCCTGTAAAAGTCTGGCTAAATCCCATCATTAGAGCACAATAATAAGACATCCTGTACACCCTTTTGGATCTGATGCAACATCATTTTTTCCTCACAGTGGAGTAAATCATACCTCTAGGGCAGCCCCATATATGCCATCAAAACTTTTTGAACTTTAGTGTGTATACTGACTGAACATGTCCAGTCCAGCACTACTCACATCCACGTATTTATTAAAGATACACCGTTTACTGTCTGAAATGATATGATGGAGCAAAGTCAAAGACGAGAGGTTAAATATAGCCTCAAGAGTGGGAGAGAATAGGTATTACAAAGACAGCCAAACCCCCCCCCCTACCCAAAACATTTTAAAAGCTCAAGTGGAAGAAGATTACCTTAAAGCAGGCGTGGGACGGAGCTTTTTCTGGGAACTGCCTGAGAGTATTAATACAATAAGCACAGAAAATATAATACAAGAATGTTTTTATCAACGTAATCCGGAGAGATGAGGCCGAACCAACCTGGAAAATAATCCCAAGGAGAAGGTCCCCTGGTTATCTGTCATCTAGGACTCACACACGCACACACACACATACACACACACTTATAGAGACACACTCATACATGGTGTCTCTCCGTGTCTCGTCCTGACTTCAAATAATCGACAGATAATGTCCCGACCAGCAATTTGAGGTCGGGAGGTCAACCGCTGGGTTAAGCTATCAATGAGAGGTCAGTTTGTTATATTTCCATTAATATAGCATCTTTGACATGATACTGCATTATTATTTGGGCACTGGAAAGGCTATTTGTCGATCCTATGTTTGACAGAGGTTCAGTTTAACTCACCCAGTAGGAGGCTGTCTGCTGTGGAAGAAAACACAGGAGAACCAAACATTTTAAATGTAGTCCAACCTAAACCACTTTCAAAACAAAATGAAAAGGTGGCTCTTTATTTTTTCTCTACTACACCATTATATCTTTAATAACATTTTTCAAAATCAAAGTATATCATACTGAAACAGAATTTATTGGTATTTATATTTGCCTGTTATTGATTTTTATTTATTTTTCTCAGCTTTTTTTCTTCATTATTTATTACTTAAATTTTTCAGATATAAAACTAAAATAAAACACTTTAACTGTCATTGAGGAGGACCTCCGAGAAAGAAAGTAGAACATTAGAACTTGAAGGACGGACACAGAATTTGGTAGCTGACACTCAGAGAGTTGTAAGACAATGTCGCCTTGGCGAGTAACTTTCTCTCTCTCACTCTCTCGCTCCCTCTTTCTCTCTCTCTATCTCCCTCTCTCTCTCTCTCTCTCCCTCTCCCTCCGTGTATCTAAGCAGCATAATTTGAGTAAATGACAGGGGAACATCTGCTGTGCATAAGAGAGAGGCCAACACTTTAACATGCAGATGTCTCTCTCCATCTGCATTAATTCAATAATTACTGCAATGGAGGGAGGGGAAAAAATCTTTTTTTATAGCTTAAGACAATGTTATCTGTGCCAGTTGGTATGGGGAGGGCAAAATGGAAAGGGGGGTGGTGAATGAGTGTGTGTGTGTGTATGTGTGTGTATGTGTGGGTATGTGTGCATGTGCTGCTGGAGGTTTGTGAGAGGAGGGGTAGATTATTACACCATTTAGCCAGAGCAAGCTGTCACATTGCGGAGAATCTCACTAATTCCATTGTGCCCTTGGTGAGTCACTGGCAGACTCCAAGTGACCGCCGGTGCCTCGACGCCACCACTTGGTCACTGGACGAGCGACCTGCTTCACTCGGGGTGCAACTGTGTGTGTCTTATTTTAAATGTGTGTGTCAGATGACTAACTTGTGTATTTTAGCGCCTGTGAGCATGTGAGACTGTGCGCTTGCATTTGTGAATGCAACCAATGTGTGTGTGTGTGTGTGCATGTGTGTAGCTCACTGGCTGAGGTCTCTGATTCCCAATTAAAGGAAATTTGAGGCAGAGCGGCGACACCAGAGAATGACAGGTCAAGGCTTTGACATGCTACTGAATCAGTCCTTGCAACATTTAAAATGTCAGGCAATCATATTTTGGCTGGCACCATCAGTTGCAATGAAAATATTGGGCCAAGGAGAGCATTAACATGGAATGGTTTCCATTCAAATAGAGGTAATTACGTTACTGAAAGGTGGGCTCCAATATCTAATTTTCAGCTAAAGCATTTATAAAGCAATCAGACAAATCTGATTATAATGTCCTTGTTCAACAAATGGGAAGTGTGAAAATGTATTTTAATGATAGGAAGAGCTTACTTTTTGTACATTAAAGACTCTCACAGCACTATAACCGGGAGTTTTGTTTAAGCCATTTACCTGGAGATGTAAAAAAAAAAAAGAAAATTCTACTTAATTTATTTTAATTGATAACAGTAGAAGGTTGTACAGTAGATTACACATACCAACGCGCCAACAACCTGCGAGGGCACACGACCTCTCAGACAAAAAGGTCATGCTGTCAATGAGTGGCTTAAGGACACACTCACACAGACACACACAAACAATTAAAGGATGTATCACTGTACGTATATGATTACACACATAAATAAACATACAACCTGACATAATACCCACGAGCATGCACATACTTGCTTGTCCAGCCACACAGGGACACACACACACACACACATACACAAACACACATCTGACTCCTCCGTGCCTGCTAAACATAGGGACAAAGGAAAATATCTGTATACTTAGCAGGCCAACTTCCTTTGATTGCAGCAGTGCTGTTGTAGGAAACAATGCACAGGCACTATTAATACACCAAGGAGAAAGAGAATTCCTCTTAGAGGAAAGCTCAAAGGAGCCACCAGCCAGGCTATTTACAGACTTACTGACTGATTGGATGACTGACTCCACTATACTTACTGTAGTCTCTGCATCTTGTCTTACTCGACTTCTTTTTTCTGCAAGGACTCTGACATGCTGACACATACAGTACACCGTGCATCGGAGGCGCAGTGATACATATTCTCGCACGGTACCTTCTTTTCTACATTTTGCTGACTGTCCTGGCTATGAACGTGTCGGTGTACAGATATCAAATTGAAGCATGTGCGTGAGGAATGTAAGAGATCTCTTCCACTGCTGCATCACATCCACACGCCTGTGACATTTGACTGGTGGTAAATAGCCGCCCGGCCACACTTATGATCGCCTCTCCTTTCTAAAAGTGCCCAGTTAAAGAGCATCAAATCCCCACTCGCTAAACCCACACAAGTCCAACCTTCATTAGCATAGCTAACAAACTCCCTGAAAGAGCAACAGTGAGGGGAGAGAACAATGGCAGTCTATTAAAGGGGGAGATGAGGGGGTGAGAGGAGGAGAGGAGGGGAGGGGGGAAGCTATTGTTCTGGTCTTATTTAGCCCTTGGTGTCACCCTGCAACTGTTGTCACTTCTAAGTTTAGCCGGACGGCTGAAGAGGACAGCGAAGAGAAGAAGGAGGAGGGAAGGCAGGAGGAGGAGGAGGGGGAAGAGAAGGAGGAGGAAGAGGAGAGAGACGGAGAGTAGAGGGTGGACGGACAGGGACAGATAATGTGAGGAAGAGAGGGATGATGATGACGGATGAATGATCAAGCGGATGGAAATGGAAGATGGAGAGAATGCATAGTGATGTCAGCCTCTGTAACCCAAAGGTGATTACAAAATACTACTATTAATACTACTTGAACTTCCTACCCAGTGAGTAAAAAAAAGTTCAGCACAAAGACATACACAACGGAAATTGTTGTTTGTGTGTGTGTGTTTGTGTGTTTGTGTCCTGGAGAAACACAAACAGCAGCGTCAGTGTTTGAGGGGCAAGGGAGTAAACGAGACTACAAACAGACGGCCAAAGGAGCCAAAATGCGAGACCCAAGGAGAAAGAAAGAGGGAGACAGAAGAGGCAAGAGGGAGACAGATTAGCCCAGCTGTCTGCTCATAAAGCGGCCGAGGGGTGAGGCGCTAAGCCCTCCAGTGAAAGCAGAGCTTAGGTGGGTGACACAGGGCAGTGTACCCCACTCAGCCCACAGTGGCCTACAGCATAGGGCCTGAGCCAAAGCAAAGACACATGGATAAACAGTGGGAGATGAGGCTCCGTGCCTGCAAAGCCCAGAGGGCTAAGACGGCCGGGCAAGCGAGCAGGCGGGCAGGCGTCACATTCCCCCCCAGCCAGGAGTGGAGACAGGGGGGTTAAGGCTTAAGGCTTGGCTCCCTAACTGGCTGACAAGAGACAGAGTAGGATGGTAGACACTGTCTCAGTCAGTGAGTTCATCAGAAAGAATGTGGATTTATTGTGTATGGCCTGGGCCCTGCTCAGGAGAATAAAGGGACGATTACATAGGGTCTTGGCCCCCACCCTAAGCACAGCCCTGAATTATCAATTACACTGTCCCCGCTCTCTTCATTGGATGCAAACACACAGCATCGTCCATCTCTCAAGCCGTACCCTGCTGATGACCCCTAGTTAACACGGCAGCCTGGGAACGGCATGCGATGACAAGGTCATGAGTGCGAAGCGGGGAGGCCTCCGTCCACCACTACCGTGCGGCCGAGAGCAACAGAGGTCTTTAACCACACTGGATTTCACACACAAACCTCATCCGCGACCTCGTGGCAGAGAAGCATTAGCAGCTGCCGTTTTACGAGGTCCACAATGTGACAATGTACTGCGTATATCCGTCAACAGAATGGCCATAAGTTATACATACAGTGTGTTCTGAGGGTGTAAAAACAGCCAGAGTGCTTATCTCGTTTGATCCTTGAAGAGGCGCAGGGTGAAGAGAGTCGATAAGTTATGAGACGAGCAAAAACTGGAACGGTCGCACGCACGCAGAGTCAAAACGCATTCAAGAGCAATCGACTGTTTACTTGACAGGAAGTTCAAGGTAGAGTTCGGCAACAGGTAATCAGTCAGTGGGGGCAAGCAAAGCAGGCAAGAGACAGGCAGTCAGAGCTGGGAACAGGCTGTGGTCAGGAACAGTCATGCTGTGATGTTAACGACTGGAAACACAGGAAAATGGGCAAAAATAACTAAAGACGTGTTAGAAGAAGCGTTTGAGCAGTGTGTCTTCCTTTAGATAGCTTAATGATAACAGATTAACAGGAGTGAATACTGATTTTGCAAACCACTACATATTTCCACTTGTATATGTAACAACAAACCTGTCCGCCTACCTATCTGCACAAAGCTCAGAAGCACCACACTCTCCCATCTATATATTAATGGCCCAGTGAGAACAATATAGTGCCCCCTGTTGAAGTAGTGTGGTCTTGTGTGAGCTTTGGATTACAGCATTATTTAATAAGTTGGAGACCTTCTCCTCACTGTGGACCTGGATGGTATCCCACCATGCTCTGGGAACAACTGACAACTCTACATTACGCAAAATTTTTGAACATACATTTTAATTTGCAAAATCTCTATATTTTTACACAAAGGCACAGAAAGCTTATTGAAACTTAAAAGGCATCTTTATCTCTGACATTGCCCGAGACAAAGTCACCTGTTTTTAGCTGTAACTATCAAATGTGTTCATTTCCAATTAATCTGCCGACTTTTTCCCTCAGATATTAAATTTCTCTGGTCTATACAATATCAGAAAACAATGAAAACTGTCCATCAAAAGTGTGCTTTATCTTGATTGTATCTACCTAAAAATCTGAAAATACTGCATTTACAAACAAATACAATAAGAAAAGAAGCCTTTTCTTTACAGTTAAAGCCAAGCAACCGAGTGTTTGGCATTTATGCTTAGAAAAAATAAATAAATGATTATTGGATTATTGAAACAGTGGCCAAATATTTTTCAGTCAATTGACTTATAAAGGACTAAGTCAATTAACAGGTCACAAAACAGCAGGGGGAAAAATCATCACATTTTCAGAATGCCTGAGAAGATCACTAGTCCAGCCATATTATCTTTATTAGAATATACAACAACAAAATGCAGCAGATCTTCATTTTTGAAAAGATCCATTTACAGAACATTTGTTTTTTTCTATTTGGAAAGTAGCTGAACCCACTTATATATTGTCAAAAAAAGCTTGCTAGTTAATCAATTTTGCAGATCGACTAACCAACTTAACTTTGCAGCTCTTCTTATATCTGTAAAAAGACCCATCAAATTTTGCCAGAAAGTGCTGAATGAATGAAACTACTGGGCAAAACAATGTCCTCTAAATCAACACAAATACTCTTGTGGCCTCCATCAAAGTGGAGTTTGTAAGAGAAAAAGAAGACCCAAACTTATCTCTAAGACCAAACAGGTCAAGCCGACTGTATCCATTTAATACGTCTGTCCTGTCTCTTCTCTGTCCTGTCTCTTATTCTGTTGATTTTCCCTAACAGGGTTTCCTTGAGAACTAAATCTACTTAGGATTTATTGTTTCTTATTATTTCTCGTCATTGGAAATTATAATCCTTTCACCTAATCCCCCCTCTCCCTCCCTCTCTTTCAGATCATATTCATCAAGATCATCCCCTCTGACAAAGCAAGAAATCAGCACAGTGGGGAGGTCTAAAGAGAATGCGTACCAAAACAGGGGGTTTCTTCCTAATCAAATCAGGTTCCTCTGATGTAATCAAGACGAGACGCCAAAGACGACGACATAATCTCCCAGGGACATGCCTCCCCTTGCTTGCACATTATTAAAAAACGAGGAGGAACAAATCTTTAGATTGAAAGACTGGAAAAATGGAATTATAATAAATCGGGGTGAAACTGGGGCAAGGTTGGATAAAGCCTTCAGATACAGATGAGGGACAAATCTTCACAGTGGTTTGTGCTTGTATGTGTTTGTGTGTGTGGCAGAGAGAGAGAGAGAGAGACAGAGAGAGAGAGAAAGAGAGCAGGCGCATGTGTGTAATGTGTTCGCATGGTTGCTTATGAAATATTTCAATTTACTCAAGATCAAGTCCCTGACCCGAGCTATCCCTGTCTACCTCTGTGTAAAAAAACACGAGGAGTGCCGGTCGGCCGACAGCACCAGTACTGTCTGTTGTGATAATCTGTCTGCACCTATGGTGACTGACCGGTGGACTGTGATGCATCATGGGTGGGCCTCTCAGTCATCTGACGGTGCACTTACAATTAACCTCCACATGATGGCACAATATGACAGAAGTGGACATCAGCTGGGAACTTGAGGGCTCTTTCTATTTAAAGGGACCTGGTCTGATTGGTGCCATGAATAAAGTTCTAGAGTATTATGGGTAATGTCATCAGGACCAGCAAGTAACTAAGCAAAACTAACAAAAAATCATGATTGCTGATTGTCTATCCACAAATGTGGCTGATAAAAGTCCTTTAAAGAGTCAATATAGGCAAATGTGCCGTGCTGGTTTGGGGTTTAGGGCCCTGCTCGTGAACCACAATATCCAGTTTCAGATAGCCTGGTAACTCTACCCACATTTCTTGTCACCTCTTGCTCCACTATCTAACTTATAATAACTAAAAACAAACAGAATTGAGTTTAGGTAACTTTTCACATATAGGGAATTTCCTGTGGTATTTTGGTACAAAACAATAAGACAAAAAAACACAAGAGAAAAGTTAAAGAAAAAGTCAGTACTGTGCAAGGCGGAAATCATACATATAATCATGAATAATATAAATATATCATAAATACCAAAAGTATGTATGCACGTATGTATGTATGTATGTATGTATGTATGTTGTTAAGACAGATAGATAGTAGAGTCTCAAAATGCAAAAAGAAGAACCAGGATCAAGAGACAAAAAATAGTAGGCAGTTTATTGAAAACAACATTTAAGCTAAAAAAAGGCTCTTCACCAGCTGATCAAAAGTTTAAGACTATAGCCTTAAAAAGTCAAAATCTGCACAAAAATCTGGCTTTCGTGTCATTTTCACTGTCATGATACCAGATGACAAAAGCATAAAGGCTTTCTGTCTTTGAACGTGGCAGGATTGCTGAGCTGCACAAGCAAGGCCTCTCACAACGCACTATTGCTGCTGAGGTTGGACGCAGTAAGACCGTCATTTTGAATTTCTTAAAAGATCCTAAGGGTCATGGGACAAGAAAGTCAAGTGCTAGACCCAAAAAAATTTCACCTGC
Source organism: Terapon puta (assembly GCA_028564955.1). NCBI lineage: Eukaryota > Metazoa > Chordata > Actinopteri > Centrarchiformes > Terapontidae > Terapon > Terapon puta. The sequence continues at coordinate 10,652,498 of JAOXYL010000036.1, read as the reverse complement.
CTTGAGCCAGAGGATCAGACAGGCAATCTGTGAAGACACAGGCCGGCCCTCGACCCAAATTAAGGCCATTACTGGTGCTGACTACAGCCCAATAACCATAAGACGGCATCTGCAAGAGAAGGACTTAAAGAACAAAAAAACGTCTGCAAAGGCCACATCTCTTCCCGCGCCACAGACTTGCCCGTTTGGATTTTGCAAGGGAGCACCAAACATGGAACACAGAAAGGTGGAAGAACATTTTATTCCCTGGCGAGAAAAATCTTTCCCTGGATGGTCCTGATGGCTTCCAGCATTACTGGCATGACAAGCAGATCCCACTGGAGATGTTTTCTAAGTAGCACAGTGGAGGAGGCTCTATCATGTGGAACAATGGAGCTTCAGGTTGTGCGGGCGCGTCAAACAGTGTCTGGTTATGTGGAGATGTTGCAGCGTTCATCCCTGTTGACCGAAGGCCCTTGTCTGTGTGGTAATGACTTGGTCTTTCAACAGGACAACACTGCAGTTCACAATGCCCGACTGACAAAGGACTTCTTCCAGAAAATAACATCACTTTTTTGGACCATCCTGTGTGTTCTCCCACTGAATCCCACTGAAAATGTTTTGGGATGGATGGCAAGGGCAGTTTATAAAAAGGGATGTCAGTTCCAGACCATGGATGTCCATCGTGAAGCCATTTTCACCACATGGAGCAACATTCCCACTAGCATCCCGGAAACACTCGCATCAAGCATGCCTAATCTAATTTTTTTAAGTGATCAGCAAGAATGGTGGGACCTACTACTGGTGGGACACTACTGAGTCATTTTTTTTAGATTTTCAGTTCTGTTTGTTTTTTTGGCTGTGGTCTTAAACTTTTGATCAGCTCATAAAAAGCCTTTTTGAGTTTAAATGCTGTTTTCAATAAACTGGCTACTCTCTATTTTTGTCTCTTGCTCATGTTTCTTCTTTTCTTCATTTTGAAGCCGTACTTACAACCTGCTTATGATCCAGCAGTACAAAATGTCAATTCTTGCCATTTTCATTAGACAGACGGACGGACGGACAGATGGACTAATAGGTAGGTAGGTAGGTGGGTAGTTATACACACATAAAAACAAGATGTAAAATATATTTGTTTTAAAAATGAAAAGAGATTACATAAAAAATGTCTAAACAAAGACTAAAGTATATGTGCAATGTACAGAAATAATGATTTTTAATTAATTAATTTATTAATTAATGACTAAACTAAAAATAAGACTTCAAAAGTGGAAAGTATCAAAGTTTCAATGGACAGTGGCTAAAATCATTAAGTGGTGAAAACAATGTAATTTGTCTACCATCAAAGATTTCACCAAAACATTTGCCATGTTTATCCCTGTATTCCACCAGTCTATCATTTTTATATCTCTGGTTATATGACGCCATTGTTAAAAGTGCTGCAAATCAATATGAAAGGCAGCTTTATGACTAAATTGGATATTTTGCACCATAAAGATCATCATCAATGTGATCAAAGTAAATTATTCATCAGGGTCTCTTTTCTTTTTTTGTTGTTGATTAATATTGATCGATATCAACAATTTCTCAAAAATTATACACTCAGTTGGAAAGCATATCAATATCATGGAATTAAAGGACATTTTCTGAACTTCAAGGACTTAATCACCCTCGAGTTCAGACTGGGGCCAACTGCTCTTTGAGAAGGGAAAGTTTAATTAACACTGGTAATAAGTGGTTGTCTAATGTAGACGAATATTATGTATTTCACAAACAATACTAAGAAATTAACTCCTACTGTTGTGAATCATAGACTGTATTTGTGTTTGCATCATTTAGATCAGTATATCTATATACAGTCTATGGGTGCGATACAAGTAATCGTGTTTTTAAAAAAAAGCAATGTACATGTCATACTGCAGACACGTGACTTACACACTGTTAGTTGTGTATCATCTTAGCATAAAGATACCAGCCCAGATTGAATACTACAAATATTGAACATCAGAAACACTCACAGACCTAAAAGTTTATGTTCACAAGTCAAAGAGTGTCACTGAATAATGAACACATGACTTACACACTCCTCCTCCTCCTCCATGCTGCACCCATGTCACCCTGCAAGGCCTACAACATCCTGGCTCATTATGCAGCACAGGTGGAGGAAATCCTCACAGGAAGCTATCAGACCTCCACAGGCACATTTATCACGCCCTGTCAACAGGTGACTGAACAAACAACGAAGGCATAAATGGGAGAATTACTCAAAAGCATCTACAGCCAACTGTGTCTGGTTCCCAAACATGGCCTCACAACTACACACAACCAATGAGAAGGCCCCACACATAGATGCATACAGGGGGAGTGTGGATTCACCTGATTCATGGTGAGGTGATGATGTGAAGCTGGAGCTGGGTCCCATCCTGGAGAGGAGGCGGGACCAGAGAATCCATAGACGCGTTTACATATCTGGCAGAGACACAACAGTGACTTTTTTCTGACGCTGCAACTTCTCATCAGCCGGATATTGTTGCTGAGCTCTACCGGCCGCTGGGGGCGCCGTTTCACCCTTCTGCGCGAAGTCAAGCAAAAAAAAAAAAGACAACAAAGTAAGATTGAATCAGTTATTTAAGTGATTTAATATTATTTCATGAAATGTTTATGGTAGCCATTTTGCACTGTGAGTTAGAGTTTTATGTAGTTTGCTGCATATTTTTCTGCCGGGGGGGTGGCAATGAAGTCTCGTTGCCATAGAAACCAACCGTTGGCATCCCCCAGTGATGTCGTGCAACCGGAAATCGCATCCCTAAATAAATCATGGAGTGATGAAGTTTTATAATGTTGTCTTAGTTTGAGGATGCCTCCGTGCACTACTATCGGGGAGGGTGACGCCCCGACTCTCGGAGCCCGGAGGTGCCACATCCCACTTCTCCCCCTCCCCTTTCATTCACTTCTGAGGAGGCGCGATGACGGGCAGCATCGAGGGGCTGGAGAGGTTCGACAGTCCGGGGAAAGGACGAGGGCTCCGCGTCACCAGAGCCTTCAAGGTGGGAGAGCTGCTGTTCTCCTGCCCGGCGTACTCCTACGTGCTGTCAGTGAAGGAGAGAGGCTGCTACTGCGAGTGTTGCTTCACCAGGTGAGTGACAGTCTCTGAGCACTCTGAGATCATCCCCACGGGGGAGAAAGTAACTGAGGACTTTTACTGAAGCACCGTGAGGGATTACACGTCCGAGGTACTTGTACTGTACTTGAGTATTTCCATTTTATGCCACTTTGCTCTTCTGCACAGTGCTTCAGTAAATGTACTCAGTTACTCTATGATAATCTCCAAGGGTGGAAAAGTAACTAAGTACATTTACTCAAACACTGAGCAGGAGTACACATTAAAGGTACTTGTACTTTAGGCCTCTTCATACCTCTGTATCAGAGGATATTGTACTTTTTACTCAACTACATTTGATTAAACTGACGGATTAACTGTTTCTTAATGGGTTGAGAAAATTCTCCTACTTTTTGTACTAAATACAGTATTGGATTATCTGGAAAATGTATTGTTCCACAGCTGAAAACAAGCATTTTTTCCAGGCCTATGAAAAGTTGTCTTCTTTGAGATGGAAATACAAATGAGCTTATAGACCACGATGCATTATCGTAGATTAAACTACCTAACAGGATAGAAAGTATTTCAAATGAGCTCGACCTTTAACATCTATTGCGGTGAAATACAGTGTGCAAGTTAATCCAGAAACATCAGATGTAAAAAAAAAAAAGAAAAAAAAAAACATGCCATTTTTGCTGTCTACTTTTGATATTTGAACCAAATTTAGCTGAAAATACATGCATATTTTGAGTAAGGTTATAAATGCAGGACTTTTACATGCAGTGGAGTATTTTCACAGTGCGGTATTTTTAGTAATTTAACTGAAGCGAGTGGTGTGAGTACCTCACAGATGGCACCTCATATAATGTAGCTGCATGTCATGCAACATATCATCACATGTGGTTCATTTACTTTACTTCATCTGACAACTTACATTTAAGATACCACTGACTTTAACTGCAAACCAGATTCTTGATTTACTTATTCAGTTAGTTAGTGACCACCTCCATAGGCTTGTTGTCACTTCATTGAATCTATTTTGGTTTTATGACTCATCTTTCTGAATGGCCGTTCATGTATGTATCCTGTTGCACATATCTCAGGGCCCTATATGAATGCTGAACATGAGAAATACAATTTGTTACCTGAATGCCACCATGATTACATAATAAAGTGTCTGTCAACTCTGAGTGTGTTTCTGATTAATGGGGTGGCAGTAAATTTCAAACGATATCTTTGGCTATTTATTTTGCAGACACACACTGTTTTACTGACATCAGTTTACGGAGGGATCACTTTGTAAGATGATCATGAAGACGAGTACTTTCAAACTCACACACAGCAGCAGCGATACTTTAATCATAAACCCAGGCAGTCATCCAGCTCTTGATTCAATTTGCTCACCTGGATGTTTTACGCTGCACTATAGATGTTACTGTAATAATGATAGCCATCAGATACAATATAATCTAATCAATTTAGTGTCTGATGACTGTATGTGTCCTGTAGTCTCTCAGATGGCATGGATGCAACTGGTTGCATTGCATACACAAATCCTGTACTGTCCATTATAGCACCCAATGGCGTGAAATCAGTCCTTTTTTGAGAGGGTTTTTCAAGTCATTAACTCCTGACTTTATGATAAAGTAAAATTGGATGATGCTTGTGTGGAAGCGCTGTTGCTTTAACAATTCTCACCTTTAAACTGATGTTAAAAGTTGCAGAAATCTAATCATGTGACTGAGACGTGTTAAAAAGTGAAAGTTAAAGTAAAAAAACTTTTTTTTAAAGCTGTAAACCACTTCAATGTCTGACCTGACCCCAGTACAATTTCTCGCGACCTCCTTTTTTATGAGGCGATTTAACTTAACTCATCTTGAATATAACCTTGGTCTCACATAAATAGATCACGAACCTGTTCATCACGGAGACATCTTGGCAGAGAAGCTAGGATAAGGAGCCCTTTTAGAGATTTGCCTTCAAAGTTTAAAAATGGAACTTCAAGAGACGGCATTTCTGAAGTGTTAAGGCCTTGGGCCTCTGAGGCTTCTGCAGACACATTACATGGACAGCATATTGTTGTGTCAATCATAGAGATGTTTAACTGTTCATTTTGTGCAGAGGAAGATTCTCTATGTTTGTAAAAGTCAGTCATTGCTGTGAAACTTGGGGTTACACCTATACTTTACCTCATGTAGTGTAATGCCAGTCATGCTCACCCTCCACTAAGAAGCTTATTGGACTTGACTGCTGACAACTGTGTCTCAACATTTTTTGGATGGACTTTTGTGCTGCTTTAGTGTTTCAGTGTGGTAGAGAGACAGCTGGCCCTTCATAAGGTCAGCTCTATTAATACCGCAGAATGTTTTAAAGCCCTTCATTGCTATCAGTTACGATGGGCCACCAGCAACTGCTCCTTCTTGTCCCAGAGCAATGGAGCCGGATGTTTAAACGTCTATACAGACTTACACACTTAGAGTTACACACATAAGCAGCTCGATAGTCACATACAACTATATGCTCCACCACCCACTAAGCCCCGATGATTGAGTGTTGTTTGTTGGCCTGGAAAAGTGAATTATACAAAGATGTGTAATAATATGCTGTTTGCCATCCATGAGCTAAAAGACCTTGTTTTTTTCTTTATAGGAAACAGGGCTTGGCAAGATGTGGGAAGTGCAAGAAAGCCTTCTACTGCAATGTAAAATGTCAGGTAGGAAAGAGTTAAACAGTGCAATGGGTCTATGGTGTAAGGTAATGGATGTGTAGGATGATATTTGCAGGTTGACAGTCCTGACACTTTTGTCATCTACTATTGGATTGTTTGACATGAAATCATCTAGAAATATCCTATATAGGGTGACTATGAATGGTTCCGGTGATCCCGGACTTTTCAATTCAACATGCCTTTTGGGCATGAATGTAACAGAGCCAGTATTCTTAAATCATCAAGAAATAAAGACATTAAAAAGAAAAAGAGGAGAACCAAACAGTTGTGTTTCATGTCCATAAGAGTTTGGGATTGTACACCTCCATTACTCTTGTCTTGACTTCTTGTCACCTCAACATAAGAATACATCTAAGTAAAGCTAAATCTGAGTCACCAGAGAGGATGAACCCATATGTTTTAGATGACAGTATATATGGTTGTATTGTATGGCATACTAATGGGGCACTATCTTAATTAAATCTGGGTTGACTGGCATGTCATGGACAAGGATACAGGCTGTATCGCTTTACAGCAAGAAGGTCCTGGATTGAATTTCATCCTGGGAGTTCTGTATGCACTGCAGTTTCCCTTACCATTCAGAAGATCTGCATGTCTTTATAATGTGGCCTGTAATGTAGGTATATATAAATATGTAATAAACTTACCCTGACTTAATTTTGATGAACTAATTCAGAGAGGGGGACCGGGCAGTCGATAAATGGGTCAGTTTGCATACGGTGGGGTAAATGGGTGAGGGTAACATTAGATTAACACAGCGTGGAGTCACATTCCACCTTGCTGCTTAATGCTTCAGCTGGTAGCGAGGCTCAGGGGCCAGACTTGCCAACTGTTAGGCCTCTTGGCGTGGTGGGATCTAAACTGTGAATAGCTGGCTCCACCGAAGATGCTCGCTATTGAATTGGCTTTAAACTGCAGGGTTCCTCTTCTGCATGCTGTTATGATATTATTGCATGCTTGTGTGTAGAAAGCGGACTGGGCCATGCACAAGCTGGAGTGCTCTGCGATGACTGCTTTTGGAGAGAACTGGTGCCCGTCAGAGATGTCCCGCCTGGTGGCCCGGATCCTCGCCAAGAAGGTTGGATAACTTGATAAAAGACACCATGACCGCTTTGGAGAGTTGTCCAGCGCATACTAGGTGATCTCTATTAATCATGCTTGTTTTAAACAGAAAACGCAGAAAGGAAGATGCCCTTCCGAGAGGATTTTGCTTATAGGAGACATCCAATCTCGTGAGTATTTGCTCCTCCAACAACTAAAAGCACACATGATGATTTTGTTTTTGAGTGTGAGTGCTCTTTGGGGACACCCTTTACAAACATACCTGGAAAGCATCAGATGTGCCGATTCAGTGTCAAGTATTCAGAGACTCTGAGTCTCTACTTCAGCCCTAAGTGCCCCCAGATACCCCTCTTAAAAAAGCACGACCCATTCAGATTAGGTCGGGCCACACCGAAGGCCACATCTATATATATATATATATATACATATATCCTATAGATGGGGCTCGAATGGCCATTAGATAACAGAACAAGTGTAACAACTTGAATGGAAAGCACCAGCACTCACACACACAGCGCTGACTGCGTGACTGACTGTCAAATGGCATTGGATTGAGTGAATTACATTAATAGAGTTTATAGTCCAGTTCAAAATTATAAGAAAGCATATTAACTAAAATGCCCTCACAATTGATAAAGCTGTATAAATATATACAGTATAGAGTGTGTGTGTGTCATAAAATGCTAAGTGTAGGCTTGTATTTGGCTGTAACTCCACCGATTTACACTTCAAAGTCCGTTTACAGGTATTGGGGAGTTCTACTGCACATGGACGTGTTTTGAGGTGCGTGAAGTGAGATAAATTGCCTCAAGAGTTCTCACTTGAGTCAGAGTCGGTTGGAGCTTACAGCTTGAAAATGAAAAGACGAAAAAAAAAAAATTCTGCCGATGCGGAGTCAAAACTAAGTGAAGCTTACCACATCTCTGCAGCCTGGTTCTCATGTCCACTTGAGGCTAGCAGCTCAAGGCTCATGTCGAAATTCTGTTATCATAGGGCGCCCAAATGTCCAATTAAACTGGTCTCATGCATTCTTGTTGCACTGTGGGTAATGGAGTTTAATGGGGAAGAAGAAAGCTTTAAATAAACAAGACGATATCTCCGGTTCTGTTGCTTTTTTTTTTTTAATGTCCACCCTAAATCCACCCAGATCATCAAAAACATACCATACTGCTTCATGTAACGTGGTATGCTCTGACTAACAGTGGGAAGAAGAGTGTGTTAGCTGTTGTCAGTATGCCCATGTTTGCGTGTGACTTTGATCTTGTGTGTCTCTGTGTCTGGAGGGAAAAGTTCAGCTTTCCTTTGAAATGCTGAGTCAGTGCGAGTGTCTGATGTACGAGAATAAATTGACTCTAATGTTACAGGTCAGGGACTTCACATGCACACACACACGCACACATGCACACAAATAAACAGACAGTCTGGCACACTGGAGTATATGGATGACGTGGTGACAATGTGTTGCTGTCTCGGCATAGTGAGAGTGACGGAGGACGGAGAGCTGTTTATCCCCGTCTGTTGACAGTTAAATTTAACAGACCTGAACATGACCTGATGAAAACCTCCCTAAACCAGCAAAGACCACCAAAGGGTCTGCAATGTGAACGTTCAGGCATAATGCACATAGAATGAGAGAGACTGATGGTAAATCATACACAGATTCCAAGTTCACCTGCTTTTGCAATTTGATTTCCATTTGACTCCTCATTTGCTTTGTGCAGATAGGAGTTCCCACAAATGGCTGTTCCCAGACTAGTGTTTCATTTTGGCAAAGAGAGTATATCCACACTAGCATAGTGCTGTCTCACGTCTTAATTTTAGCCAGGTACAAATAGATTTATATTAAAGGAAGCAATATTCTGTAATAAATACTTGTTGTTCTGGGTGAATGCACGTTGATAAAAAAGACACATAAATCGGTCGATCAAAGTGTTTTCTTCTCCCCGTGACAGACGTGGAGGACGTGGATAATGAGAAAAGAGAGATGAACGAGGCAGATGTCGCCGCGCTGCATCGTTTTTACTCCAAGCATCTGGAGTTTCCCGACCACAAAGACCTGCTCACACTTTTCTCCCAGGTACAACACAAACACACACACACATAGATAGATAGATAGATA
>JAOXYL010000036.1:10627439-10643410 GCA_028564955.1 Terapon puta | reverse complement strand
ATAGATAGATAGATAGATAAATGACTCGATTCTTACTTTCTTCTCCCAACAACGATTTACAAACATGAGTGATTAAAGGGAAAGAAGACATAGCAAATGATTTTTCATCCGATTTAAGTCACGTATGTATTTGCGATTTTTTTCTTTCTCTCTCTTCCTAACAGGTTGCCTGTAACGGTTTCACTATAGAGGATGATGAACTGTCCCACATGGGCACTGCAGTCTACCCAGAGTAAGGAGGAAAACTCGCATGCATACATACAAACACATTTTCATTTTGCGCACATGTAAAGGTACAGACAACCATGATTACAAGGCACAGGCTGGGCCGCATTACTCCGCGGATGCCGATTGTGACATTTAGCACTACTTGTTTGTGTTTCAAAGGTCAGTATTCAGAGCAGCGCGTACCAGATCCTGTCCTCAGAGGCCGGATTGTCAGCTCCTTGCACGACAACTTTCCTCTCCAGTTGGTTATTTTGCGGTACAATCGGCTCCCTGCTGTGCCCGAAGCTGTTTAAAACTGCACCTTTGAAGGAGAATTTGCCCTCTCAGCTCTTTTTTTAGCTATTTCCAGCCTGCCACTGAGGTAATAGCAAGGTCGCGAGCATATTTCAGGGACACCCAAGATCTAGCTGGAGGTGCGGTTGCGGCATAGTGCGAATGCCTCTTTTGTCCCTGTTATGTCATTGCTATGTGAAATAAGGAGCTGGCTCTTTTCTTGCCACCCATTGTGGGAGAGCGGAAAGCTCAAAGATTCTTATTTTTCGCCTGTTCCTTTCTCTTCCTGTCCTTCCCCTTTCTCCATAGTGTGGCACTGATAAACCACAGCTGTGTCCCCAGCGTCATCGTCACATATAAGGGGACGTCGGCTGAAGTTCGGGCGGTTCAGGACATGAAGCCGGGAGATGAAGTGAGGAAAGGCAACAGCTGCTGTTGGAGGGGGTTGGGTCTTGCTCTGTATTTTTATTTTTTTTTTAACGATTGTGTGTGTTTGTGCGTGGACAATGAATTTAACTTTACTATAGAACAGCAACACACTGCTTCCTTTTTGTATTCTTGTGACATAGAGGAATTGGTGAGCTCTGATGATTTGCAGCCAGGTATTGCTTTTGTGAACATTTGATATAAGCAAACATTTTAACATTTTTTTGGACAAGAAGGTCCAATAAATAAACAAACTTATCTTCGGTCAAAGGCAAATAAAAACTGGCCGCCAGTACCTAAAGAAAATAACTGTAATCATGAAAAAATGTCAACCTATTCATTTCATTGTGGCAACAAACAGACTGTGCTCCTGGTTTCTTTCTCAACACTGGCACTTTTGGATGAATACCCAGCGGAGAATAGGGATGAGATGTAGCTTAGAAATGGAAAAGCTTTGAGAGACTGGAGAGAGTTTGAGTGTTTTGCTTCGAGCGGAGGGCGACATCACCGCTGCTGTGCATCAGCGACGGTTACGTGTCAGTGTGTCGAATCATCGCCGCTGGAAGAGAGTGTGTTGTCTGAAAGGGGGTCGGTCCGGGTGGAGCAGCTGATTAAAGAAGCTGACGGGCTATTTTCAGACTGACCTTGTGACCTGCAGTTTTAGGAGCTATCTGGCAGGAACTGAGTCTTTTGTTAAAGGTCTCTCACGCGCTGTCGGTTATTTCCACCTCCAGGTGCTCATCAGCTACATAGACCTCCTCTACCCGACAGACGACCGCAACAACAGGCTGAGGGAGTCGTACTACTTCACCTGCGAATGCCAAGAATGTAAAAGCAGGTCCAAGGTAGGACGGCAGGAGAAGTGCTGCATGAAGAAAGACTTTAATAAAGCGATGTGCATCATTTTAGTAAACTAAATCACAGTTTGATCTTCCGCCTCCAGGACAAGGAAAAGTTGAAAGTACGTAAGCAGAGCGACCCCATCGAGCCAGACATCATCAACAACATGGTGCGCTACGCCAGGAAAACCATCAGAGAGTTCCGGGAGTTTAAATTCGTCAAAAATATCCTTTAAGTTCAATAAATTACCATGTCTTGTGTTGTACAATATGGCTGCATTTTAAATTGTGTTGTGTTTACGAGGTTCCTCTTGAGCCTCTCCTCAAGAGCTGCCGTGAAGCTGTTGATGGACGACTCTGAAAGAACAAACCAACCTACTTATCCTTCAGCCTCCCAAACTCTAAAACATCTGCTGATATGATTAGAAACCCCCCCACCACCACCACCACTTGTGTTAGTGCCTTGCCTTGACTCAGTGGCACCCCCTAGCGAGCTGCTGGAGATGTGCGAGCAGAGCCTGGAGGAGATGGGGGCCGTCTTCGCTGACTCCAACGTCTACATGCTCCACATGATGTACCAGGCCATGGGGGTCTGCCTCTACATGGAAGATCCGGAGGGAGCAGTCCATTACGGCGAGAAGATCCTCAAACCCTACAGGTGCTGAAATGTTGGAAACCCTCCGAAACGCACATCTTTGTATCTCAGTGTCCCTGTCACCGTGACATCATGTGAAAACGTTCCAGCGTTTTGGAGTTTGATGAATCACTAACAGTCAAAATATTTCTGCTCTGTTTACTCAAGTTTGCTTCTTTTTAATATCTCTTGCCAAGTGTTTTTTCACAGAAGTTTGATATCACTGGCGCCATGTAAAGTATTGCTAAATTTTTCTACTCAAGTAACTTTAGTCAAACTTCAGCGCTACTTTTCTGGTCCATCTCCATTCTCTTGACCTGAAAATATTATTATGAAGTTATGAAGGTAATCAAAAATATAAAAAAAATGTTTTAAAAATGTCTAAAAACCTTGGATTTCAACTTCAACTTTTATTTTTCTTTAGTACAGGTGGGGTTTTAGAGAAGGAAATTATGGGTCTCTCTATGATCAGTGTCAGTGTAATATGTCAGACACTTTGCATCTATTGTTGTTATGTTACGTTCATGTCTCAAAATCACTGACTTAGTGTAATCAGCGTGTATGACCTCTCTCCAATGCAGCAAGCTGTATCCACCTTACTCTCTGAACGTGTCCTCCATGTACCTGAAGTTGGGCAGACTGTACATTGGGCTAGAGAGGACTTCAGCAGGCATCAGTGCTCTGAAGAAGGTAACACAACCTGCATCAGACTTACTCAAATACACAAAAAAAACCAAAAACAAAATCTGACATGGGTATCATTTGAAATTGTACATTATTTTCCATTACACTTTCCAAGAGGCCTTTTTTAAATGTTAAGTACTGGAAGGGTAGTGAGGTCTAAGTCTGCCCAGGCCTAAAAATCATGTGCACATGTGCATTTTGTTAAATGTGTAAAAAGTATATTTTTTGTGCGTCTGCAGGCAATGGCCATAATGGAGGTGGCTCATGGGAAGGACCACTTCTACTTGACAGAGCTACGCAAAGAGGTGGCAGGGAAATGAGAGAAAGGAAAGAAATGGCGCAGCATGACTGACTCCTAGAGACTGCATACACTCCTTTGATCAGGAGCTTTACGAAACTGAAGGCACTTTCTGCTTTTTTTCTTTTTTTGGCACAGAAGCAAAGATAGAGAGTGTTCATGTTTTATGCAAAGTTTTTACTTTTTTAAGGAGATTTGACTTTTTACATCAGCGTTACGTATGCAAGAATCTATTCATTCAATGGATGCAGGATGCGTCCATGCATTTAATGTTCAGTTGTGTGTGAGTGTGAAAATCTGGCATCTTAAAAGGTGTTTTTTTTGTTTGTTTGTTTGTTTTTTATTTTGTTTTTTTACTCATGTTGACCATTAGGCAGAGAATTCTTTCACCTCTCCGTTAATGACTCCGCATTTGTTTTTTGCCTGTGACTGACACGTCAGCTGGGCCCTGTCATCCATCACAGTCGAGTTGTTTACATTTGTGTGTAGCAACAAAATGCCTGTCTGCCAATCAGCACAGCTGCCTCACCACAAGGGGCCTATTAAGGCTGCAGAATGTGCCTGAGTCACAATGGAGGGCCGTGATCGAGCACTGTGTTTGCATTAACACCTTGTGAGTGCTCTGCGCCAATTAACATCCAGTTTTGCAACAGAAACCCTCTTCACACACACAATGTATGACCAGTGAAAAGAAAATGGTTTAAAAATTCCAAAATAAATGCATCTGTGGACACGGTCTTAAAGAAAATAAGGCTTTATTGCATAATAAGCAAGTACGACAGCTTCATACATGTCTGGGGAGAGAAAAACAAAAGACTTGATGCACTGAAAACGCATATACAAAACATATGTACACATACTTTGAAAAGTATTTGGGAGACTTGCCAAGAAAAACAAAATGAAGGGGAAAAATTAAATATTAACAAACAGTGGAATGCCGTGTGAGAAAATACTGTCACAAAGAGAACAGAAGTGCAACAAAACACTTATATGTCAAAAGAGCATAAAACTTATACTTATTTGAGAATATATACATTGAAATATAAAAATGCATGCATAGTTTATTATCTTGCGGTATTTTCAGGGTACCAAGTCAAAAAAAACAAAACAAAAAAAAAACTATATAAAACATTTGTAGAAATCTTTTCTCACATGCCCATTATGTACAAGGTTACTTTGGACATGGCTGGCTTTGCATTACAATTCAGAGAAAAAAAAGTATATTTTAAGAAAGATGTGAAAGGAAATTCTTCAGAATGTCGTTTTATAAACAGGATCCAGGAACGTGGCAACATAGTAACCTAATGGGTTTGGATCAGATTATTACAGAAGGCTGCCTTTTTTGGCAAAGTCACTATCATCCTTTAAAAAATAAACCAAGACATCAGCATTCTCCTATCAAATACCATCACTGAGAGTTAGGTAAATGACACCATTTTCTAAATACTGATTTAAAGATTTAATCTTTGGAGGTTAAAATAAAAAAAGGAATTAAGTGTACGAAACGCATTCAGAGCCCTAAAATAAGGACAGGAATGTTTTCATTGTTTAATTTTTCACTAAGGCACAAAGATATAGTATATACAGTGTTATCTGTATGAGGGCACAATTCTCTATTTACTGCATATGCACATAGTGACATTATATTTATAAAATTATCTCCAATTCATTGGAAAAGTACCTTTTAGACTTTTGAAATGCTTTTGGATAAGAAATGTGATAAATTGTTTGACAATTGACTGCAAGGAGATTCCATATACAAAACTCCTTACATGTAGGGATCTTAATAGAAATGTATCAAATGAGTAAACTCAGGGAAAACGGGAGCTTTTTGAAACTGACAAGGAAGGCTTTCTGAAAATTACAGACAGAACCAAGACAAATTCACAAGATGAAAAGATAAATTGACAAGGCAGGGATCAACAGACTTGGCAATGGCAAAGGTGACCACAATCTTGACAGAAATAAATAAAAAAAATCTGTTACACTGCAGTAAATATTTGCTGTATTAATCAATACACTGTTAAAAATAAAATGAACATTTTAGAACAGTAATTTAAAGAATACTTTTGTCTGGCAAACTCTTTCAGAGTACTGAAAATAGTAATAATACTGCTGCCACCTACTGTTCATGCAGCATAGTGCCACTTCTAATGATGGCTAAATAATGAATGAGAAATGTAGCAGGCAGGTGATCTATTTGATTTCTCAGGAAATCTCAAATGAAAGACAAACGCAGTTTGCACCTGCAGGCAAAGAAAGCTGCTTATTCACCTGACCTGCATGGAGGACACAAGCATGTGATCTCCACACCAAATGTCCGAGGGGGGAAAAGAATAACTTCTGAATACACTGATCAGGAGAAATGGTTGGTAATTTCTATACAGGCCTGCACGAATCCTTTCCTCCCTTGGGGTGAGTTTGTATGAAAATCCACCAGAGTTTCATAAACAAACATGAACTGCCACAAACTCAACATAAATCTCTGCATCAGCTTCCAACCAGCTATCAGTTACACTGGATGTGTTTACAGTCCTCGTGCTCATCTGAAGTACCATTGTCGTTGTCGAGGTGCCGTTCTGCCACGTCGCGTAAGGTCAAAGCGTCAGGATCCCGGACTCAGATGAGGCGGGAGTTCTTGAGGAACTGGATGAGGACCTGGTAGACAAACTTGTACTGGGAAATGGTCTGCACCATCAGCATCCTCTGCTGCCTCAACCCCGACAACATGGTGGGAACCTCCACTGGCTGAGGGGGAGGAAAGAAGAAAGAAATACAGTGATTGAACAGAAAAATTAAATAAAGGGGGTGTATAGTGTAAAATGTATTCTGCTGAGTTACATTACTCAGTGTAGTAACAAGCCTAAATGTAATCAACCTGCCTCATCTCATGTCACATGGTTACATTTTCTCAGTGTAGAAGATTCATTGGGTGAAATACATTGCAGATGACACCTAGATTTAATACCTCAATTAAAAAGTGTATATATTTACAAAATAAAAGACCTACATAAATGTTTTTCAGTCAAAAAAATAAGAAAAGAACATCAAACAAAGGTGTCAATTCATGTGATACTTTTGGGAAGTATGCATCCTTTCAAAGAAAATCTATAATGACCAAAACATAATTACATCACTCTGACTCTCCCCGGTCCCCGTCCACTCACCTCATTGTGCTCCAGGCAGCTGATCATGAGCTCAGTGAGGATGACCACTCCGGTGCGACCTACCCCGGCACTGCAATGCACCACCACTGGCGGATTGAGGCTTTTTGAGGTATCCAGCATGGAGTTAGTGTGTCTCCTTACAGACTGGATCTCCTCTAGGTAGGCTGCAGGAAAGAAAGGGGGAAACATAGATTTGGACTATTCCTTCAGTTATATATCCCTCGCATCGCTTCCTGTTATATCTTTAGAGTCACACAAACTGCTGCTGATAATAACAATGCAGTCTCACTCACAGAGGAATCCTTGGACATATTCAGGACAGCCCTGCTCAGGCCAGTCAGTGTACTGCAGGTGCCACACCGTCCTCTCCTGGCCAGACAGCAGGTGTTTGACCTTTAACCCCGTGGTGGCGTAGCAGCCCGAGTCGGTGCGGAATTTGGTGGTCACCTTGAATTTGCCATGAGTGGCTGAGTTGTGCTTGGAGCCCAGTTTGGGCCAGTAGCGGTGACTCTTGGACCTGCCGCCCTCCTGGATGGAGGAGAAGGAGGGAGGGGGAGAGAAAGAGGATGGAGAGGTGATTGGTGAGAGGAAAAAAAAGGGAATAAGGATATATACATGTACACCCTGAGCTCCGACACTTAACACGTACACACAAAGACACTGCAACACATTCTCTTGCCGGCGTCCATTTTCTCACACGCAGACAGACGCCAGCTGTCGACGGCTAAAAAATACCCACATCTGCGTGCGCCATGTGTGTGCATATGTGTGTGTGTGTACCTCCTCGGCAGTAACCATGGCGATGACGTTGACCCCCTGCTCCCAGACCATCTGCCAGAAGTCGGCACAGGTGTTGGCTAGCGGGCCCTGGGTGGCAATGTAGTGCCACTCCTCCCCTCTGATCATCACCTGGGAAAACACAGACACACACACACACACACAAAGAATCAATTAGTGCACATGGAGAACACAGACTGCAGTGCAAACGGGAATCAGCCAACACATGGGTAAACAAACAAATTTGCTTACTAAAAACACATTTAAATGAAATGAAAACTCACATGCAAGAAACAAATCCATTTATGCATTCAAATATATCAAACGTGAACAGTGAAGTTACAAACGTTGGTAATACTCTAAAGCACCACTGGAGGGCAGTATAAACTTCATTTTTATCCACAGTCTTTTCCCCTCATTTAAAAAACAAACCCCTCTTCTTTAGCTTGCTTTTTCTTTCCCTCATTAATAATCATAAGGCATCACACGGCACAGGACACTCCAACCACACAGACTCCAGAGGGCCATTACATAATGAGCGTGTCCTAGCTAATTCCACAGGCCACCTCGTGACTGTAAACACTGTATTAAGAGATAGATGGCGAATAAACAAGGCCTTTTGTTCTGTGGCGGCTACCTTAAATGACGGGGGTGGGGGGCGAGGGGGGAGTAAGAGGGTTACACCGTGATAGGCAGCGATTCAGTGCTGCTTTGGTGATCATACTCGCGCACCAGATCCAATCAGGCACACACACGGAGTGCAAACTCATGCGTGCACAAGCTTGTACGTGCACAGTGTTTGCAACTAAGCATGAATAGAGGGCCAGTGAGTGCAGCTCAGGTTGACTTAAGAGGGTTTTGGAGTTTGGACCGCATTCTTTGGGAATTCCGCGAGCTCTGTGAGCTTTAAAAGGCCCAAACAACAGCCTTCAACAGCTGCCTTTCATCCTTTCCTCCGAGCCATTTGCTGCCTAGGAGTGACCACAACAAAGACTAACAGAGAGCTGAATGTATCATGTTTATGCTCCTCTGTTTTAATTCACACTCTATGATGTGGGTGTTGCAAAGCACTCGGAGACTGTAACTGTGATTAAGAGCCACACACATAAACTTAAACCTTATAAAACACTTTGTGAAATATTCCGTTACTACATGTGAACGTTTTACCAGTCAACATAATTCTTTAACTTTATAGTGGCCTAATTTAAAATCCAGGCTTTCATGCTGACACAGTAAAGTTGGCTTTACACCTGGTTTAGGTGGAAAAGTCGATCAAACAGAATCATGTTTATTGCCGAGTAGATTTTCACATACAAGGATATAAACTGAACGAGCTATGGATTCAGCTAATTAAGCTGAATAAACCACTTAAAACCCAAAGGGGGTTCCTAAAAACTGTATATAAACCCTAAATAAAGCCTTCTTTTTTCCTAAGCTTAATAAAAGTTCACATTTTGGAGATACACCGTTTTCAGACTCAATGACATATGATCCCCAACCTTTCATGAGCAAACAGGAGAAAGCATTTTAACATTTTACCCATGACCCCTCGAGCACACCTTGATATGCGAGGCATTGATGTAGCCCGTGTTGTTCTCCTTGTTTGGCACAAGCTCGACCCGATTCTCCTCGTACGGAACAACGTCACGGAAACGGTTGCGCTCCGTGTTTTCGGGAAGAGTTGCCGTGGTGAGGACACAGTCGGCCCTCTTCTTGGGAACCTGCTCATACTCAGTGAAGACCCGCTCCTCTTCCAGCTTCAACTCCAAGGTCTTACACTGGAGGGACACGGAGAGAAAGAGAATGAGAGAGGAGGGGTGTTAGTCATTGAAAACCAAGCAACACGTCATTCAGAGCTCTCTCTTTCAGCCCCAAAGCGGCTTTTATCCCTTTACATTCCACCACACCGAGAGACTATTCAGACCGGGAGAATCAAGAAATGTCATTATAATATACGTCCACATTTCTAAACTCTCGTCATCACCCGCAGACAAAAGCGAACTTCGATGTTAAAGAAGAAAATATGCATAATGCATTAACACAGCTGTAGAGGGGCAGAATATGCAATGGTAGAATTCATCCTGGTGGGGGTTCATGTTTATTAGGCCAGTCATGTTTGAGATGGCAGCATCTCTGTCTCTCTCTCTCTCTCTCTCTTTCTATCACTCTTTCTGTGTCGTTCGCTCGCTCACTCTCGGGTCACATTCTTAACATACCAACGGGCCTAGAGGCGATAAGCACCACCATGCCACGCGTTCCACAGCCCACTTAGGGCTTGCCCCCGTTAGCTTAGCAACAGTCAGGACAAAGGCTGAGTTTTCGCACTTACACGCTCAAAAAGGGAGCCAACAGACAGTATGTGGGAAATGGAATGCATTAAATGGTGCGATTATCACAGAGTGATTATCACTGCCAACAGGTGACGAACGAGAGTTAGAAAGATCCAATATTAATCCTCCAATCATAAAGAGAAAATTACAGTCAAATTTGGACTTGGCTGTTTTTAAATTCCCTAACTGAATGAAAAGACTTCCAATCCAGGACAGCAGCTGTTGTGTCATTGTGGTGTGATTATATATTCAGTCTGATATCCTTTGTTTACATACTTTTTGAGCATTTGTGGGGAAAAAACACAGATAAAATTACAAGAATCATGTGAATAAATCCATAATTTTCACTTGTTAATCCATCCCAGAAAATGTGCTGAGAAACTTCTAATGTAATAGTCGAATCAAACCAAAAAACTGAGATGATTTGAGATGAAGTTATCTATTGATCAGTAGCACTAAAAAAAAACAAAAAAGGAAAATAACAGATCTCTCAAAAGTACTTCTTGACACACAGTTAGAGATGTGAAGTCTTACAAACTCAAGCAGCACCACATATATTTTATCATGTTACACAGAAAAAGTGAGCATCTTACCCGTTCGTCGGTAGCAGCCTTGGCCCCGTCTTCAGCGGGGCTCTCGGGGACCGGCATCCGTGCCACGTAGAGGCCGTTGAGGGCGGCCATCATCAGTGGCCTCTTCATGGAGTCCACAGACATCTTCTGCCTTTCCAGCGTCTTCAAGAGAGAGGAAAATCCCGGTGTCATAGTTGCAGGTACCGGCAGCATCGCAACACCCGACTGACCTGCGCCGGCCTCACGGCGGTGAGCGCGCACATGAGCGTGTGCAGAGGTGGGCGGGGAGAATTTGACGTGCATGTGTGTGTGGATATATGTGTGTGTGCGGCGTCTGTTTGTGGGGCACACCCGGCCGTACCAATCCTCTTGTGTTCTGTCCAAAGGTGTGAACTAACGAGCCCCGTATACAAAGCCTATTAAGAGTAGACCTGCAGCTTCTTATCCATCTCGCTTCGCCCTCAATTTATCTTGATGCCTTCATCCTTGCTTTGTCCGTCCTCACATATTTTTCATTCTTCCAGGCCTTTGTTTATTCCCCACCTACCTCTTTGGCCTCCTTTTCCTTACAGAACACACGGTCCCTCTGTCACCCTGTCTTTCTTCCTCTCTAGCCAAACTCTGACCCACATTGCACGGTCCCTCCTTCCTCCGCGGATTACCTCTCCTAATCTCTGATGCTATTAAATCTCCAGGACAGCTCCACCCTTCACCTCTCCACCTCCTTCATCCCCCTTGGGACAGTCAAAACAACAGCTTGGGGGTCTCCAGGGGTACGTTCTCGGTATGACATAAACCAGCTGGTATAAACGAGCAACAACTCCAGAATAACAGGATTTCATCGTCTCTCTCCAAACAGCCGGCCACGCTAGGTCACTCTTGAACAAGGAGGCTTATCGCAACTAAGTGAGGCGATTATATGATTTAACTTATAGCTGGACTCTGGTGCTGTGTCAAATGTTTGTGCCTTAACAGGGAGCCGACATACACAAGAACACCCAACCCAAAGAATAATCTGAGGGATTTATAAGGGTTTTAGCTGCCTGGGGGGACTCAGAGCCTAGTGCTACCCTCTCAGGTGCTGAACTCCGGATTACTGCTAATCAGGAACTATGAAACTAGCTAACAAACAACAGACTGAAATATTTAAAACTGGACCACTATGGTGGATTTTTATGTCCAATGCAGGATGATTTGCTGTCTTGAAGTTCCTGTTAAAATGACTTTAATATACTATGAGGGGACATACTGATTTAGGCTAGAGAACATTTTCTTACACATTTCCACGCATCAAAAAATACACAATATGAAAATCTTCACATCTGATCTTAAATGTTTGCCAGTTTTGGGTGATAAAGTGACTGTGAACACTTCTGTCAAATCACTATCTTTAGATTAATCAACTAATCACCTCACTTGCAATAAATCATAAAATGTATTAATAACTAATATGTTGGCATGATTGTCTTACCCGTTGAGCGATTTCCCTCTCCACTATGCTGTCCTCCAAAGAGAACATCTCAGACACCGGCCTCTCTTTGACCGGCTCCTTCCTCACTCTCTCCTTCACGCTCGTCAGATCTGGTTCTGAAATGGATGGACCTAAAACTGATCCATTCACCCCACCCTGGTCCCCTCGGGTAAGTGTCCCACCACCACCTGCACCACCACCACCTCCAGGCGCACCACCACCTGGGCTCTGCCCAGTTTTAAGTGCTCGGCCCTGAGCATGGTTTGGGTCTATTGGTCCTTGGTTGCTCTGGGGTCCTTGATTATGGTTGTGGTGGTGAGTGTGGTTATGATTGTGGGTGTGGGTGCGGATTTGAGCATTACTAGGGGGTCTTGGAGGACCAGGGTACTCTGGAGGGGGTTTGTTAGGTAGCTTGGCCAGAGCAGCCTGGAGCTGGGCACTGATGTCCTCATTGAGACCTGGGATTTGAACATCCAGCTCAGGCCTCTCCTCTTCCTCTTCCTCCTCTTCTTCACTCTCACTACTGTGTATGAGCATGGTAGCATTGGAGAGAGTCTTTTGATGCTGGTAGGCCACTGGTCCAGGTGGCGCTACAGAGGCTTCAGGGGCTTTCTGGGCAGGCATCTGCATGGGCAGTTCCTGCGGCTGCTGAGGCGGAGGTGGAGGTTGAGGCTGCGGCTGGGGTGGTGGCTGAGGGGTTTGGGTCTGGGGTTGAGGAATGGACTGAGGCTGAGGGGGCATCACATGTTCTCTGAGAGTGTTCCTCCGATGAAGGGAAGCATTCATGCCCTTCATCACTATGCCCTCCATCCCTCCTCCACCGCCTCCTCTCATACTGCTGATCACCTCCATGCTGTGTCTCTTGCCCAGGGTGGAGCGGTGCTTAGCAGCCGCAGTTAATGGTTCGCTGACCTCCTGCAGGGACTGATGCACCACGGCCGAGCTGTCCGGCTGAAAGGTCTTGACCGAAAGCTGCACCATGCGTGTAACCAGCTCTGGACTGCTGCCCCCGATGCAGCGATGACGGTGGCTCGCCAGGTCCGGGGTGCTGGTGGCTGGGCGGAAGGAGCTGGAAGGGTAAGGTGGAGGAGGGCGTGACATGTGGTTTCTCAGCATGTTAGCTGTAGCTGCATAGCTTCCCACATTGTTCCCCTGTTGCTTGGTATTTGCAAGCTCAGGTGTGCTGACGGTGTGAGAGATGGAGCTCCCTACACCTCCTCCACCACTTCCTCCGCCTCCATTAACGCAGGGTGAGTGGCAGGGGCCCTGGCTGCTGGCGGGCCCTCCCTGATGAAGGCCATGGGACACTGGCTTACTGTAGCTGATCTGCAAAGATTAAAAAAAAAGGAAAAAAAACACTGTCAGATGTAGAAAAGAGCAAGAAAAACAATCAAACTCAGATGATCCTTCTTACCTGTTGTGTGTAAGGTCCTGGGCTTGGCCCCAGACCATGATAAGGTCCCCTCTCTCTCATCTCAGGCTGGCTGTAGACCAGAGCCTCAGGCTGGCGGTAAGCACACGCATTACTGATGTTCAGACTGCGCAGCGATTGGCTGTGAAGGTCGTGGTGAGCGGGGAGCATGCGTCGCTTCTGCCGCATGACAGCATCATACTCAGGCGTGGGCCGGTAGGACGGAGCAATGATGGCACTGTGACGGTGGCTGGGGATGTAGTCGGGTCGCATGAGCTCACTGCCAGGGATGCTGAGGTTGGAGGACATGGGTGAGGGCGGGACAAACGTCTGGGAATGGTTGAGGGAGCTCAGGCTGGGGCTGCTGTACATGCTTCCATTAGGCACGGTACCATTTCGGAAGGGGAAGTCCACCTGGCATCGGTCCAAACTGGTCTCTGACTTGTAGTAGGCGTCATCATGAAAGATACTGTCTGAAGATCGAAAGAAGGAGGAAGAAAAGTTTAGAGAGAATTTCTTTACATATTTGGGAGTTTTTTATATAGTCCAGGGTTGCTTCAGAAAAATGTAAAAATAAAGCAAGTATAACAAGCACAAAACATGATCAACTCATAAGAACAAATAGTTGACATATCAAGTGTTGAAGCTGACAAGACAAACAAAAAGATAAAGTACTATATACAGTATTATATATAAACAGCAAACTAATTTCTTGAAAATGAAGAGTAACTTAAGCAATTCTGCACTATGAGTTTCTGGTGTTTTCTATCGATTTGGTTAAATTATTACTATCTTAGGGCCATAAGCAATTAGCAGTACTTGTGACACCCTCAAGTCTTTTCTGATGTGGCAAAACAGATCATTGTTTGGGTTTGGTTGCACTACAGTCCTAGCCACCTTGCGAAAAAATCTGAGAAGTCCTCCCAGTAGTAGTACTACCAACTTGGACCAGGACAGATTTGGAATATTTTCTTCCCACCACGATGAAGGAGAAAGTGGTATGCACGCTATTCCTCTTCATTCAACAGACAGCGCATTCTCTCGTGTGAAACTATCTCCAGCCCACAAACAAGCAGACATACATAAGCTCCATCCACACACACAGAGTGTGATGCCTGAGGTCGCACTACAGAATGATCTCACACCCACGCACGGCAGCACACCCTGAATGTTTTTCTACTCACTCCATTTTACTGTCAAGCCGACGTGAGTGAAGCTCTTCGGATTATAAGGCAGACAGAGTGTGTGAACAAGTCAATGAAAGAGTGAAGCACAAATGAGGTCACTGCTCTGCACCCCAAACGTGGGGCTCTAATTGGCCGGGAGATTGTTAAAATACAAATGGGCTGTGAGTCACACGCCTGATGGGAAAGACACAATTAGCTCCATTCAAATGGGAGGCTGAAATCTTAAATCACACTGTGGTCAAAGCAGTGAGCTGGAGGGGTTGAGACTGAGCTGAAAAGTGTTTGTGTGTGCTAGCGTGTGTGTCTGTTTAGCACGTACCTTGCGAGCTCTGTGTATCCTGATAATGCTCTCCATACTGGGAATGCATTGGCTGGAAGTTACAGGACTGGGGCCGCGGCTAAATGAAGAAACATTACGATTATCAGAAAGATCTGCACACACTAAAAAAGACTCTTTTTTTAGACTTTTAATAAACGTAAAAATGCCACATGGCAACCTTCCCTAATTAATAATGACTTTCAACAGATTTCGCTTTATTTTTCAAAGTAAGGTCACTTTCTTATGGTCTCAGCACATCCACACGACAGGTGACTGACTCAGACCCATTCTGGGGCTGCAGAGCTGTCAGCCACCAGTGCCTGCGGTTCTCCACACAGACATCTGAGCACTGGAGTGGATTGACTGAACAGCTATTGTGCCACATTTAGCCTAGCCATTGTCTGGCCAGCAGGGAGGGAGACGCACAAATCACTGCCTTCATTGTCGCACCGGAAATCAGACCAAGCAACACCCTTGCAAACTTTCCAACAACACCCACCACACCACCAACGCACGTTAAAACCGAGGCTCCACGGCACAATTAAGAGCTGCCCTGAGTGGGAGAGCGGGGTCAGATCTCTAACCACGGCCATTTCGGTCTTCCCTCCCAAATTCTCCCTCTGTCTCCTGGCTTCTGGTCTCATTTATGAGGGCCAGAGGCAATAATAAACAGGACTGTGTCAAACCGCTGGGCAATAAACAGCGATCTTCAACCATATCAAAGCAAGCAAATGCTTATGGTGGTACCAGAGATAGGCGGGGTGTCCAGGTGGGTCTCCTCCTGATGGGTGCAGGTGAGTGGGTCGGCCTGAAGAGGAACAAAAAGGTGAAAACACAGGGGATGATTCAAAAACAAACAAAAACTGCAGCAAACTATCACAAGCTGAAGATGATCGTTATACAATTTGTTTTGATGACTCATTTTTTTTATATAACCTTCACAAAGGTTGGTACACTCTATTTTTAAAAATGAAATGACAGATAGTGCTGGATTTGAAAGAGTTTAATGGCCTTCAGCTGGCCTCTCTGGCGGCCTCGAGACTCACTCTGCACAGATCTTGTTCTGTTTGTAGAATTTGTGTCTGGCCGTGAAAAGACGAGTGATGTACTTGGCCATTTCCATATCCTCCTGCAGATACAAACACAGAGGGAAAAACATTGATATTCTAAATTACCACAGCGGTCGTATTTACAGAAAACCAACTCTGTATTTGTCTCTATGCGGGGATGTCTGGGATTATGTTTGTGCATTTTGTTGTTTAGCTTACCACTAGAAACCTTGTGTAAAGCATGAGTATCTCCATTTGCGTGTGTATGAGTGTGTGTTTGTGTGTGTGTGTGTGTGTGTGTGTGTG
>JAOXYL010000036.1:10582101-10592625 GCA_028564955.1 Terapon puta | reverse complement strand
TTCGTACCATACACAGCTGATATCAAGCATACATGAATGTATATAATCAAAATGCTACATCTAAAATAGGAGAAGTTGGTATTTGTGTGTCATATTGTTTTCATCATAGTTAATTAGGGTCAAAATGTTGAACTCTTGTTGTGTATGAAAACGCTGCATGTAGCTTAGATTGATTATCAGTATTAACGGGACATTTGTCTCCAACATCTGCAAAGGTAAGATTTGAAAATATCAGTCCTCTGCCTTCAGAGTCTCCAAAAAAGCAGATTGATGAGATGATAATACTTGTATACATGGCAGTTGGTTAAATGGCAGAGTCTTTATTAGGCGGTGATTCACACCCTGCGCAGCCTTGTCTGGGGGTTGCATTATTATTAAGCGGTGGAAGTAAGCAACATCAACGGGGAGATGAATTGCAATCCTAAATGGTGCTGGAAAGCATCATCGCTGTTTGTTTTTAACCTTTATTTATCCATCGAGGAGGAGGCTAAGCACACATGCTCTTTTTTGTTTTGGCATTCGTGCACAGTAATGAGTCAAATTTGCAAGCAAACACCACCTGCGGAGGAAGGCCACTTGGAGGTTAAGTGGGTTAAATCTATGGAGGCTCTGGCACATGTGGCTGAGGGAGAAGAGAAATTTACTCCAACTCTAAATAGTCCATATTCAGGTTTTAAATCTTATTCCTACACAAGTTAAATTTATGATTTACAAACATCAGTATTTCTTTTGCTAGCATGGTGTTAGATAGCTTTGAATTAACGTATACTCCTGATTATCAAAGCTGAAAATCAAACAGTCTTTACGACTCTCTGCTTTACGATGCCTGTTTGTGCCCAAAGTCTAAAGATCAGAGAAGCCAAGAACTGAATATGAAGATGAGCTGAGAAATCACACAGAAAGGAACTATTCTGAAGTGTAAATAGTTTTTTGTTTTTATAGGAAGGGTGGAGGATCAGCGTCATTCAAAACGCAAAATGAGGTCACCCAAACAAAAAAGGTTGACCAGAGGGCGGCAGGTTTCTAAGAAGAGCCTCAATTTAAAGTGTCTGATCTGAAGAGTTCATCTGTAAAAACAGCGGTCAATATTCCCCGGAGTGCACAAGAAAGCAGGATTTGGGAAAAAGTCCATCTGTCACAGCTAATGAGCCCCTTTTGAGCTGGGACATATTAAACACGTCTTCACCTGTCTTTTCATCAGGATTAGTTACTCTCTTATCAATCGTCACACAAACAATCAAAATTGCTCATTTTCGCTCCCATCCCCTTTTGGAAAACACACTTTGTTGTCATTGATGCAACAGTATATCTTAAAAGAACATTAGAGTGCTTTGAAGCCTTGAAAACAGCCTGCATTTCATTGTTCAGCCTCGCTGTGTCCTTTTTTCCAGATGAGAAACTGCTGTGAGTTAAGATACATAACAGGTGGAAGGCTCTGAACAAAGTGTTTCATCAAAACTTCACCAACCAATAACTTTTTTCCTCCGCTTGACTGATATTTGTTGCAGACCTACAATATAAATACAAGTTTTACAGTCAAAGGAATGTGGATGTCTTAATTCATGACTTTTAGATACTTTTGGCTTCCTGACATGAATGAGCAATGCGCAGCCGGGCATTTTATTTCTTACTTAACCTTGGTGTACTTTCAAAGTGAGAACTTTTTAGACACAGTGGTATCTGGTGATCCATTTCATATTTTAGGATTTAACGAGAAAAGGGAAAACACATTCACATGCTGGAAAAGAAAAACATCACAAATCACACAATCCAAGTCCTTTTATTTGTGATAAAACATTATTTTACATTACATATATATGCACACACTTGCACGCCCATGCATGCATGTACTTTGAAGGTATCTTTCCCTAATGTTTAAGTGCAAGTTGAATTTAATTAATGTTTTAATTACATTTCACCATAATTACATTTTACCAGAAAAAATCAATTACATAACATTGCAAATGCGATGATTTTCTTTAGTTTACAGGTTTGTAAGATGCAAACACAAAGCTGTTATCAACAATTTTCTGGAAAATGAACATCAACATATATTGACACACTTTTTTTTGTTGGATTCAAGGCTCATTCATCATTTGGTTCATTTGTCCCTTTAAATGGCCCTTTGAATATATGGCCATGGTAGGATGAAGATAGATAAAAACATATCAATAGGAAAGTGGTAAATTATCGTCTCTTCCAGTTGCACCCCTGTATGGTTCGTCCTTGTATGTCATTCTTTGACAGACCTCTATGCGCCTGGAGCGAATGGAAAACAATTCGCGTGCGGTATGGGCATTTAACAAGGTAAAGAAAAGCGATTTTCTTTTCAATAGCACAGCCTTTCCTTTTTACAAAGCGTTGTGTACGTGTTTGTGTGTTTTCACCTTCTCCATCCAAGGTGTAGTCATGACGTCCAACCGGTGAGTCAGGCCTTCTAATGAAGTTTCCACACAGGGATGCACGCGCGCCTTGTGAAGGAGAGCCGCAGAGAAAGCGATCGAATCGGTCAAATTGATTTGAACACTTCACCCTGGTTTTTCATCCCCTTTGAGGGGACGGTCCTCTCTGAGATTAGGCTTGACCTTTGAGCGATTCAGAGCCACAATGGAGCACAACTGTCTTCATCAAGGTGTGACAATACAAACATGCACTCGAGAAATTTACCTGAGAGTGCTGAGACATCCCTAATTATCACCCATTATAGATACTTGAATGCTTTTAAGTTTAAGGAGGAGGAGGAAGAGGAGGAGGAGGAGGAGGAGAAGGCAGGAGGAGAAAGAGGAGCGAGTTAACAAGTAGTTCACTAATGCTTCACCTGTTGTCCAGTGACGTGAGCCGCATCATTGATTAAAAAGCGTGTGGGTGGCCTTTATGCCAAGCATGCACACAAACACGAAACACACACTCGTCTCTTTCCAGAGAGAGGAGCGGCAGACCCTTTACCTCAATCACACCCCGAGGCCTTGAGACTCAGAGCTCCATACCTCCTGTGTCTATAAAAAGAGCTTTCCTCCTCTAAGGGAAGCAGCAGCGGACCCTCTCCTACCGAGCATTTCATCACAGAGCAGCGAGGAGGCAGGCGAGGAGGAGAGGGATCACAGTCAAGAGTCGTCACTCTAGAAGATCTGTGGACAAACGGAGAGAGGGAAAACAAGGAGAGAGAGAAAGAAAGCATTTGGAAAAGGTAAAAAAAAAAGGAGAAAAAAAGCAATGATTGTCTTGAAAATGTTTTTGTGGATTTTGATGGGGTTTTTTTTGCAAAACTGGCTGTGTTTGCTGTTTGTTCCTTGCTTGCTTTTTTCTGAATGAATATTGCCATGAGTGACTGTTTTAGCATTCTTATGACATGAGCAACTGCATGTGCTCTGCAAATGAGTTCCACCTCAGCTTTTTGAAGAACACGCATAATTATCTCAGATTGCGTTTGAATTGCTTTGAATTGACGTATACTCCTTAAAACACTGATCCAAGTCACAGATGCTTTAAAAAAAAAACTCTTTATTTAATATACACATATGGTTTCAATCCATTTTGATTGTAGCTCTCAGGTTTCTTTTGTCGGAGTGTGTCTGTGGAGAGCAGAGCTCAGCTGAGTGAGTCATACTGTAGGAAGAGTGTAGACGACTCTCTGCCAGAGTTACAAAGACGATGGCCCACCAAGGAGTCACTCTTTAGAATAATGGAGAAGGGAGGAAGAAACAACGAGAAGCAATTTCCCCACAAAGGAAACAAAATGAACTCATCTCCTGTTAGACACTGAATGCATCTAGATGGACCATTTTAAGCTTCACAATCTTAATATCTGCGAGATTAGGATTTAGATGAACAGCAGGGAGTCACATTTGACCGAGTAGATGTGAAGATTAATTGCTCAGTGATAAATCCTGAAGTTAAGCTTCATTTTCCTCCAGCTTTGATAAAATAAACCCCCCTAAGATGTCATTTCTAAATAAACGCTTTAATGTGGAAAGATAGAGCGTGCGAGGAGAAGAAGTGATTATAAACATAGAAATAAAGAGGTGAGGGGAGGCATTTGCCTGGTGATGATGCGTCATAAGGGAAGACATTCGGTGCTGCCATCTATTGAAAATAAATTAGTTTGTAAGTCTTCCTCACGTACGTGCACCGATTACTGTCCTTGAAGTGGCACAAAGGAAACATTTGCTGCCCACTTAATTCACTAAAGAGCACTTATCCTATTCACCTGACTGACCTTTGCATTCTTGGCTGCAGATCTCATGTCATTAAGGGCAGTGTGGCTGAAAGGGATTTAAAGTCTATTCACGCTATACAAGTAACGTGTAAATAAGGTGTAATGTAAATGACTAAATGCCTACCATCATCATTGTGTTTGTAGGGTCAGGGTTAGCTAAAAATGGACTCTTGAGTTTCTTTTTTCTTTTTTTTTTTTGCTCCAGTTGTACATTACATCAGATTCAGAGCCACTTAGAAAATCTTTGAAAAGCAAGACCGCCCCCGGGGAAATTAATATATTTTGAGACCCTAATAGCTCAACTCAGGCCCAATTTAAATTTTAATGTTGACAATAATCATCACATGGTCCAAATTGCACATAAGGCTTGTTGATTGGCAAAAGCATGGAAATACAAATGGTGCTTCCTGTATAGCTAACATTTTCCACTGCTCTCTATAATAACTATAAAGATCTATAGGACCTCTCTACATAACTTTTCATGGTGGCATCACTTTCAAAAATATAAAATGATCCACTGACAGTTAAAGCTTTGTAGACTCACATAATGTGGATGGACTCTAACAATGGAAACTACTATACAGAGACATAAATAAACCAAAAATTGGGTTTGGACTAATAAATCATAATAAGGATTATATGTTTCAATGTTTAACTTTCCTGTAGTTTTGTTTGAAGTAATCCCTACATATTACTAAGACCCACATGTACTGTTCCCTAAACACATCACAGTGGTTCTACAACCAAGTTTATTGTGAAGTGTAAAACTATACACAGACATGACTGTTGTCCTCTGCATATGGAAAAGGTACTTTTATGGTCCATATTTATATTGATGAAATCCAAGTATGGAGCAAAAAATAAAGACACTGACCAGACAAACATAGTCCTTTACCTTTTTTAACCCTTCCTGCACTCCCCAATCATTTACATACAGCCCCTTTGTGTTTCAAACTACAAATCATAATGGAGGCTTCACTGTCAGTTTCTTCCCGCACTTTCGTTATTAACCGCTTTTAAATAAGATTAATGAGGCGCTAAAAACAAGACCATCTGTTACAATACGGGTGGTGTTGGCTAGGAGGGGGATGCTGATTAATGGTATTTCAGCACACAGTTATTATTCAGCCATGACACACGCAGCAACAATTATCTAAAAGATAGTGTTAAAATATGTCAAGTTATATAAGGAAAGGAGGAAAGTATTATGCAACTGCAATGATCAAGAGACACCTTCGCAAAAAAAAAGTGGAGACTTCTTCCTATTTAGGTATGATTAAGTGAAATATTTGGGCCTGCCGGGACAGTGGTGTTGCTGAAGCTCTCTCTGCTGTGGCTCCTCTCGCCTCACAGCCTCCCCCGTGTCTCTGTCCTCCACACCAGGCCGAGGATGGTGTGCCTGTGTTGGTTGTTAGTGGCGGTGATGGCGTACGTGTGCGTCCCCGGGTTTGGCTCGGCGTGCTTGGACAGCTCCATCTGCAAAGACCTGAGCAACAAGGGAAGGATGCTGGTAGGTCAAACTCCGTCACCCACGTTGTTCCTGTCTTTCTGTGCCTTCACTGCCCTCGCTAGTCAAGGCCGGGCAATTTTATTTCTATAAATGATTTTTCACAGGGTAATTCAAAATGCTTTAAATAAAAATTCAAAAAAGAAACAGATTAAACAGGAAATAAGGAGGCAATTGCACAAAAAGTACAATTTCATAAGGTCCATTCTAGGCTTTGGAGACAGCAGTCGTCAAAATCATTTTCGCTTTTAGCAGCCGCTCAAGAGTTTTCAATCTTTTCACACAATCTTCAGTCTCTTTCATGAATCTTTCTGTGCTCAACTTTTAAGAAAATCTGGATAAGAGGTGCCTATAAAACTCAGAAAAATGAAAAATCAAACATCTGCAGTGCCATGACTGCAATGAAAATTCTGTAGGATCATGTCGTAGGATCAATAGCACAAAAACAGCCGTTAAATGGACGTTGAGGTGAGACTGTTTTGTGACAAACAATATATTAATATAACATAAACAGCTCAACAGTACAGTATGTAACAGTGCAATACATTTATTATGTTTTGAAGCAAGTCTAAGATCTTCAGGGAATTTGTTTTTAAAACGTTCAGGTTGGCTGTGTTTTTGTCTTATGTGACAGTAAACTGAATAATAACATTTTGCTAAGGCGAATTAACTTCCTAAGTCCAAACAAGATTTGAGAAGAATCCTTTATATTTACATAAGTTATTATTGGAAATTTTCATATTTACTTTTAGACTAGAGTCTATTAAACCACTCATTTGGTGATTCAGACATTTGTTGTTTACTTCCTTATTAGTTGAAGCTGATGGGAGCATCTGTTACAATAAATAGCTATCAGAGTTATAATTTACACTTAATTGCTGCTTCGTGTTTCAACTCTCCTTGCTGCGAATGACTCACAGATAACAGTGCGTTGTAAGCATTTCAAAACGTTTGCCTGTGTCTCTGCGATTCCAGGACTGTATTCAGCTCTGCATGTCTGCCATCCAGGCCGAGTACACAGAGCCCAGAGCCGCGACCCCGAAGGTGAACGACGACGACGACGACCTCTTACTCAGCATCCTTCTCTCCGACCTGGTCTCTGGAGACGAGATGTCAGAGTCAGACCTGGAGGCCCACAGCGACCAGCGACGATCCTACTCAATGGAGCACTTCCGCTGGGGGAAGCCCTCGGGCCGCAAACGCAGGCCCGTTAAGGTTTTCGCCTCCTCTCTGGAGGGAGGAGGCTCCTCCGAGGGCAGTTTCCCCCCTCAGGCTCGCAGGCAGCTGAGCAATAACGAGGATGAAGCAAAGGGGGCCTTGAAAGGGGACAGTAATCAAAACCAGGAATTGCTGAGGGCGAGGGTCAGCACCAAGTCACACGTCCCGCTGAGCTCGCAGCAGAGGAAAGACGGGACCTATCGGATGAGTCACTTCAGATGGGGGAGCCCACCGGCCACTAAACGTAATGGCAGCTTTATGAAGCCGTGGGAGGAGAAACCTCAGGGGCAGCTGGCCAAGCTCTTCAGGAACATTATAGTCAAAGATATGCAGAGGATAATGGGATGAACGGAGGAAGGAGAAGACGGGGGACGCTGGTAGTTGAAAAAGTTACATAGCCATTGCATGTTAGTACCCACAGGTCTTTATTTTAAACTACAGAAACTTGTCATTATAGTTAGCATGTTGTTGAATGTCTTTTCAGGGCCAGAATTTGACTGAAGAAACAAGGGATTTTTATGTTGAATAAAAACAATGATGCACTCATTGATTGCCTTGACCTTCTTGGTCTGACTTGAGAGCTTTCTTGGGAGGTTTTTTTTTTTTTTTTCTTTTAGAAAACATTATTATTGATCCAACTGTGTTGTGAAGAATGCTATTCCAAGGTGAGATGTGAGTGTGACAAAGTATTTAAAAATCTTTACAGAGTGGCATCGTTTTGTATATTAATATATTATTAAAGATCATCCCATTTGTGGCAAACAACAATTGTAAATGACTGACTCAATTTGTGAAGCATAGATTTACAACATAAACCAGAATGATGATTGTCAGTGACGCCAGCCGCCTGATGACAGCCACAAGATGTCGCTAAAAGCTCCAGAAAGGACCAAGTGCAAAGAACTGACTGAAGAATAAAATGACAACACACAAAATCTAAAAATATTTATGAGATTTTTTACCAGTGACAGATAGAAAGGGCTGATGACTTAAATACAATAAAGCAGATAAAGACACCAGTCTGAGATGAGAATGTAATAATTACATATTAGAAAAATAATATTGGATTTTAAGTGGCAGCGTCCATTTTTCAAAACGTATTTAGTCCCAAATCACCTGTCACAATTTAGCCTAAAGAGGCATTATAGTCTATACCCTCTATCTAGTCTAACACCCTCTATCACTGGACTCTTGGATTGGATTAACACCCTGGAAGTGGCACATACTCATGTAGCTGACTTAATTACTTCAGAGTTAAAGGATATTTTTCAATGTAAAACTCAAGGATGAGACCCACAGACGAAAACAGGCACGACACATAGTTAGTCCAATAGTCTGAAAAAAAAAGTCCCATGGGTCTGCATGCCCATTCGTCTGCATGTTAGTGTTAGTTACGGTGTATTTTTTGATAAATGAGTCATTAGAGCAATGGGAAATTTGTTTTCACCATGACAGGCTGTCAGACTAAAGTCAGAACAATGGCACTGCAGACACTGCTTCAACTTTTGTGGCTGAGTTTTATTGGTTTCTGTGGAGACACGTGGTAAGTTTAATTCTGACACAGAGAGTACTGTTGAGGAAACGAACCAACTCCTAAGATGAATCAATAATAATAAAAGAAAAGATCAGTCCTTCTGCGTTTACAGACAAATTTATTGTACAACACAGCGACGTCACTAGCATGCAAAGTCAGGTATGACACTCATAAGGCATTTTCTCCATGTAAAAGCTGCCTTTGTCACTAGGTAATCCAGTTTTTAAAGTGCAAAGTTCACAGAATGAATAGATTTGACCTACAGCACTACGTTGTAAACAGATCTATTAACCAGACATGTAATGACAAAAGAAAGATCGGATTACCGCCAGTTAATATTACATTACACTATGCAATGACAACAAGCACACTGGTAGATTTACAGGTCTTCACTGCGAAGTTGCAAGATGCTGAAAAGACAATTTTACAAGGTGTCACAGGAAGGTTTAGACAGCTGCACGTTGCTCGTAGATAGCTTGCTTTTCACTAATATGGTGGAAAAGAGTCACTGGACAAAAAACTGTAAACCGTGTTTGAAGAGTTTGGTCTTGCTGAATGACAAAGACACGCATCAGCATGAACGTTCACAAAGACACATGGACTAACACGCTCAGTCGCACACACGCACACACCTGCACTGACAAGAAGAGTTAACATGGACAGATCTGATACACTGACATGTGTGGACGTAAAGAGACGTACAGAGGACGCCACGATGTAAAAAAACAAACAAACAAAACCATCCAATTAGACTGTAACACATGACCATCAGAGACAAACCAGAAACTCGCCGTTTACACTAAACAAGATGGCTGCAACACGTTTCACGCCCGATGCAGTTAATTCACAAAAGCGCAAGAGCGGGAGGGGCGGTCTCTTACACCGACACAAAACTGAACAGCCACAGCATCACCACAACAGAAGGTACAATTAAAAACACACACACACACAAAAAAAAGATGTGCTACCTACAGTTGGGCCGTGTTAGCTAGGCTCGGTGCCAAATTATTGCCATCATACTTTGTTTTTATACCTGTGTGTGTGTGTACGTGCACACAAAAATGGCTTTTAGACTTGTTTAAATCTTGCTGAATGAGACAGACGCGCTGTTTGGAGTTTGCAGCAGCTGTATGGCGTTAAAAACAGGGCGCAGACTCATTCCAGCGGGACAGAGGGCGTGACGATGACGATACAAGTCGTGACTGCGGCGCGCAAGCAGATTGCAAAAATCTGTGAGAGTAACTTTCAAACGTGTTTTCAATCAGATGGGCTCACTGATACTTCAGTGGGACAAACTTACAGGCTTCGCTCGTGAGATCAACTGGCCTCGAGAGGTGCATTTTTTTACTGTGGGCTGTGGAGGCCTTTTTCAACACACACTTTGATTGGATGTGTGGCTCGTTAGTTATGTGACAGCAATATTTCATGAAAAGTATCTGAACACTAAGTAAGTAGCTTCCTTCCTCATCTACGGACACAGTCAGTGCAGTGGCAGTCTAAAATTCGAATATACAGAATATATACAAACAAAAACGTCCCTACTCTGTACATCCGCCTAAAGATTTATATATTTCTCTGTATATACACATTTATATGGAAAGGAGAAAAATAAAGGATCCATAATTATCTTCTAGTGTTTCATCTGGTAAACGTCACGGTAAACTCTTCAGATCTTCAGAGGTTTAGTGTGGACGTGACAGTGGGCGCGGTGTGTGATTTTGTGTATGTTTCAGCTTGAGTCACCTGTAAGGCACACTCACTTTGGGAGGATAGCGCACATCTCAGACAGTTGTATTTCATTTAAACCACAGCAAAAAAAAACAAAAAAAAAAAAACAATAACAATGATTAGAGGGTTAAAATTAAAAACAGGTGCAAGAAATACAAGCTCATAATGAAAGAAAAAGCACTTCTGGCTAACACTAAAAAGGCAAAACAACAAAAATAGAACAGTAAAGCATTAAACACTGGAGACGAGATGTTGAGAATGATAAATATGGGAGATGGGAAGGAATAGTGTTGTATATATCTATCCACATTTCAAACATAC
>JAOXYL010000036.1:10560443-10582001 GCA_028564955.1 Terapon puta | reverse complement strand
ACTGATTAGTAAATTAAAATGCTAATTCAAACTATATTTCATATATGCTCTTCCTGGCCATAAAAATCTAAAAATCATAATCATAAAATTAAAAAAAGGTAAAACATATGAAGGATATACGAAGGAAGCACGATTGGTCACTCTAACTTTGTGATCAAGGGTAGTTTGGCACCCTGATTAAAAAAAAGAGAAATGTCGAGTCACAGGGCATGCAACAGGTCAATTTGTTCTTAAATAAATAACTTTCACTCTGTCACAGTTCTTGGCAATTTCTAGTTTGAAAATCCAACCAGTGGAGTTTCTACAGACACAATGAGGAGAACTGAGGGGAATAAGTTAAATAAATGTTTGTTTTACTGACGCATTTACTGACACGGGCCTTCGTCTACTGGCTGCGATCAGGGGGCGAAACCAATTGTCATTTCACAGAGCTAAGGTGATCGAGAAGCTTGTTCTTTAGTTAACTGGCTCCAAACAACTGTGGCTTTCTCATCATCCACTGGAGTTGTTTGATTCCATGATTGAGATGCTTTTACAGTGAGTGTCGTCCGACCCACTGCCTCAAATTCCCCTTTGCTGTCCTCAAATGTTTATTAGTAGTTGTGTGAGTGTGGACTCGCTGGTCTAGTACACGCACAGGTCGGGAAACTTCATCTCGTAGATGGGGACTGATCGACTCTGGTTTTGGCCGTAACCTGACGAGATCGTTCCAGATGGGCTGGGTGGGGGTCTGAACGGGAGGAGGAGAGAGTCAGCAGTCATCAAGACTTTCATCATTTCATCAACACTGTGACCCTTTTGAAAATTATTAATAATTTATCAAAAATATTGTTTCACTGGGAGTATAGCTTACCGGATTGTGATCTCAAAGATCTGATTTAGTTTGCTCTGCAGTAACGTGGCCTGGAAGGGAGAAAAAAAATTCATATAAGACAAAAGTACAAAGCAGGAGGAAATCAAACAGTCTGAAGAAGTCAGTGGATCTTTTTTTTTTTTTTTTTTTTACCCTGGCACCACAGTGGGCAGCTATCTCCTCGAAGGGGGCCTTCTGAAACTTCTCCACCACTTGTCTCCGCCGCTCCCTCTCCTGCTCTTCCATACCCACACTGTCCACTAGAGGGAGGCACAAACAATATTTAAGTTCAGAACAGCACCTTATTATAGAGCACAAATTATTCACTCGGATGTCGTTTCTTTTCTGCAACCACACTTTGGCAGCTTCTTTCCTAATCCTTTCGCTGCACAGTTGACATACCGATGGCATTTTTCAGGGTTTCAAACGTAATCTCCTCCGCTGGCGTCCTCTGAAAAACAAAACCCGACAGCGTGATGAAGAAGTGAGTGTCTCGAAAAGCCCTATGCTGCAATGTTTTCACAATATGGTGGGCGTATTCGACGTCTAGACCATGAAATTGGTGTTTATGCTTTTGCCTTTACCTCCTCTTTCTCTGGGCTGTTTCGGGACTCCACCTCCACCTGCAGTGAGATGGTCTCCCCGATACTCTTTCTCTTGGACAAACGGTCCTCATCTGGAAAGAAAGCACAGAAATGTTCACTTTTTCTACTTTCTCCTTTATCATTTTGGAATGAAAAATACAATTTCCAACATTTCAAACACCAGATTTTTATGCAGTTAATAAATATGTTAAAAAATGTTAACCCAACTAGAATCCCAGAGACTCTGATGGTTCGACATATTAATATAAACGTGACCAGGCAACCAGAGAGCGAAACTTAGAAACTTAAGATTGTCCTTCAACTCAACAACCCTGGCTCAGGTCCCACAGCTGAAAAAGTGTCTGTGTCTTGATGAAGTGTCCTTCAACCAAACACTTAATCCCCACCAGCTCCAGGGGAGTAAGTTTAGCTTTGAATTTGTGTTCAGGAATCAATAAAGCGCCCAAAGTGTTAACATGCTGGCGAGTCAATAAACATTATCATTATTCATTATTATTTACTTGTAAAGAAGAGCACATCCTTCATATTAAGAATCCCTCCACTTTGCCACAGTTAACTTTTCAACTGAATGTGACTTCATGACAGATATGTAATTTTAGCTCCTTACCAGTGTACTGGGGGACGTAAGGTGTAGCTAGTCTCTCTGTATTATAACCACTTCCCCCGAGGACCTCAGTGATCTTCGACTGGAGGAACAAAACATCCCCTTCAACCTTCTCCAGTGAAGAGGGCAGCCTAGGAGGAAAGAGGGAGAGCAGCATTTTTAAAGTAAATAAGAATAAAATACTACCATTATTGCATATATAAATACCAAATTTAATGTTTGGTAGGATTTAAAAGAAAGGACGCAGATGGTACATACTTTGGATTGTCAATGAAGACATCCTCAGGCAAAAGGTAGGGACTTTCTTTCTGTCTAACCTCAATTACCTGAAGGACAAAGGGGGAAAAAAATCTATTATTGGTATTCAGACACACACATATGGTACATAAACACAATCAAGCACAGGCCCAGACCTCGTGTATGTGCTGGCAGAAGGCCGGGACGGTGGTGAGCTGGCAGATGAGGTTGAGGTAGGCGGCGGCGAGGGCATGAACAGCACAGCGGTTATAAACAGGCATCCCCTCGTCGGTGGACAGAGCCAGATCCTGCACAGGAGACAAAAGAGACGTGAGCGGGGAGAACGCAAAAGTTCACCACAACTCCTAAAATAACTGGTATTTTAGTTAAAGACTGTCCGCTTTTTTTTTTAATTGGCAGATAACACCAGCCACAATCATTTTAAAACAAATCAAAGAAGCAAGTGGATAAAACACATTACGTGCTGATGTACCTGCAAGGCGAGTGCCAGCCGAATGAGGTCCACCACCACCTCTTCGTTGGCCAGCTCCACGCTGAGAAGACCCAACAGGGCGTAGAGGGTCTCGTAGTGCTTCCGACCGCTGCTCTGCTCCTTGCAGCCCAGGTAGATGTGTCGGTACAGCTGCTGGCCGTGCTGTGAGCAGGAGAGGGAGAATTATGAGTGAGAAGAAGGTAGGAGAGGGGGAAAAAAAGGTGCACTCTGTCTTTAGCTGCTCTGTTTTCCAGCAATCCATCACAAGAGAAAATATTCATATGAAACTCTAACCTTTTTCATGAATAAGTTGTCCTGTCTGGAGCACTTGTCGACTTTGAGTTTGAGCACAGAGATGTCCGAGATGATGCTGCGTGGACAGAAGGCACAATGATTAACAGATTGTATGATATACACACAGAAACCCACCGACCTCCTGCGAACACGGCCACACACCTTATGTCAGAGAACTTGGGCGTGTTGTCGTGCCTGTCGATGAGACTGAGAAGGATCTGGAGCACCAGCAGCCGAACCTCTGGATCCTCGGTGAGAGAGAAGGACAGCAGCGGCTCCAGGAAAGAGCTGGGCAGGGCTGTCAGCATGTTGGTGGTCTGGTAACCCGCCGTCACCTGAGAGATTGAGGATCATGAGAAGTTTGTGGTTTGCAATACATCGTATGTCACTTTTGTATCTGAGTAATACAACATTTCAAGAGTTTTTTACATGACTGTCAAATGTACAAAAATGACATGTTGTGTGACAGGAATACTCTTCTGGTTTGGTGAACACTGGGTTTGTCCAAAACCTGGATGGATGCTTTCAGCATGTTTGGTTAAAAAAAATTAAATCACAGAAGACAAATGTGAGGTTGTGTACAGGAATGAAAAGCTGACTAAATATCAATATGATGGAAAAAATCTCAGATGATAAGAGTACTGCCATAACAAACATAGTTTGTTTGTTTTTTTTCTTAAGAGCCCTACGCTGAGAGTTTGATGGATGAAAGCTATTGAGGACTGAAGTGTCACCTTGAGTGATTGGACTTCATTTAGGTCTTGTCTACAGTTCAGGCACGGTGATAAATACAGCTAGTAGCAATATTATATAAAGTCCATAAAACACACCTCTGCAGTGTCTCTGTTTTTTGTCATTTAGCTCTAAATGGCATATTCTGATACACACTTAGTTTCTCTGTTTGTTTAAAAATTCATTTGTGTTTGCATCTCCCGCTTCAGAACTACATAAAGAACTACATTTTTAAAAAACATTTTAAATGAATAATGATAAAACAAGTTGAAAACCTACCTGGACCAGTGACTTCAATAACATAACCTGAATCATCCTGGTGCCCTCAGGCCTGGATATGAAAGCAAAGATACACATTAAAAAGTTTATTTCATCAACATTCAGCCTACACACATCTATTTATAAAGTGCTGTGGGTTAAAGGATGGAATAAGCAATATACAGAATTACATTAAGGCAAACAACGTTCAGTTTGTGTGCAGGTGTTTGTATGTCTTGGGCACGTGAGTAACATACCCAGAGCCGGTGGAGGGCAGAGTTGGGTGAATCCCTGGGACGGGAATCTTTCCCATGATGAAGAGCATGACCTCCGACCTCTGGTATGTTGGAAGAGTGTTGGCAAATGAACCTGAAAGGGAAGAGGTGGAAAAACAGAGGACAGAGAGGTGAGCAACAGAAGAGTAGGGGGAGAGTTTGAAGCCAAATGAAAAAACAAAACGTACGCGAGGAAAGAGATAAAAGCAGACATCAACACTTATCTGTACAGAACTAACACACGCAGGCATAAACACAGACATACGTGAGATAAACATAAACACCACAAACTGATCCAGTCTAGGTGGATTTCTTGCAAAGCCTCCCACACACACAGACACACACACAATCTCTCTCTCTCCCTCACACATACAGACTCACCGATGGTCCTGATGACCGCCTCCTGCAGCTGCCTCTCCTCGTGAGCTTTGATGATCTTGGTGCCGATGTTGGTGCTGCCGTCGTAGGAGCCGGTCAACTCGTAGTCCACGCTCAGACGGAGCTGCCGCAGCAGAGTGTTGAACACCTCCAACACTGTGGGACCTGTGCAGACAAACAAGGAGTCGTGTAAAGACCGGCTTACCCTAATAATAAAAATCTGATGTTCGTGACACGCCAGTCGGTATATAGTGCGTATCTGCCGGCTCACCTACGGAGCCGCTGGCTGCAATGGCAGCTGCCTCCAGCAAAACCTCCACTATCCCAGCTCGCACTGTGGCTGAGTTCTTGCTGTTAGCATCCAGGTGACCGAGAAGCTGCTGGATTACTAAGTGAGAGTGCTGGGACTGAAAAGAAAGGAGAGAATGAATAAATGAATGATTGAAATCAGACCGAAAAGTCGAGAGAAAACAAAAACTACTCATTTACAGTGAGTCATTCAAGCAGGTAGCACGCTGACTGCTTTTGAGAGGAAAAATGTCATTGACTTGATTTTCTTTTCCCCCCCATTCAGGTTCAAAATGAATCACAGCTATGAGGAGATGTTTTAACACCCAAAAGGAATCTTTAAAGACCTCTAATTCTTCGGCTACTTCATGAATAAAAGAACACGTTTCAACTCTGGGCTGCTGAATGGTGAAATAACCGCCTGCTGGGATGAAAACACTGTGATTTGGTAAATCACACTAAATGTCAGAAGCTTCCTTCTGCTCCTGGATTTACGGTCAACAGATTGAAAGAGAGAAAAAATGGCGAGGCGGCATAGAGGTCTTTGAGGACATTCAGGCGCTGAATCACTTGCCTGTATGGAGTACATGATGATTTTGAAGCAACGCACCGCAAAGGTCTTCCCCTCCCATAGAGAGTGATTATCTAAGTGCCTGGGGGAACACAGACAGGTAGAGAGAGGTAGGGAGGATACAGAAGATGTAATTATATGGTGCCAGTGGTGATGGAAAGCAAATATAGTTCCCCAAAAATCAATGACCTGAAGACTCCAAATGTATTTTTTTACATTTAAAAATCATGAACACTTCATAACAGAAAACCAGAGGAAAGGAGAGATATTTATGTCATAAAAATGCATAGATGCACAATGTTTACAGACCGCAATCAATACTTGAGGCATTTATACAAATGTAAGCATTAAAGTGGTCATTGAATTTTGAAAACACAAAAAGTGCATTACAATGCTAAAAAAAAAAGCCCAATCAATAAGAACGGTTAGGTTCACAACATCCATCTAACACAAACGAGATGAGTACTGCTGAACAGTTGGTTGAAGAATCCTTATGTACATAGAGAGAGAGAGAGAGAGGCGGATAGAGTGTTATAAATCTGTAAATTATGAAACAGACAGAGACAGTGACGGATGGACGAGAGCTGGTCTCACACAGAACTTGACAAGTGAGACGAATTGGAGTGAAAATTGAGAGAAAACTGAAAAAGGATAGATCCAGGCTGTTCAAAATGAATATAAACGTAATATATAACTGCCCAAGAAAATGGCAACCAGGGATGGACTCAAGTGGATTCTGGAGTACAAAAAAAAAAAAATCTATAAAGACATTAAAGGATTACAAATCTGTGAAATTTTCCAAACTCCAAGTCCCTTGTGCATCTTTGAAATGTTTGTGGGGAAAAAAGATCCTGCTTTATACTGACTGGCTTTTTGTTTTGTTATTTATATCAACTTTAAAATGCCGCTTGTATTCCTGCAAGGACATGATATACATAAAAGTACTGGTTCATATATTTTATAGTAGTATTCCTCAGCAGATCTCTGATTTAATTTAGCTCTGACTTCTAAAGAAAATGTAACCTTATGGTCAGCCACACAGCTTACTGACAACTTTAGTGAAATATAAAGCAGGAAGGATTAAAACACGAGCTGGGATGCAGGAAATGAAGCCACAAGGGTTAAACAATCGGCTGACAGACAGAGATATAAGAACATGAGCAAACGCTATGAAAAGGGAACGGCTGAGACGGATTAGAAAACACAACGGAAGAGATGAATTGATTCAAATAAGAGAGACGAAAAGAAAGCGTGAGATGGATAGAGAGAGGCACAACTAAATTAAAACATCAGAAAACATCAAAAGCCCAGTAAAACTGCGAAAGAATCACAACCTTGCGAA
This sequence comes from Terapon puta, assembly GCA_028564955.1. Taxonomy (NCBI): domain Eukaryota; kingdom Metazoa; phylum Chordata; class Actinopteri; order Centrarchiformes; family Terapontidae; genus Terapon; species Terapon puta. The sequence continues at coordinate 10,575,071 of JAOXYL010000036.1, read as the reverse complement.
GCAGACCTCAACATAAGTGTCTCATCTGCACATCATGCACTCGCATCTCGTCAGAAATAACTACGTAACCTTGCATTGACCTTGTTCCGCACCCTCGGGCCAATCGGCGCAGAGATCAAAGCGCCGCACCGTAGGACTGAGATGCACCCTTCCCTCAGATTAAGTCGATACGTCAAGATCAAATCACGAAAAACAAAAAAAACGTCTGGCGCAAGAAAGAGTTTGCAGGGTTGTCTCACATCAGCACGGGTGTGACGGCATTCTTGATGTTGCCATAGGCAGCTCGTCCCAGGAGCTCCCTGAAGCAGCGCTCCGTCAGCTCCACCGGGCTTTCCTTCTCCTTCTCCGACGCCTGCAGCGGCGAGGGGGAGCGGCTGGTAGGGAGCGATGCAGGTGAGAAAGCAGAAAGGAGAAGGAGAGGAGAGGGGAGGAAAGAGCAGGGAGGAGGCGAGAAGACGAAGGGAGGGAGAGGCGAGTTGGGAGGGGGGAGAGAGAGAGAGAGAGAGCGAGAGAGTTTGAATTAGATTGAACAACACTTCTACAAAGGCTCAATTTTTATTTACAGAAAAACACTCTTTACACTGCTGTGTCACTGCAGGCTTCCTTCTCCCTCTGCAGTCGTCATGTTTGCACACATTTGCGTACGGCACGTCTGTTATCGCTATGGGAGACATGTCCGAGTCTAAGTCTGAATCTGTGTCTGCGCGTGTGTGTGTGTGTGTGTGTGGGCGCTCACACCAGGTCCAGCCGTTCTTTATCCTCATGCATACTTAAAACCTCCAGCATAACTCTATCTTGGTCATGACTAGCCTCGGGTGGTCCAGCAACGATGACATTATTTATTAACAGCCTAACTCTTTCATCTCGCCTGCTGCCGCTGTGGAGGAAATGTGACTTCCTGCCTCTCGGTGGCTCCTCTAACCCCGCAAACGTGGGAAACTCAGATGTGTGCGGTGCCGCTGTTGTTGAAAAGGTTTAGCATTTGTTCAGCGGCAACGCATAATGCTTACAGAGCCTCTGTCATTGACCCCGCCCCCCTGTCCAATTGAAAAGTGCACCAACAGGAGACTCCGTTCTAAGGTCATCCTAATAGCCTCTCGCTGCACAGTCATGTCTAATGATTCATAAACTCTTTTGGCACGAGGAGAAATCAGCATCGCCATCTTCTCAAGGCCGCATCGCGACCTCCTGTCTGCTTCCATCAAACAAAGGGCCGCAGAGGATGCTTTTGAGTCTGTGAAAAGGCGCATTTGTGGCGAAAAATATTCATGTTGAAATCTTGCTGCTGAGGAAAAACCTGGAGGAAAACATGCCTTGTGAACATAATGACTGTGAGGGCACTGAGTGACTTCAAAACCAATCAATCGTGCCGGTCTATCGAACAAAACGGGGACAGAAAGAAGATTTCACAACATCCAGAAGTAAACTTCCCACAGAAATCAGTCTTGAGTGTCAGAAGGCTTTGCTGTGCCTGAAGATGATCTTTAAATGAACTTGTACGTGCGCACGGGGATTAATGCAGAGAAAAATACACCATCTGTGAGTTTAATTAGACTCTGCACTGACTGCTGTGGGTTTTTTCATGGCTGGTGGTGACTGGCTCAACGCAGCGTGCGGAGGAATGGAGGATGCACTGCAGGGGGCAGTCCTCATAAACACACACAGGGTGAAGGGAAGCTGAGAGGGAAATGTGTCTCTCTGCGGGGGTCCGTCTGTCTCTGTCTCCTTCTGTCCATCTGTCTCTCTCTTCCAATAACCTCCCCTCCTCCATCATTCTGCTTTCTTATTATCAACCCTCCACCCAATCTTGTACCATTCTTCTCGCTGCTCTTCCCCCCTTTGCTCCCCTCACCTTCGCATCTCGGCATTGACGTAAGAGTGAATTTCAGCGTGTGGAACCCTGCCAAGAGAAGGTCTCTCTCTCTGTCTCTCTCTCTGTCTCTCTCTCTGTCTCTCTCTCTGTCTCTCTCTCTCTTTTTCTACTTCAGTCTCCTCCCTCTCAATCTGCAGGTTGTGCTTGTCCGTGGACACTGCAGGCGGGCGAGCGGACGCCCGTGAGGGGAGCAGAGCTGTCAGCGGCTTCTCTCGGTGATGACAATGATGATGAATGACGTGAGCGACGGCTGACTAGACTGCCGGGACAAATATGGCCCAACAGAACACAAACACCAGCAGTCCGCTGAAACACAATGGACGGTGTGACCGAGGCACGGTGGGTCAACGCCGAACCATTTTGGGTCATCAACTTTCTCACCACATGTCGGCACAGCCTGGCCTTTTGTGAGTTACCATGTGGTCATAATCGCTTAAACTGCAGCCGCTAAGCCCTTCAACGAGGGAGCACAGAACAAAATGCCAGTGCATATAAATTCAAATATAATACTGTATCTAATATTCATAACAGGTTCTTAGGGTTCTATTTGTGGGTAAGATCTTGCATTAATTTTCTTCAGGATCAACATTATCATACTAAATATGATTTAAGCATGAAAAAATAATGCAAATAAACCATGAAGTGATCTCAAAAATCACTGGGTTATTCAGGATATTGTTGGGAAGATTGAAACAAAACACTTGGAAAACTTTGCAGCAGATAAACAGGAACATACAAAACCCAAACCAGCTGCTCCTCACCTCTCTGTGCGCTCTCCACTCTGCAGGTTGAAAAGCAGAGAGGGGACGATCTTGTCCATGTGCTGAGGGTCCCAGATGTTGGCCTGCAGCTCATCATTCACCGTCTTCCTCACCACACCCTGCAGGCCCTTGATACCTGCCATGCGGATCCTGGAGGTAACAGACAGAGACATCAGACATTACAGCTGAAGCTATAAATGGATGATTATATTTAGGAAATCAGACATTTGTCTGTAGCCTTCAGTGTTTGCTATATTTAACTGTTAACACTTTGTCTATTTTTGGCAGATGACAAGCATGATCAATTTAAAAAGGATTTAACTTTGTTAACGGAAACAGTAAAAAATGTTCAAGGGCAGTGGTAGTCCAATAAAAGAAGTAGACTAAAAACAGCAGTTGCTGATTAATACTGGCGCAATCAAGCATCTGTCTCACTTGGTGCGGATGTCAGGGTCCTCGTAGCTCGAGTGGCACATCTCACTGAAGCGCGACACAAAGAAGTCATAACTGCGGTGGTACGATGGCGTGTCCTCTTCTATGTTGGCAAACTTCACAAACTGAGAAGGGAAGAGAGGGCGGGGAAGGACATTTTAATGTTAGGCTGAAACTCAACTATTCTCAACTACAGTAACAAGTCGGCATCTCAAAAGCCCAAGTTTATTAAGAGTTTATTCAAATTTGATTAAACACTCTTTAATGAAATAACGCTAAATCCCCACGGTGCATATCTCCTAAATTAAAGTCAAACCGTAGCGGCATAACATCTCATTAAGAGTGAAAAGCACAGGGCAGAGGGGGGGCTCCCCCACTGGGCCAGAAAATGTCACCATTTAGGCAGGCTGACATTTAGCTCCACAACACTCTCCAATTAATAAGTTATGAACTGGATTTCCTTAGAATGGAGACAAAAAGGACACCACCTGAAGCAAGACTTACGTAATGAATGTTCAGTAAAGCAGATGATAATTAAAGCACATAAATTCCCCATTCCAAAAGTAACCAGCAACCCAAAACACAAAGAAAAAGAGAGCCTCTGTACATATTGTGAATCTATTTCCTGTGTGCACAATGAGAGTTTGGAGCGGGGTGGAAATTAAATGAAGTACCCTTGAGCAAATTAAATGAAGTGAACCCATAACTGCCTTTGTGAAGCTGCTCTGCGGCTGCAGTAAATTGCTGCAGCAGTTGATACCCGTAAGGTCCCCAGTATACCTCAACTGTGTTTCTGCTGAAACAAAAACTCTCTCTCTGATTAAAAACAGGCAACGGAGAAGTGAGATTATCAGCGGTTCTGTTGTGACCCAAGGCTACGGCAGGAGAAACTAACCCCTGCCCTCAGTCTTTTCCGTCAGAGAGTCATTCGTATGAGTAACAGCAAGTTGACAGAAACACTAACTCAGGTATTGATGTGTTGGAGAGATGGATTTTGTTGGAAAAGGGCTATGCGGCAGCCTCTAATCTCACTCCTTTCACTTCACCTTAAACCGGTCAGCTTCAGATCAGACATACAGTTCACACCAAGGGGGAAAGATGCAGTGTCGGATCCCCATGGAAACACATTTGTTTGCACTGAAAAATACAGTGCACGGATGGCAGCATCTGTGAGGAGGATCTGGGTTTTGTTTGCCCTGAGTTAGGACTGAACAACTGCAGCACGTGTTCAATAACAGGCACTCTGAATGCAAAGCTTTAAAAAACCCAGCCAATTCTGCACAATGCTTCGAATACTTAGTGATTATGGTAAACAGTAAGGCAGCGCATGATTAATTACGCAACACTGGCGCATGCATAGTAGTGGTACGGTCTTCCATTTGTCCTAAATAACACACCCATGGGTGCGCAGAAATGAGACTGATAGCACGAAGATTTAAAGTGAGAGGCTGCCGTCTCTTGTCAATCTGCGGAGATGACTGCGGAGCTTTGCCAGTGTGGTCTGCAGCTAATCTGATTTCCTTCGTGTGTCCTCTGCTGACCTGGCCCGCAGCGTTGATAGCTGCTTCCCACATCAGAGGACGCTCATCACTCACTCTCCTCTCTCCCCGTCGCCCTCTTGTTGTGCTCTGATCGTCTTCAAATACTAACGCGGCGTTCCTCTCAAGGTTAACATCTTTCACTTTGTCCTGTCACATCAGGGAAGCAAATGCGCCCTGTCAACTTCTGATGAGATAATACCTCCAAATCCACTGAAATGGGCAGAATTTGATGCGATAGAAAAGCGTAGAAACTCGGACACATTAGACACATTAGTGACCAGCAGCTGGGGATGTGGGTATTTATCTAAATTTATAACAGCAAAACAAGCTGTCTTAGCTTAGCCTACTTTTTTGTGTCCAGTGATTTTTATAGCAAAGCAAGTTGTTTTTTTCTTATTATATTGACAGTGCATGTCCTTTTGAAAAACTATCTGAAAATAAATGCCAACAAGGTAAACGAACTTGAATAGTCCATCCAACTTAAGTAAAACTAACTTTCAAGACTTACCGGATGACATGACTCCTTATTGGATATCAGTTATTGATTGGAGGCTGCACTGAACTGATCTTATGGATACCAACATAACTGGGCTTGAAGAAAGGTTAAACCCAATTGTATCACTCTTTATATCTGATTTGTTTTCTGATGCACCATCAAGTTAAAAATCTGTGTACGCTGTCGGTCTGAACACAAGAGGAGCTCTAACAGTTTTGTTAATTAGAAAGTTTTTTTTCATGATCTGTCATTTCCCTTGTATTACTTTTATTCAGGGAGACTATTGAAGTCAGAGAGAGAGTGGAAGAGTGTGTCTGCCAGCGAGAAACACTTCAGCTATCTTCAGTCAGCCACATGTCACTGGGATGAGAGTTATATCACCTCAATTCCCCCTGAAACATTCAGCCTATTAAATAATGTGTTCAAAGGAAACTATAATCATTTTCTAGGTTATTAGGAAACACACTCACAATCAGAAAATCAATAAATACAGACACAGATGAAGACTCAGGAATATGAAGTCATTTTTCTGTCCCTCTCAGTGTGAAACGTCACTGGCACATAAATACAGGGAGGTTGTTCATGTGGAAGTGTTTGTTAAACAGGTATCTGGCTACAGAGAGAAAACACTGCTGCTCTGCCACAGATAACCGTGTGCCTTTATCCACATTAGTACAGTGTACATGCCCGCAGGCACAAACTCCATCAAAAGTCTCAACAGCTGTTAAAGCCGACTGACAGCTGATCCAGCTGAGATCAGCTGCGGCTGTCATCCGAGACAAATATTGCTGCATGCGATGTTTCAGAGAGGACGACTCATTACTCTAAAGACATTTTCTTCTTTCCTCTCTCTTCACATGGTTTCACTGCATTTCCTGTTGCATCCTTGGTGCAGAGGGACAGAAGGGAAGGACATGCATGAGGGAAACAAGACTTGGTGTGCGCTCTTTGTTTGGCTGTTTCAGAGCTGCAAAACATCTGATGGGACTCTTTAACTCGTAATATGACACTGGAAACTCACAGAGTTGGTCCCAAGGATCTGCAGGCTGGGTTTATCGGACTCCAACAACTTGCGCACCATCTTGAGGAAGCTCTCCACAAACAGGTTGATACTCTGACAGTGACAAGCCATCAGCAGCTGGTCCAGGGCCTCCATGGCTATGCACACATAGCTGAGGAGGGGAAAGACACACAAAAACATCTGGATGATACTATTAACCCTGTTGGTAGACACATTGTGTGTCTGGATACCACGTGTAAAATAATACATGCTTATATTCTGTCTGACTGCACACAGCAACAGAAATCAAAATGTGATCATCTCTGCCAGACGAACTCTGGAGACTCGCGCGTTGAACAGATTTCAGCTGGACTCTGCCAAGTGTAAATGTAATCTGTACAGGCTGTTTGCACTGGCGAGAATCATCACAGTGCGTCCTAGTCATGAGTCATAGAGGACAACAACTTCTGTAGCATATAAAGTAAGTACAGAAAGTACAGATACATCACTGTCGGTGACCCTGCGTTAGCTAGTGTTTTAAAAACCTCAACCCGTCTCCCTGTCTGTGTGTCTACTTTGAACAGAGGGCACAAAAAATGCTTTTTTAATACACAAGTGTCAAAACCAGATAGGGATAGATATCCTTTTATCAGATTTATAAAGAAGATATTTAAAGCACAAAGCTCTTTGACAAACCTCAAATTCTTCAAAGGTCTTTAATGTATTAGCTTTGATTGTGCTCTATTAAAATCTCTAAGAAGGCAGCAGAGGATGAAGGAATACACAAAATAAGCAACATTTATAAATAGTGTTTGTCAGGGCAGTGACAGCTGAAATGTTTTCTGAGAGACTGTTCTGAACGGCGATCAGACGGCAACGCTCACCCGTATCTGTGCCGGGCCACATCCCTCGACAGTCTCTCGGACAGGTAGGCTCCGATACGGTCGAGCTTCTCTGGAGCCGACAGGGCGTAAAATGTCAGCTTCTCCATGTTGGCCTTCACCAGCCCATCCTGGGAGGGGGGAGATGGAAAGAGGGGGAGAAGAAAGAAGATGGAGAAAAGTGTTTTAAATGCAGCTACTCTTAGATCAGGTGAGCGGTACAATCAATAAATAAAGAAGCAGCTGGTTAAGATGGTTAAAAAAGCAGGTTTCTTTTCACTGAGAAAACTCCAGTGACATTTTCCATAAGTAATGAGAAAGAGATAACATTTCTCCATTAACATGTCTGAGCTAATGTGATAGTGTGTGTTCTGAAGTGTGTACTTATCCTAAAAACCCAAATGTAGGAGTATAACTAGATCACTAAGTTTCACCACCTACTTCAGCCCTTGACCTACTTCTCTGCTCTCGAGTCTGGTCAGCGGCAGGAGGGAGCTAAAAACATCTACAGCCCATTGAGATCCTGTTTACATTTTGACAACAGCCAACAGACAGGAAGCGCTCTAACATGGTGAGGTTTGATAAGATAGCGGTGTAATGTGAAGGACGCATGCGGACTGGTGGGGTTTGTTGGAGTTATACACTCTGAGTACGTAGCTTTGCCGAAGCAAAGTGGCTCTAAAAATACTAACAGTGATACATGGGCAGAATATCATTCATCATTTACAAAGAAACCCAGTGGAAGAAAAATCCTACTGAGTTTTTCCCATTTGTGGAATGTTGGACACAAACAAAATAAAACCACAAGAGCGATTCCTTGATCTAAAAGCTTTGAATCCTGTTAAGAGAATAAATATTTTGCAGTCGATGGAGAGTTATCCGAGAGAGGACAAATTCATGTTATGTTAAATCTTACATCTTATATACTGTATATATGTGTGAGAGTGTGTGTGCGTTTGTGTAGCTCCTTGTCTATAGCATCAATTGCGCGTTTTGACATCTCATGGAAGGAAACACACAGGTGTAATTAACAACATTAACGATGGCTGCCTTATTCGATTTAAGGTTGTCCAGTTCCATGGCCTTGTTTTTGTGCATGCCCAGTCATTAGCATGGTTTCCTGGCACACCTAAATGAACTAGGAAGCCTCATTAATGTTATTAGTTGCACCACTGCTTTTCCAGCAAGGACACAAACTGTCTGCTGTGAAAAAGTGGCTACTCCTCTCATCAGAAGGTTATTTTGGCAACAGCTCTGCTTCTGTCTGCTTCTCTAAAACATCCTGTGGCTGGACTCCATTATCGATCACATAGCAAAACTGCAGCCGACTATAAAGCAACTCCCTCCAGTTGAAAAGCCGATTTTTTGTTTGTTTTTTTTGTTCGTTTCAGTCAATTATTTTGCAGTTCTTTAGGCGCATAGACCAGGCTCCGATACACTACTAAGAGGCTAAATCAAGGAAAGTCTGAGCCTCCGCTTCGTTGTTACAATCTAATCATATCAAATCCCATTTAAACTAGTAATGTACACCACTGTGAGGACATTTTGTGTGGACAGAAGAAACATGCGGGGAATAAAATTGATCTTACCTCACCAGCAATTATCTAGGAGAGATGCCGAAACACAGAAAACGTTTACACGCACACCCACACGCTCACAGAGACACAATTTTGAGTAAATGTTATCAGAGGGCTTCATTATTCCCGAGCTGCCGGGACACTGTTAGTTACAGTCTCAGTCTCAGCGGCTTGAAGCCAAACTTAGAAGCCATTTTGGGAGCACAATAAGCAGGTGCACACACACACACACACACACACAAAACAGGGAAACGAGGTCTGTGTGTACGAGTATTTGCAGTTTTGGCCACAGATCTGACAGGTAAAGTGGGTTACTGCAGCAGCAAAGAGGCACTTATGAAAAGTTTCCCCTGCAACAAATCAGCTCCTTTTTCTCCACCCAAATTAATTCTCTTTATGACTCATCTCCAATAGATCTCAGCTAATCCGAGAAAACGGTAGCAAAGTCGAGCTCTGTTCGGCAGCTTTGAAGATGATAAGCAGGTACGGAGGTGGTGCAAAGTCTTTTATCACATCTACCTCACTCTTCATATATCTAAGATATTATCATAACACTGTGTTTACAGTTACCGGCCAATGGGCTGAAGATGGAAAGCTTCCAATTAAATCTGGTGCTTATTTCCCACATTTTTATATAATATGTGTTCGATTGTGTTGTTGGAAAGATTAAACTTGATAACCTAGTAAGATAAAAACTAATCTTCAAAGATCCCGCTCTATAATTTAACCACTAGCAACATCCACATTGTACCTATGTATCATTTCACTGAAGATTTGTCAGCTTCACAAAGCTGTTCGGGTTCAGAAAGGCATTACTGGAGGAACAGAAAGTGTAACTTGATCTTCTCACCTCTGGGTCTTCTGGGAAGATGTTGTCTACCAGTCTCTTGTACCGAGGCCTGAGCGCCCCGCAACAACCACAAACCCCTGAGGAAGAGAAGAGGAGAGAGAAAAAAAGAGAGGAGATGCTCAATTAGATTCTTACTGCGGTGTGACTGACCGAAATGCAATAAATGCAAAGAGAAAGAAAAACAACAAGTCCTCTTCTCGTCTCTTCTTTGTAGCAGCACTAATCTTTTCTGTGAAAGTTTGTGTAAATGAAAGAACACAGTGCCCACAGTGACTAATAAGATATGTCTTAAATCAGCCCAAAGGTAAGGTTAGAGACGGTATATACTGAAGGTGAGGTTAAAATCCTTGTGTAATAAAGAGACACGCTCATTTACATTTGGGAGACAGTAACATGTGATATAGACTAGAGCTGCAACAATTAGTTGATAAATCAATCAGTAATTAATCACTATTAAATACTCAATTACTTTGATAATGGATTAATCATTTTAAGTCACTTGTGTAAAGAAAACGCCTCCAAATTCTCTGATTTGGGCTTTTAAATGTAAATATTTTCTGGTCTCTTTAGTCCTCTATGACAGTAAAATGTGGAAACAAAAAGACATTTGAGGACATCATCTTTTTTTTCTTTTTCTAGACATTTTACGGACCAAACAACTGATTGACTTCTTGAGAAAATGATTAAAGCGACAATGAAAATAACTGTTAGCTGCAGGCCTGTTATACAGTAACGCTAACTGACTAATAATGACTTCACATCAACAACATACTGTATCACCACAGAGGCAGCGGAAATGAAATGAGCGATGTCAACATGCGGAGCTGTAACAACTGTCAGCCTGACTTGTCAGCAAGGAAAACACAGCTGCAGCTTATAAAATAATAATATGTAGGCTAGAAACACTCTTTGCATTTGGAAGAGTGTTATTTCAGTGGCATACTTGAATATAAACATGAACAGTGTTAATGCTCTAGGTTGTCTAGCTTGTTGTGTGACAGGTAAAAGTGATTGGATTAAGCATAGAAAAGCAGGGAATATAATAAGAGGTTGATACTGAATAAGGAAAGACCACACAGACTGGCAGAACGTTCACTTTATCAGGGTAAAACCACACAGCAAGCATCTACAAAATGACATAGTTGCCAAATGTTGAATTAAAAATAACAATGTCAGCACTGGCATAACTCCATCATTCAAGCTACGGAGTCCAAGATTGAAAATGTGAAAGATATGCTCTTCTTTACGGAGCTTCTGGTAAACAGAAGTTTGGCCAAGTGAAGGTAATTCAGTGCAAAAATGTCTGAGGAAAGCCAGATATGGAAAAAAGGACGAGAGTCACAATAACACTGCTCAGATAATACACAGACTCACACACAAATACACACACACACGCTGTCTCTTTTTCAATGCAATCAAGACAGCCTTGAAGAAAAAGCTGCAACACACTGAACAGTGATTTTTCTGACTTTGCATTGAGCAGAAAGCAAGCGAGGCAGCAAGAGAGAGCTGGATTCTGATTGGCTGAGGGAATTCAGCAGTGGTGAGTCATGAGGGGACACTGGGAGAACGAAGAAACCAAAAAGGAAAAAGGGATAACCTCCAAAAAAACCCAAATAAATTACTTAACCCTTCACACAACTCGACACAACAATGCTGTTCGTCCTGCTTACGCGGAGCAAAGATACATGAGTGAAGGAGTCACAAAAACTAATGAAATTAAAGTAGGTCATTATGCTGTAGGTTTAATGAAGGATTTGATAGCCTTCATTAAACCTTCACGTTTGACAAAAGAGCAACAATCTGCAAAGAAACAGCTTTTCTTTCCTCCCTTCCTTCCTTTGTCCCTCCTAATGTCATTTTCCTTCCATCTATTCTTCCATTATTCATTATTTCACTTTGCTGTGACGGCGCACAGATTGACTTTTTGCTGATGTGGCACTAAAACCTTATTCTGAGAGCAAACTGACCAGACATTAAAAAGATTACCAGCCACCTCCTCCCTCACCTACAGCGCACTGTGTCCAACATGCGGTTCACTGTCCCTTGATTCATGACACCAGGACACATTTCATCTCTTCAGTGCACCACCAGAAATGTATCAGACCTGTTGTGCCTCGTGATTCCACGCTGTTCACACTGTGGAGACACCCATCCTGCGACAGGGATGAGACTAGACCCGAACCAGCTGTCGTGCTCGTGCTACAAAATTCATTCCCTCAATAGAAAATGCACCGAACGGGCACATTTCGCAGAGATGATGGAGGCAATCAGCTGCCACGTGCCTGACTCACAAATGCAAATGGACGAGCTGAGCCCGGCAAGCCAACACCTACTCGCCAGACGCACGACAGCCAAGTTTCCTGTGCAGCATAGTCGATTTCCCGCTGATGTATAGCTTTAATAAAATGAAAGAAATTAAACCACTGTAGACGCAGACAACTGCAAATAAAGTAAGGCTGAGGAACGAACACAGACACATAAACATACACATTATACTTCCAGATCGCTGGAGTACAAGGTCCACACACAAAATATTGAGCAGCAAATAACAATCATCGTCATTATGGGTTGATAAATCTAAAAAATGTCAAACGTCAATGTCAAATTTCTACAGATCAGTGTGTTGTCTTGAAATTGCTCCTCGTGATTGATTTATTATACTGGGTGAACTGAGGTGATGATTTAAATTAGGAACCGAAAACTGCAAGTTTAGTATTTTAGTTGTATCCCAACTTTTCGCATCTAAAATAACTCACAACGGTACAATGTTGTGAGTTATTTCATCGTAGTTATTTCAAACAAAGGACAATGTCAGTACAAAGTGCCAGTCGCTTGCCCAAGGACAGTCTGACATGTGGAAAGGAGGAGCTGAAGATCGAACTACCAACCCGCCCTCCCTTCTGAGCAACAGACGCTCCAATGACGCTCCCTCGTCTGGGCTACTCTTACACTCACTAGCTTTCTGGTATGTTATCAGCGACCTACACCAGGGAGGAGGGCAGTCAGCAGCTCTGGCAGGATGTCCTTGAAGAGCCTTTTAATAGAGTAAAAAGCATCTTTAGTGTCTTTACCGCTTAAAAGCTCGTCTCTTTCAAGGCCTCTCTGAAAGTTCTGCTGGACTCTACGGCGGGAGCTCTGGTGGAGCTCAGCCTTATCTCCGACAGCTGTGTGTCTGTTCATGGTGCTGCTCCTCTCTCCTCCATCACTTCAAACACTAATGAGGCCTCTGAACCCTTCTTTCCCTCCTTCCCTCCCTCCCTCTCTACCTCTGTCCTTTCCTGCTGCACCCACCCACCCAACCTCCCTCTCTCATCCTTGCTGTACTGGCCCGGGGCCTGAGTGTGGGAGTCGCCGATGAATTAATGAAAATGCGGCAGGTCCCAAGTGTGGAGAGGAAAGGGTGGAGGACAAAAGAGCGACAGAGACACAGGCAGCGAGAGAGAAAAAGACACAGGGATGGAAGTGTGATGGGGGAGGTGGACTGTGATGCACTGAGTGAGTCACAGATTAGTGCTACTTATTGCATCGTCTTTGTCCAGCACAAATCTGTCCTGTCCTCTCCGTCAGCCAGGGGAGGGGAGAGATTTTTAGAAGACAGGTAACTTTTTTTTTTTTTTAAGCAGGGCAAACTTCAGTTGCGCTATTGTGCAGATCCACAATAAATGCAGACAGCTCAGTGGGTGTAGCAATTTACATTTTATTCCAGATCCCTGTGGTGCGCTGACAGCATCTGCATTTTCCATTCTAATTGGTTATCAGCAAGTTCTATTTATTCAGGTATTGTTCTGTATTTTCCTCCATTATTTAGCGTGACCAAAAAGTCAAACTGCATTTTAGTAAAGGGCAGTTATTGTGGTATCTTTAATGGGCACGTATAAAAAAAAATACATGTTCATAATTACTTTCAAGATGAAAGAATATATTGGCTGTTGTATGTTTATTTGGTTGTACTGATAACATTTAAAAAGGTTAGAGAAGAGTGACAAAAATCTTAAGTGCCCAACATACATATTAAATTTGACAAACTCAACAGGCATCCAGTTTAAATTATGAAAATGAGAACATTTTTGCTTGCTAAATAACATAATGGGTTAATCAATTATCTAAATTATTGCCTATTATTTTCCCTATGACAAGTTCATTCAGCTATAAAATCCAACTGCCACAGTCTCAAACATAATCATACCCTGCTTCAGTGTGAACGTGTCATGTGTGAGAGAGTTGTGTAGAGTTTTTATAAAAAAAAAAAGTAAAGAGAGTTGCTTTGTGTTTCTGGTGTTGGTAATGATGCGCTAGTTCAGAAAAAGCACAGAGAGAAAGAGAGAGAGCAACAAGGTGGGTGGACAAGAATTTGGATGACAGCGGTGAAAAGCGCACGTTGGGGGGTCTCACGACATCCGCCCACTCTCCGTGGCAAGCTGACAACACATTTAGGGGCTGGACACCGAGCTCCTCCGCCGCTCCATAGACACTCACAGATTAAAACCCACGCGCAGACGAGCACGCACTGAACGGAAGAACAATGAATTACTGGTTGTTGGTAGACAGAACAAGACAACGAGGAGGAGGCGGGCATCTCTGGAGCCACAGTTTAGGAACTCTGGCCTGTGCGATAATCTCTTACTTGTTTCACCGATCACACGCTTAAGCTGCACATCTACGCCGAGATGTGTGGATGGATTTATGAGCGTATATGTGCACACACGCGAGGGGTCTCCACCCCTCAAATCACAACAGCAGGGAGCCAGCCAATCATAATGCTATTTTTATCCTTGAAACAATGGGCTGGTACATTAACAGATTACACTCTCCATTTCCCCCAGGATGTCAGCTTAACGTTTCCACTTTAGGGTGAGAGAGAGATAGACGGAGGGGAGAACACACTGTATGATGAAGTGAGGAAAAATAGGGACAAACAAACAAAAAAAATCTGTCTCTGAAAGACATGTTTGCGCATGATAATTTTTTTTTAAACTCCTCCACATGTGCACAAAAACACAGAAAAGTGTTAATAGGAGAACTGCTCTGTGGACGGCTGGACAATAGCACACCGTGAACCAAAACCCTCTGTATTAATTTCACACAAGGACACAAGGATGTTACTTTGAAAGGAAAAGGCAAACTAATTACAAACACACACACACACAAGGTGGTGTGTGTCAAAAAGCCCAGCGCATCTTGCAGTGTCGTATCCGCACCTGCTGTCTCAAAGTG
>JAOXYL010000036.1:10503430-10526632 GCA_028564955.1 Terapon puta | reverse complement strand
AAAAATGTAAAAATCAGGAGTGGACACGTTTCTTTCTCTGGTACAAGATACATTCTGCAGGTGCCATGATCTCTCACCTTGGATCGTCCATGTCAGTGCACCTCTCATGTCTGTCGTTTGTGCGAAATGGCCTCTTATTTTTTTGTATTATCTGCTCCGTTTCTTGTTTTCCTTAACCGCCGCTCCTCCAGGTACATCGTGTACGATGTCGCGCAGATTAACTTGAAGTACCTCCTGAAGACCAAGTTTAACTACCAGACATCCCTGTGGTGAAAGGGGGGCTCCGAACCGTCCTCAATGAAAAAAACAAAACAAAACAAAGACCACTGTTGCCTCCAAACGCCTGGGCTTCATTCCCTGCAACAGAAGATGTTTGGCAAAGGAGTGACACTATACCACGCTTTACAATGGTCATTGGAAATCTCAAGTCACTTTATTGCTTTTTTTTCATCAGGTTTACTAGCAGGCAGCCTTCCTTTAGTAACGCATTAGGTACTTAAATACCTACTCCAGAGATGCTCATAAGACAAACACAGTTGAGTATAGTGGTCGAAACATGGGGAATACTATGTAGACAGGTTTCGGTTTAGGAAGGAACATCAGAACATTTTTGTAGCTTTCCGTCTCACATGGTAATCTGGGATTTCAGAAAGGTCTTCATTCTTTAATAAACCAGTAGGTGATAAGGTGTAGTACCACAACACGTAGAGGTATTGAGTCGTCAAGAACCAAACCGCAGACGGAAATGAACGTTTATATTTCCGTGAGGTTAAGCCACTCCGATGAACATTTTGTAGACCGTTGAGTTCAGAGATACCGTACGAGGTTTGACATGTATATATTTGTTTTTGTCGTCTCTCAAGCCGTCTTCCTTGCTGAAAATGGGGAGGGGAGGGGGGGTTACACAAGAAAAAAACAATGTGGTTCGTGTTTACGCAAAGTATTCTGTCAAAGAAAATTGCCATGGTATGTGGTACACTTTTTCTTAGTGATTTTTTTTTTTCTCTCGCTGACCTCAAACTAAATAAAACTGAGTTCTAAAAAATGCCTGATGTTTTATTGTTGTTTTTTTTAATCTTTTCATTTGGACCCAAATGAAAAAAGGATGAAATGAAGAGTGTTGGACCTAATTTCAGTTCAATAAGCACTGCAGGAGCTGGAAAAACTTCCGCAGGACAGTAGCTTGTTGAAGTTGAATATTGTAGAAATGTTATATATAAATGGAATATGCACGCATATGAACATAATTTCTCCTAAAAGAGGCTTTTGTTGTGATAAAGTGAGTTTATACAGTGATTTTAACCTGATTTTCTGGTGATGTGTACAACTCCAGGCAAGTGGAGTTTGGATGGAAATATTAAAAATAAAATAAAGCACTCGCATCCAAATCTTAACATTGAATCAAATGGAAGAAAACTAAATCTGTAACTGAGTGTAGTGCGGTTTGAAACAATGGAGGGATGCTGAGTGCTCTTTCTGAACATTTTTACACAAGAAACGGTTTCCTTAACATTTCTCGCCGCATTTTGCACGCTGAATTGAATCTATAAGACGTTAATAAAGTCGCAGATGTGCCTGTAAATAAACAAAAAGTGGTTTGTGGTTGGTTTAAATGAGTTTTCTTTAAACACCCATATTTCTCAAATCGCCCTCCAGACAGCGTCCCGACCCAGAATGCATTTTGACAAGGTCTTTGAAAAAGCGGCGCGGCTAATTCAAGATGGCGGAGATGGACCAGCTGTTAGACGAGAGTGAGTAACAAAACAAATCCGCGGAGTTTCGCGTTGTGGAGAAGCAAGCGCTTCCGTGGCGATTAAACAAACGCCGGGCGACCACCTGCGACCACTGCACCCGGTGGCCCGTACACCCTGGCCTTTGCGTGGAGTCCTAAAAGTCGTTTTTTCCTTTAAAAAAAGACGCGAGCAGATGCCGGTGGGTCGGCTAGCGCCCGTTAGCAACAGAGGCTAACCGCGGCTAATGCTGGAGTTGAGCAAGTTACTTCAGCACTAACTGGGTAAACAAATAATGTTAGCCTAGCTGCGAGCTAACGGCGGCTAGCCTCGGGATCCTGGACAGAAATAACATTAAAAAACTGGGGCTGCCTTTACTGCCAGAGTACACAGGCTAACTATGTGCTCTGTGTTTTGCTCGTTTTTTATCTTTAATCTTCCTGTTTGACGCCCGTTATCGCCAGTTAAACGTTTCACGGCGTGTGTGTCGTTTGTTTTAAAGAGCAGGCTGAAGTTGAGTTGGCTTTTTTGGGCTAAATTGGTCATTTCAGTGAGTGTAATGACAGTGAGTGTGTGTCCAAGCTGGTGTAAGGTTAGCTGGTGGGGCTCTTGTGTTTTTTTTCTCTTTTGGCTGGTTGATGTGGCCGGTCCAGCTGATGTTGTGTCCGTGTCTGACAGCTCAAACTGGGGGTGAAGGCCTAACGTGACTCCGCTGTTACACCTCCAGAGATGTGCAGATGTTTTTCTTTCACACCTTTAATTAAACACATCACACTAACTTGAAACCGTAAAGCATTACATGGTTATCTCGTCTGTCACTGTTCTATCTTTAATCAACCATCTGCAGCATTTTATCATTTCTAATGCTGTCCTAATTTGTCCTCTTCCCCAGGCTCCTCAGCAGAGGCACTTGTCAGTCTGAAAGGTATGTGGGCTGTATTTTTAGCTGTCTGTGTTTCTGTACATTTGTTCTTGTGTGTAAAGTACATTGGGATCCACCGTGAACTGGAGGCATATCCTCTGTATGGCCAAACATACTTTGCCGACAGAGATTACTCTGTTTTGACCCTTTCTGCGTGTGTCTTAACTGACTTGCAATAGATCTTTAGGAGTCCTAAGTCCATTATTGGATAAGACTTCTGTATGACGCGCTGTAAAACACACTGCCTTACGTTTGTGGCTGATTCAGTGCTGAATAGTTAACCTGTAACTTTGTCCTCATCTTGGCAAAGATAAATATTTTGTATGAAGACCTGCAAGAAAGCTGATCTATTTCAGTCTCACTTGCAAGTGGAAGGATAATTTATATCTCCCATGATTTGAGAATAGCTCTTGACATTTGATAATGAGCAGGTCTCACTGGGGGCTCGTATCTGATGTCTGTGCAGTATTTTGAATAAATGCATTGTTTTTTGTTTACAGAGGGGAGTCTTTCCAACACTCTGAATGAAAAGAACAACTTCCCAAGAGCTCACAACACCAGGGGACGACATTCCTCCCTCACAATGGACACGGTAAGAGTCACAGTATTGGTTCGCCACTTTTAAAACTTGTGAAGTGGAGGGAGAAGAAAAGGGCATTTGTTTTTAATATTATTGTGAGTGCTTAGCTTCTAAACGTTAAATGATAAATTGGTTAATCTGATGCAGGAAGGCACAACAAGACCCTCAATTTAATAAATATTGTGGAAATGTGACTCACTAAGACATGATATTTTCTAAATTAAAGTAGCAGAAGACCATTGTAATCTCACAAAGTTGTATTTGCAGGTTAATGTATTGAATTGCATGTTATTGTATATGTGTTTAAAACCTGTTTTGAAAAATGCTGAATATGTTAGCATATATATTTACAGGTTTTGACTCCTTTGAGTTTGATGGAGTGTTAAAAATCTCAAATATTCAACAGTTTGAAAGCATATTGTGAATGAAGTTTGCATTTTCTAATATAGGATTAATGGTCAATATTTCCCATGTTTAATCTGTAAATTATAGTAGAGACTTAGTTATTAGCTACTTCAAGTCTGAATTCACTTGTTTTATATTAATTGACCTGTAATTGATAAGGAAGTCTCTTGAGATTGCGTCTCTTTTGCAATAAAGATCTGACCAAAATGGCAGTATAGAGTAGTTTATACACACATCAAGGAGAGTATGACTATTTAAAAACAGGTACACACACACACACACACAAATGAGTGATTTAATAACATTGTCTGTTACTCAGTAAAGAGGGAATTCTTGAAACGACGTGGAAGTGTTGTTGCCAGTGTTGAATATGTGGCCACTGCCCATTGATGATCTCATCAGTCGGCAGTTTCTTCTTTGCAGCTGTCTTTTCCAGCTGAGTTGTTGAATTTATGACTTCATTAAGTCTTTTCACACCAGCGTAATGTGGAAACTGAGTTTTGGAAGGAATCTGAATTCCACATACAAGTGGTCTGTATGTGGTCTAGTGCAAATCTCTAGTTTTGTTTTCCATTTCTCACTGAAGCAAAGTAGCAGGCAGAATTTCAGTGGCATAGTTTCGGACCTTTCTGGAAAATGGTGTTACCCAGTTAACCGAGAGCAACACACAGTCCTGTGTTTTAATTGGATACTTTCATCTGTGTGTGTGAGAATGGCATGTGTGTTGTATGTGTTTGAAACATATTGGCTAAATCTATGTTGTATCTGCAGGGTTGCACTGATTTAAACCAAAATGCAACTAAAGTGGGTCAGATTTTTTGTACTGCACATTAAATTTACACAAGAGTAGTGCACACAAATATTTAAATAAATATTTGCGGCTGAAGATTCATTGGCTCTCTTCATTAACTCTTGTCCCCGTGTGTCCTTTCAGCCTACACGGAGCTCAAAGAGGAGCCGTTTGTTTCGGGAGGAAGATGATCAGCCTCAGCAGCGTCTCCCCTCGAGATCCCCTCGAAGGAGCCAGAGGGTCAGCACCACGCCACAGGTGAAGACCACAAATATGATTCACAGTGAAAGGAGGGAATAATTTGGCACTTCCCAGTCTACCATTGTTTTTAAGGATGTTGAAAGTTTGGATCGGAGTTTGGTTTGGTGTACACTGCAACAACTCACCTTGTGATTGCAGTCGATGACTTTAGCAAGCGCAAAATAGTTTCTGTATTTTAGTTTACACCACTACTACACTACTACCATTTGATTAAATTCTTCATTTGATTAACATTACTTGTAAGGACCTTTTCAGAAAACGGTGAGGGTGTTAAGTTTTCAGATGAACAGACCATGCTGTGGAGTAAAACTCGACTTATTGCTGCTGCCTCTCCTTTGTTAAACAGGAGCGTCAAAGCCAGTGAGGTAAACGTGGCAAGCCTTTAAAAACAGTGCTTTGTCATTGGCCATCCAAGCACATTGAGCTGATCAGATTATAAAGAGAGTGCATCATTTGTAAGAAATACATCTTTTCAGCTACTCTCCATTATGGAAGAATAAATCAGGATTTATTTAGGCTAACCCTGCATATATACATACCTTTATTGCGGATGACCATTTGTTTGAATGTTTTTCTTTACAGAAATTTTCTAATGTGGTGACGCCAGATAAGAAGGCATCCCAGAAAATAGGACTGAGATTAAGAAACCTCCTCAAGCTACCCAAAGCTCACAAGTGGTGCATCTATGAATGGTTCTATTCCAATATTGACAGGTAAAGTATCACTTTCACATTCAGAAGACAATAATTCATTCATTCATTAGCGTTACTCAAACAGTGGACTAATTATGCTACAATATGGGCAACATATTCATGCTATTCGTGTCACATTAAAATATGATTTGCACTTTATTCCTTTACACAAGTTTTATTACTTTTCTGTTACTATATTTTTATATTTATTATTCAAGTGTTTTTTTTTAGATGTGCCTTTTTGTATATATGTTTCACTGTGTGCCTTAACCCAGAACTGCTGATCATAATTTCATTGTGCCCTGCACAATGACAATAAATATTCTTGATGTTCAAGCTTTGTTTATCGTCGTTAAACGGCACATGGTTTGAGTTGCAAATGGGCAGCAAGTTGGATGTCCCAGTTGACCATAAGAAATATTTCTTATGCTACATTTCTTTTCCAGGCCTCTCTTTGAGGGTGACAATGAGTTCTGCCTGTGTCTCAAGGAGTCTTTCCCCAACCTGAAAACAAGAAAGTTGACAAGGGTTGAGTGGGGAACAATCAGGAGACTGATGGGGAAACCTCGAAGGTATGCGGCAGTCTTTAATCTTTGTTGCTCTACACCCCAGTTTTGCTCATCATTCGTTTTTGTCTGACATTATAAAATAAGTGTTTTTTTCAATATAAGTATACAGTTTCAAAGCAGCGTAATCCTCATTGGCAAAGTACATACAGTATAATAGGTTTGAATGTGTCAAACAATGCTTTAAAGAAGCTTTGTTGCTTTGTTGTCCTGCCCAGGTGTTCATCAGCTTTCTTTGCTGAGGAGCGTACAGCGCTGAGACAGAAGAGGCAGAAGATGCGCCTGCTGCAGCAAAGGAAACTGTCAGATGTGTCAAACTGCAAAGACCTTCCAGATGAAATCCCCCTGCCTCTCATCATTGGAACCAAAGTCACTGGTAAGATGACTCAAATGACCACATACCACGGATAATAGTACAAATAGTACAACAGCCAAATATTTATGATTGTCAAATAGTGAGATAGGGAAATCATTATGGGTGAAAGATCTAAAAACTGATTACTGTAACTGCATCGTGACATTCGGAATTCAAACCCAGTGGCCCATGTAACGATGATCTACATGGATCTGTACAACATTATTAATTATGATTTCAATGTGTTTTGGGTTTTTTTTTTTGTTTCCTTTTTGTTCCCCAGCTCGACTCCGGGGTGTCCATGATGGCTTGTTCACAGGACAGATCGATGCAGTGGACACAAGTGCTGCCACCTATCGTGTCACCTTTGACCGCAGTGGTCTGGGAACACACACTGTGCCTGACTACGAAGTCCTGGTACGATTACCTTTATGGCTCCACTTGAGAAACTTTAGAACAAGAAATAGTCTCATTACAAGAATCTGCAATAGGTGTGCCACAGACATGTGATGTTTCATTCTTAAACACCTGGTGATTGCTGTGTTTTCCAGAGCAACGAGCCCAATGAGACCATGCCCATTTCAGCCTTCGCCCAGAAGCATCGGGTGTCACGCTACTTGCAGACCCTCATGACTCCACCTAGAGGGCCTTACCCGTCCGCCACCACTCCTGTCCTCATGGTACTGTAAACCTACATCCCATGATACGTTGACAATCACATCACTCCCCCTGGTGTCTTACCATTATTAATTATATGTCATACTGGTTTAAATCTTGACCTGAAGAAGGTTTAGCTACCTATCTCAAGTACAAAAAACAGTTCACATTCACTTTAAGCACTTTTCATTCTGATTAATTTAAATAAAAATAAATATATCCACTGATAGCTTGTCTTTAATAAAAAAGGCAAATCTTTTATTTGTCCAAATTGTGAAGATAAATGAATGAATTGTCCCGTTTTTACTTCCAGGACAATGACCCTCTTATCAACCAGTCACCCTGGAGGAACAAACTGCCCGGTGCTGAGGGAGATACCCTGGGAGGATTTCCTGTCAAGTTTCTCGTTCAAGTGGTAAATATTTTCTGTCAAATACTAAATGCTGACATCCTAAAACTTTTTAACGCTTTGTTCTAAGAAAATCTTTGTCTCATGTTTTTTCATTACCAGACGAGGCTGTCCAAGATTCTCATGATCAAGAAAGAGCACATCAAGCACTTGAAGGAAATGAACACAGAGGCAGAGAAACTGGTACGATCATCACCTGTTTGAAAGGAAGTTGGATCGGAGAGTGTTAATGTTTCTGAGCCGCGTACTTCAAGTTTTACTGAATCTGATTGTGTTTCAGAAGTCCTACTCGATGCCTATTGACCTGGACTTCCAGAAGCGGTACGCTACCACAGTGCTTGAGCTTGAACAGCTGAATAAAGATCTCAACAAGGTGCTTCATGAAGTTCAGCAGTTCTGCTGTGAGGTAAGACAACCAATACGCTCCGATACACTCCAGTCCTGTCAGAAATCATTGCCCCTGAAAGCTAAGTACAGGAACATGTGGTCACCTGTGACATTTCACATCGTCTTCTACAAACAATGATCAAGATGCGAATCACCAATGTGTCCATCCAGCTCGCTCCAGATCAGGGCATGGTTCCAGCCGACCACCCCACAGAGCTGCGGCGGCGTTGTGAAGATGAAGCCCAGCAGATGGTGCAGATGAGCAACTCGCTGAAGGACGGACAGCAGAGTGTGACAAACCCCAGCCTCACACACCTCATCTCCCGCCTCACTGCTCTGCTGCTACAGATCAAGGTAGAGGACTTGTAAATGCTCACTTGCTGTCTCCCGTTTCTCTGTGTTTTTATTAGTGAGTTCACTTTGCAGCACATTCGTTGTCATTTATAACAGTGAAGTCAGCATAGATTTGCACCTTTTTGTATTTATGCTGAGCACTCTAAACAATAGACTAATACTTTGGTGACCTCTTCAGCAGTGAATTTTGTCTCCATTTGTTTCAGTGTCTGGCAGATGGAGGGGACCTGAATTCTTTTGAGTTTAAATCTCTAACAGACTCCCTTAATGACATCAAGGCATCGATTGATACCTCCAACCTCAGGTAAAAAGAAAAATCCTGCATTGATTCTGACCGCTCATCATAATCACACCTACACTACAGGCCAAAAATTCAGAAGCAAGATCAAATTTGTATAAAAAAAGATCATAGTTTCATTGGTATTCCTTGGAACAAAATAAACATGATTATTAAAAGACTAATAAAAGTATGTAGAGTAACTTATCAGAAGACATTACTGTGTTCTGTAATTTCTCTTTCAGTGTGTCCCTCTTTCCTCAATGTACAAATCTGTACTCTTGTTTCTTTATTCAGTTGCTTCTTTCAAGCCATTTCTGCAGTAGTTTGTCAGATTTGAATGCAGTTGAGATTTATTGAGATTTTTGTATGCAGCCTCTCAAAACCCAAAGCGTTGAAGTGATTAATGTGATTAGTTTTTTTTTTATTTTACACTGAAGTTGCAAATCTTGCAAGTCCCTTTTTCTGATACTAATCTGTTTTCTGATTTTCTAGTTGTTTTCAGAATAATGTGGAGATCCATGTGGCACACATCCAGAGTGGCCTTAGTCAGCTGGGTAACCTGCATGCGTTTGCTGCCAACAACACCAACGCAGTGTGAGCACCTGCATCAGCCACACCACACACAGGTGCACGCACACATGGGAGTGTGGTCCACTGAAAATCTGTCTGTTGAGATGGTGCTTTCACTTGAACTGTTAAAAGGACTGCGAAACAAAAGCCCCACATGGATGCTGTGGGACCATCACCACCACCACGTCGTCTGATTTCGGTCGTTCGGAGGTCTGCCCACACTCCCGAAGCTCTGTGCTGACGGAAGGGAGGATGTCACAAGTATTTTACCCACCCATTTTATTGTATGAAAATGTTGGCGCACACAATCGAACGCAAACCTGAAAGAGTCTTAAACTATTGCCACACAAATCCACATCTCTAAACTCTCAATGGTTATTTATTGGTTCCATGTGCCAAACGTTGATTCTTACCGTTTTTATAGTCCATATTTATTTATTTTTGAGTAGGTGTGTATGGTTATGAAACAATATTTTGATATCTCTGAAGTTCCCCCCCTGTAAGTGTTGTGTTCTGTTGCTCCACTGATGTTAAGCACAGGGAGGTTAAAGAATGTTTTATAAAATTGTTTATTGTAGATAATTGTACAATATCTCTGATTATTAGGACTATCGTCAACATTTCTGCAGTGTATTCAGAAATGGCTTTTGTAATTTTGTGTGCACTGAAAAGAGATTTTGGTATTTTTATAAAGGAGAACTCTGGGTTTTTGATGCCTTTTACTCCCTGAGATGATCTTAGCATTTCCATATTCGGCATGGCTGTTGCTGCAAACCCCCACACTAAGCCTGCATCACTGATGTAACCTCTAAAAATTCAAATCAACAGCTTTTTCCTAGAGAATCTCCTTTTTCAGTTTTGTAAAGTTGTATATGAGAGTGCCTCAGGGCAATTGTATATAAATGTTTCCGTCTTTTTATATTAAACATAATATTGCAAAGCAGTATTTGGTCGTCTAGTTTTCAGTCTTTATTAACAGATAAAACCAACCAAAGTTCTTTTTTCTTTTTTTTTTTTTTTACAATCAACATTTTCATTACTATTTTACAATAAATACACATTTTTACACTAACACGCTGTATACTGTCTCTTATGATACATGTAGCTTTCTATATGTCTCGTAACAGCATCACATAAAGCCTCCAAAACCAGTCATGGCCTCGTTCTCCCAGTCTGAGTCTGAGTCAGTGAAGTCCTGTGCCTCGGTGCCGTGGATCGGAGAGAAGTGGCTGAACCTGTCGCCCGCGGCCCTCATCCGCGAATACTGGATTTGACTTCCGTTCTCCTTTGGGGATAACCTGCTGAAGGCGTTCTGCGTCGGGATGGGAGGGATCACGACTCTCATCTCGGGTCCGATGGTCTTGTTGGGTGGGAAGTTGTCGTATTCCACCAGAACCTTGGGGCCCGGGTTGCTGGTCACGCTGGCGTCGACCTTGGGGCGATGCTCGCTCTCTTTGGGATACAGGTGGACGTTACAGCACGGGACGTTCACACTCAGCTCGTGTCGCTGCATCTGCTCGGGCTTCGGTCTGGACCCCTCCTTGTCGTAGATGCAGGACAGGGAAGCGTGCTCGTAGCCGCTGGGTTTGGGCAAACTTGATCTGAGAGTGTCCTCTGTGTTTTGGTGCATTGTGGGTCTGAAGCTGTCATCCAGTCCAAAACCTCTGATCCTGTGTGCCTCAGTCCCATGATTGTTGTCGTAAACTGAGAAGAAAACCAGAAAATGGATGAGTTATGCATTGCTCTTTTACAATGTAGGGTTTAAGCAACATTTGTAAACATAGGTGCCTTTAAATTGTGTAGAACTAAAAAAAATCTGTTTGCATCTGACAGAAGGGCAGCAGGCCCACTTGATGCTTGAGTGACAAAAAGTAGAAAACACATCTAGCCTGTGATGATTACCTTTCTCTGGGCCCATTCTGCTCTGGAGCTGGCTGAAGGGGCTGGCTGCTGGAGGGTTGGAGACCTTCATGGACACTGAGGAGCCCACTTGGCGACGAGACTTGGCCCTTCTGTTCTGAAACCACACCTGGGATTTGCAGAGGAAACAAACGTGAGGACGGATCATTTACATTAACTTAAAACATGCTCCCTTAATTAATTATAGATTAACCGGTTGTCTCTGAATGTCTGATGTGGACTTTAAACAGGTCATTACCTGGATCCTGGACTCCGGCAGTCCGGTCAGAGCCTCCAGTCTCTCTCGCAGGTAGATGTCAGGATATTTGGTGTCCGAGTAAACTTTCTCCAGCACCTCGATTTGCTGCTGGGTGAAGTTGGTCCTCTTCCTCCTGTGGGTCAGTATCGCCACACATTTGTCGGCCCTCGGTCCAGAGTTTGCAGAGCTGAAGTAGTTTGTGACATCTGACGCTCCGTAATCTGACAAGAAAGCGCACAGACGTGGTTAGTTAAGAACTTAATGTGGAATCAGAGTCAGGGCGCACGGACTTGTGCGTAAATTACGCACAGATCCGGCTGTGACGTGACCGGCGTGTGCATGCTCCGTCAACACACCAGGAGTTTTTTAAAGCCTTAAAATAATGTTTCGGGAGACGTGAGGGTCCCGGTGCTGTCAGACACCAACCTGAGTTCACCATGCCGTTCATCTGCAGAGCTCCATCGTGATACATCTGGAAAGGGTTCAGATCCCCGACGCGCATATTCCCGTGAACTGAAGACATGTTCCTCCCGGCTCTTATTTCCAGCAACTGACTGCGATTGAGCCCTGTGCGCCCGCTCGGGTTAAATCCTCCCGCGATCAAAGGTGCTGCGTCCTGTACGTGTGAATGGGGCGCCCATCAGCCCCGGCTGGCACTGCAGCGGCCGCGCAGCCACTTCAGACGTCTGCGGGCCCGGCGGAGGTGTGAAGGCGTCACACCTCGGGACTCCGGAGCGGCCGCGGGTCTCCTTTAAAGGGGTTTTAATGGAATCTGCACGCTCAATACACATCGGCAGTGAAAACATTTATCCGCTTTGGAATGGATGAAGCAATAATGGGCCTTCAAAGAGAGGCCGTCGGAAGCTGCCATTTCCTCACCGGGTTAGAGGGTCACCAGGGCCGCAGCCTGTTGTCCCATAATAGAAATGATTACATGTTTCTGCTGTATCTGATATCTCTAAATCTCCAGATAAATGCACCATTGCATTATATTGCAAACAAATATGAACACATGTCCAAATATTTCAGCAACTGGCTGCAGGAGCCAAGGCTACAAACTGGCCACTTTCCTGTGCTCTATATGCATTAAGTATTTGTGGATGCAATTAAATACACCCTCTATGATACAGAGTATAGTATATTTTAATAGCATAGCCGGGAGACACAAAATGAATGTTTTAAAGCAACTTCATAACTAAAAATTGTGTCTTCCAAAAAGTGTTTATTCTGTAATTCTGCAACCATACATATTCTCAAAGGGTTGCATTTTTAATTTGGTTCATTTGCTTAACCATAAGATTTCAACGTTTTGTAAAGAGTTTTATAAAGATTCAGGGCATCTTTAGTCATATATTTACTCATATATGGAGGGACTTGCGTTTTCTGATCCGTTTAAGTGGAAACAAAGTTCAATACACATGCAGGTCAAAAGTACTCAGGAGCAGGCACTTGTTATTGAGTGGGTCACTCTCATTTGATTTAGTGGGGGATCAAGAGGTCAGGTCACATCACAGACAGCCTAATTTGTTCACACATATTTGGACAAGATTGGCAGGAATTAGTTTTTATCGTTATGGGCATTTTTAATAAGAGCACATGTTGATCGTTTTTATTTATGAGTGGTGTGTTTTTGTACATACTCAAAAAACATAGGTCAGATTTCAACATATTTAATTACTGTGGGTATATTGTGAAATAATGATGGCTACATAAAGTGGTTGCCAGGAGTTTTAAAACATCCTCATTTATATGATTTATGTGATGCAGCTGCTTTAAGTTATCTGGGTGTAAACTTTTTGGCTACATGAGTGTAAGCAGCATTAAACTATCATTCTCCTGAGAGACCTGTAGCATGGACACAGAAAACAGCAAAGAGTAATGTTCTTGTTGATCTCTGTGGGAAAATGAGCTGACAGCCATTGTGCCATTTCACCTCCACAACAACACTTATTGATCTCTGTATTTTGACACATACAGCATCGTTGAGGTAGGACGTGCTTGTTGGTAAAGACATTCACAGTTCACAGGTTGCTTTGTCTGATGGCCTTAATTGGGTATTGCCTGTGTGCACAGACCAGATTGCTATGCTAAAATCAGGCTGTTGAAGTTCCTGATCTTTTGTAATTTGGGTGATGACAGCTTTTCAGAGAGCCTGAGCCTGAAATGAACAGCAAATGCCTCGGACAGTCATCTGTGGCCACAAAGCCCTTCAGTCATGGCCTTACAGTCCATGATAGAGGTTTGACATGTGTATTAGAAAAAGGAAAAAAGGATTAGAAAAATGCAGAAATGCCAATAAATTGTAGTTAATGGGCTGTACTTTAAAACATCAAACAGTAAAAACACTATTGTCCATTCCCAGTTGGGCGCTGACTCTGTAGACATAAACAAAAGCACATTCACACCTTCACAGTCTGACCACTGCTAAACCCATGATTTTACCTGACCACTATACATTTAAGCTGAAGACAGACAGGTAAATTATCCCTCAAGTTTGCAGGTATATGTTAAAATGTTAGCTGTCTTATGGTCCTTTGTCACAAGTTCAGTTTTTGTGTATTGACTTTTAAAGGAGCTTTAGTACATTTATACCACATTTATAGTGAGAAATGTGTGGTCAGTGTAAAAGTAATAATAAATGATTATACTAATACTATCACAAGCAGTACTTCAGGGTGATGTTTATTGTTGTTTGCACAAACTCTAAGCACATAATTATGGATTATTGTTACTGTAATAAAATGGACTGATCTTCCAGGCTCATACATTAACAATCAATAACCGCGTCAGTACCAAAAAAAGATATGGCTGAAGTCATTTGGGGACATCGTACTTGGTATTACCATTACAAAGTTTGTTTGTTTTTTTCCACCAGGGAGCACTGACAAGTTTTCAGATAAATTACAATTCTTTGAAAAACCTAACTTGACATTTTTAAGTTTGTAGAAAAAAGGGACTCTCCAATATATAGCTATCATGTTCAAATATACACACTGGAATTGGCCATACAAAATAAATGATTGGTCATGCTTTGAATCATCTTTACTAAAAAATATATATAAATGCAAACAAATTGGCATAATATGTATATATTTTTTTATTTCCCTATTTATCATTGCTCTTACACTCAGCTCAGTTTTTTTCACTCAAAAAACAAAAGTGCAAGAAGACTATCATTTCAATACATTATACAAAATATCTAAATAGCAGATGGATGTTTTCATGTTGTATTGTTTTATGTGTTTCATTGTGCTTTATGTTCTATCAAGACAAATTTCCCCATGTTGACAATAAAGTTTAAAGCTGACTAAAAAGAGACTGGGATTGTTTTCTCACACAGGGGCCCTGTGAGGCCTCCCATGATTTTAAAATAATTAATACAACCGATTTTCATGGGCTCCTCCACACCTTTGGACCCTGTAAATGAAGAACCTTTTTGTCCTACACCCCTGTTGTCACATATGATCTGCAACTAAATTGAAATTCTCTAATGCGTCTGAGTTGATTCACCTTCATCATATCAAACAGTCTGTTTAATATAATGTGTAAGTACAGGCAGAGATTAATGTCACCTCAAGTCAGTAAATCGTGAATAGGATGTCAAATGTAAAAACACAACATATTTGTTTATGATTACTGCTAATGGTAAAAAGTAACTGAATACATTTAGTCAAGTACAGTTTTGAGATTTTTTTATTCCACTACCTTTATTTGATAACTTAAGTTACACGTTACTTTGCAGATTAAGTTGAAGAAAATATTATTTGTACTTTAATGGTCCTTTAAGTACATTTAGTGCTTACACTTTGGTACTTTTACTCAAGTAAGACGCTGAATGCTGAACAGTATCTCCACTGATGATTGTTATCATGGGTCTTACATTAATATAAATATCATTGTTAGGTTTGATCGCTTTTTTGTTATTACTTACATAAAACAGCGATGTAACATTAAAATTAATCTTACGGATAATAAAAAAATTATACTTACATACATGCATACATACAATTATAAAATATGTTATTTTCTGACTAACAAAAAAAACAAAAAGTTAAAAATACATACTTGGATCTAAAATGTTATTATCAAAATACAGAATAAATGAAATTGTTGTGTTTCATAGTCCAATGTGTTAAAAACGTAATTTAATGCAATTAATTAATTATTTCTTAAAGCGTCGTCATTATTTACAAAAAAAAAAAAAAAAAAAAAAAAAAAGATCTCCCGGAACTTCCGCCTGGTCTAAACGGAAGTAGGTACGTGGCTGCTTCAGCTGACAGTCTACATGATGGCGACAGAGGTTCAGAGCGGCGACCTCGACAGCGCGACTTCAAGCCGGCTCGAAGTTTCCATCGACGGCCTCACGCTCAGCCCCGACCCGGAGGGCGAGCAGGGCCCGGTGGAGGAGCCGGGGCCGGAGCCCGCGGAGCCCGGC
The DNA here is from genome assembly GCA_028564955.1 of Terapon puta. Classification (NCBI taxonomy): domain Eukaryota; kingdom Metazoa; phylum Chordata; class Actinopteri; order Centrarchiformes; family Terapontidae; genus Terapon; species Terapon puta. Next base: position 10,511,081 of record JAOXYL010000036.1, on the reverse strand, counting down.
AGCGTCGCCGACGCGCCGACGCCGGCTGCCGCTGAAGACGAAGATGGGGAGACGGGCAAGTCGGCGGTGGAAAGGAAATGGGGCTTCCTTCTGCAGGAGCTGTACGGACTGGGCCTCAAGTTCTTCAAAGGTACGTCCGCGGCTTTTTACACACGTCGCTGTGGTGACGGACGCGGAGCATGCGAACCGGACGTTTAAACCGCGAGACACGCTCGCGGGCAGACGTTAGCCGTTAGCTGTTAGCCGTTAGCTGTCACCGCCGGCGCTGCCTGTGCTGTCAGCCGCAGAAACACGTTAGCTCCGCGGCTAACGAAGCAGCCACCGCCGCTAACGAGCTGTATAAATCTCAAATAACCCGTCAAGTCGTGAGTGTGTGGCCTGAGGGTGCTTTCACTCGGCTCATGTGGCCCGGCCTCTGGTTTGGGCATCCTGCCTCTGAACATCACCCCATGTTGAGAGGCAGGGTAGGAGGCTCGTTGAATGGTGCCTCCTATTGATTTGTTTGGAGCTTTAAACACGCCCTGCCCGGCCACTGCTGCGGCGTGTCAGCCGCTCGCACACATACCTCTCTCTGTCGGGAATTAGACGGAAACAGGACCCCGCCGTGTGCTGCGGTGAGTTTTGTCTTATCTGAGGTTAAAACCGGTCCTAAATCTCTTCAGACCAGTCCGCCTGCACCCTGAAGCCACATTTTCGTATTGTTATGCGCCAGCTGCCTCCTCGTATCCACAACCACTCCCTTGCTGCGGCCACTCCAACAGGAAATCCAAGAAAGTGGAGTAATTGTGTGTGTGTGTTTTTCCATGCAGAAAAGCAGGAACGGCCTGAACAGTGTGCGTTAGTAACCTCACTTTGACATCAGTGCCATCTCTCAATGATGCAGCCTGCGATTATAGTCCGATACACTTTAGTGAATATCTCCTGTCAGTCTGCTGCCGGTCCATTCTGTGTGATTGTTCTGGGAAACGATCCAGTGATCATACACAGCCTTGGCCCTGTAAATAAGGGAAACAAGCTGCTCAACCCGTGCTCGTGCAGAAGACAAGACAGCAGTTTGGCCGACAGGGAGTTTGATCATTTGTGTTTATTGCGACTCCTCAGCTCTCCATCTGTCTCCTGTGAGTGGCAGTTTCATAATCCATGTATCAAAATCAATAAATATTCACTGTATCTCGCAAGATGCACTATGGCTGAATTTATCTGGCTTACTACATCGGTATGATCCTCTGTGCGTGTGTACAGATCTTGCTGTGATTTAATTGCACTAAATGGATTTAAAGAATGCTGAAATAACCACACAGTGAAGCTGACCTGTGAATAATCTTAATGTATACATTTTCAGGTATCTCTGCAAGATGAAAAGCAAATAATAAATAACTAAAATGCTTGTTTTCTGAATGAAGTTTGGATCGATCAGTGCTCTCCAGAATCATAGACTCCACCTTCAAACAGTGCATACTTTGCTCTCAAAAGACAGCTAGAAAATGTGATATTGTAAAACAGCTGAAACCTCTATTTTATGTCTTCAGACCAAAGCTTCATGTGAGCTGTGTCAGTTTCACTAAGTATTAATAAGCATTCATTCAGAGTATGTGCCAGTCAGTTTGCCAGACAAATATACAATTTAGTGTTCACTCTGTGGCCAACCACTGTCACTTTGCAATTACGCTCAACATGTGTAAATAATTTTGAACTCGTGGCATTTGTGCTGTTGTGATTGACTAGTGATGACTGTGCAAACAGGTTTGGGCCTGGTTGCAACAGTAATCTGCGCTTTGTATTTCTAGTCATGCATTTCTAGTCAGTCAAGGCTCTGTGTAATTGTGTAACTTGTAGACACAAATCTGCCATTTGCCTCACCTCGGCTTAAAGGAGTTTCAGTGGGAATCCAGTGCCATATGCATGTGATTTTAACAAAGGTGTGTCCATGCTTTTTAAAAAGGAGAGCCGAGTTATTGTTAGGAACACCACTCTACAGTCTTTAAACAAGGATGTCATAGTCTGTATGCTGCTACCACCTTTCACTGCCAAATATACCAGAAAGTTAAATGGACATATGTTTCTTCCACATTGCTGTCCTCAGAGAAAGATGGAAAGGCCTTCCACCCCACTTATGAGGAGAAGCTCCGGCTGGTGGCTCTGCACAAACAGGTGTTACTGGGCCCTTATAATCCTGATGCTTCACCGGAGGTCGGGTTCTTTGATGTCCTCGGCAATGATCGCAGGTAACCCAGCAAACATCTGTGCGTTTCTATATTTATGTGTCTGTGTGTGTGTATTTGCTTGTGACCTTTGAACTCTTTGAACTCTTCCGCCAATTGTGCTGTTAAGGAAATGTGGTAAAGAAATCCTGAAACCTAAGTGTTAATAATCCACTCAACTCTTGTGGAGTTAAATGGACTATGGAATCTTTCTTGTATTAAAATGTACTACTTGCTATTTACATTTTATTAAAGGTTCACTTACTGTAAACATTTCATTTCAAAAAGAAATATAAGCAGCTGTCTTTGTTTTTTTTGGTATGTTCTTAAAACTCAGTGGTTATTCTCCTTATTTCTTTATTGTAAAACTCTCTTTACAACATGTCAGCTAATGTAAAAGTGTCTTCCAGCTGCTTACATTATCCATCTTCACCTCCATTCTCGCTTTATGTGTTTGTAGAAAAGAGTGGGCCTCGCTGGGCAACATGGAGAAGGAGGAGGCCATGGTGGAGTTTGTCAAGCTACTCAACAAGTGCTGTAACCTCTTTGCTCCATACGTCACCTCACACAAGATAGAAAGGGAGGAGCAGGAGAGGAAAAGGTAAGGTGCTGGGCTTCAGTCGCCCCGAGGGAGATCCCTTTGTGACAGTGTCTAAATACAGGCTCCTTTGTCCTATATGCAGCCAGCAGAACTGTGAAGCAGGAGGGGAAATATCGGATACTTCTTGACTGACCGTGCATGTAATCCTTTAACAAATCTGACCATTTGGATCATTTATTTCATCTTTCATTTCTTTGCTCTTACCCAGGAAAGAAGAAGAGGAGCGTCAGCGGCGGGAGGAGGAGGAGAGGGAGCGACAAAGGCAGGAGGAGGAGAGACGGAGGCTGGAGGAGGAAGAGAGGCTGAGGAGAGAGGAAGAGGAGAGGAGACAAGCAGAGGAGGAGAGGCTACGGGTTGAGCAGCAGAAGTATGTTAGTCCGTATCACTGTGTGTGTGTGTGTTTGCATGACACGCTTGGACAACATATTGATTTTGACCTCTACAGGATCATCGCACTCCCCTGACATAGATATCTAAAGGCGGATTGTCTTTTTAACTTTGGAGCTGTGACCGCCATCGCATCTTCTGTTACCAGTATTTACTTGCTCACCACTCTCCTCCTGTGCTCTACTTCCCAGACAACAGATAATGGCGGCATTGAATGCGCAGACAGCAGTGCAGTTTCAACAGTACGCTGCTCAGCAGTACCCCAACAGCCCAGAGCAACAGCTGGGCCTCATCCGACAGCTCCAGGAGCAGCATTATCAGCAGTACATGCAGCAGCTCTACCAGGTCCAGCTGGCCCAGCAACAGGTAGCAGTTTACACATCAGAAAGATAGACTTGCATTGATCAATAAATTAGAATTGTGAATTCTTGTGAAGGAAACTGATGACATTTTGAGATGTTTACACCTATATGGCTTGTGTTTGTGCAGTTGTTAACACTACTCTGGTGTGATGACAATTTGTTGGTGTGATACCAGTTAAAAAAATGTAGACGTGGCCAAAAATATCCATGATATAAATAGATTAAAAAAAACAAAAATATTAAGCTACACATACACCTCAAAACAGATACACAATAAAGGCCTTGACATACAGAAAAGAGCATGAGCCACAATGCAATTAACTGTTAAAAATCTTTAGAAAATTGTGAAGCTCTCAAATAATCAAGATTCACTGTAATGAACACAGTACTGAGCATCTGTACAGTTACAATTTTAGCCACTGTGGTTAAGCCTAAATGTAATTTATATGAAAGCAGTAATCTTGCTCCCTCCAACAACAGTCTTGGTTTATGTCTCTTTGGTTTTACATATGTTGACTTCATGTGGTCTTCCTTTGGTCGCAGGCGGCCTTACAGAAGCAGCAGCAGCAGGCTGATTTGATGGTGCAGGGCACCGTTGACTCGAGCAGCTTCAACAGTGGTGATTCCATCGCCGTCTCAGCGGCGGGACCGTTGTGTGCAGCTTCACCGCCTGCCGGAGAGGAAGCCCCTACAGTCAACGGAGGCCAGTCAGATTCTTACTCGGAGAGCATGGACCGGGAGCCGGAGCCCGAGCCGGCAGAGGAGGTCTCAGAGAATGGGCCTTTATTAGGTTGGTGGACTGTACATTTGTTTGCTGAAAAAACAAGAACTAGTGGCTGACTTAATTCAGAATCTATGTTTTCCTTATTGTGCAGCTAATGGGTAACAGGGCAGAGGGGGCAGCTCTCTGTCAAACAAACAAAGCTTTATACAAAAAGGAAACCTGATTCTTATCTTCTGCGTCCTTGTTGATGTGACCTGGAGGGCAGGGAGGAGAAGGGCTGGAACAAGTGATACATGATAGTCTGTGGGTTTAGGTATCATCCCACCACACATTCTGCTTACTGAAGAGTAAGCACTTTACACCACAAGTGAACAGGGCCTTGGTTTGATTCCAAAACATACATCCTGAACCAAATTAATCTACTGTGGCTGCCTGCTCAAAATAATGACTTGAAGAAAGACGGATGGATTGTTTGGTTTGCAAAAAACAACTTTGCCAATGGTCACATGTGTGCTCCCTCTCTTTTTTCTTTCTGTGACACACACTTTTAAACTGATGACATAATTGAGCTAGTTTGACGTTCAGTCAGTGTATGCTGGTAGAAAAACAGGTTTTTACAACAGCCTGTGAAAGGTTTCTCGTCCTTTGTTCACAGCGGACTCCCCACCCGTTATAGCTGCCCCCTCCATGTGGACGCGGCCACAGATCAAGGACTTCAAGGAAAAAATCCGTCAGGACGCAGACAGCGTGATCACGGTGGGGCGAGGTGAGGTTGTGACGGTGCGCGTGCCCACCCACGAGGAGGGTGCGTACCTGTTCTGGGAGTTTGCCACGGACTATTACGACATCGGCTTCGGGGTCTTCTTCGAGTGGACGGATGCCGCCTCTGCCTCGGTCAGCGTGCATGTCTCGGAGTCGAGCGATGAGGACGAGGATGATGAAGGTGAGGTGTGGGCAGGGAGTGTGTGTGTGTGTGAATAAGTCAGCAGTGTTTCTGATATGAGTATATATGAGTGGCAGACACGACAAAGTGACCTGTGGTTGATTTTGAATAAAATGTTTTACTGTGTGTGGGTGTTGGCTCTACTTCACAGCATGTTCATCATTATTTAACAAAAATGTGCAAAACAGACTATTTGCATATTGCACTATTTTAGGAATTGAAAATGGAACTTGTGAGCTGCTCTCTTCGTTTCAGTACAGATGGGTCATGGTTGCCCTTTTTGATCTATGATACTTTGCCACAGAGGTCGTTGTTTTGAATAGGAATGTTTGTTTTCTGGCAGCTTGCAGAGAGATGAATAACAAGTTCTCTATGAAGTATTTCATTCTTATCTACAGCTCAGAACTAGTGAAACATCTCATAGTTCTCCCAGAGGTGAAGAGAGTCAGATGTTCCTTGGTGGAACCAGAGCAGAGGTGTGAATGCAAATGAATACCTGCAGTGTGTTGATAAGATACAGTTGGTGGTATTGGGCTGAGGAATTGCCCTGGCTTTACTGGTTGAATTGACAGTGATAATTTCACCTCTGAATGCTAGAGGATCAGTTGTGCTATTCAAGTTTCAAGTGTATGTGTCACATAATCAAAGTGAAATGTATTTATTTCTATGTAGTGTATAACACTGCATTTGCCGGGGCCTGTCATTATGTTTCCACCTCAATCCTGAGTGCACAATGGAACAATTCTTAGCATATAAAAATAAATGTTTTCAGCCCAGAATATATATATTTTTCAAACTGAATCATAGGATTAATTATGATTACCATTTTCTACTAAATATATATTAAAACAATCTTCAGTGCCCCAAATGACCTGTTGTACACTCATAATTAAAGCACAGATATAACTCCATTATCTGAAGGTAAATGATGGCATTGCATAATTATAGTGAATCTGTTGAAAGCATCCTTTTGATTCATTGTCCTGGTGTCCACAGGTGATCCTCCCAACGAAGAGGAGAAGGCAAAGAAAGAGGCAGGGAAGCCCCAGGTGGATGAGATTGTGCCGGTGTACCGGCGGGACTGTCACGAGGAGGTCTACGCCGGCAGCCACCAGTACCCCGGCCGCGGAGTCTACCTGCTCAAGTTTGACAACTCCTATTCACTCTGGCGCTCCAAGAGTGTTTACTACAGAGTCTACTACACCAGATAAGCCTGAATACAGACACAGGGGGAGCCAAGGAGTGTGTGTGTGTTCATATATATATATGTGTGTGTGTGCGTGTGTGTAGGTGGAGATTTGTGCGACGTATGTATGTGTGAGCATGTGTGAGGGAGGAAGTGATACCGGATCTATTCTGGACACAACCACCAGAGGGTGACAAAGAGACACACCTGGAAGCCCGCGTCTGGAGATTGGACTAATAATGTATGTAATGTATGTGTATGCGTGTCCCGAGATACACCCGTGCTAGAGCCTGTCATCGAGCCCTTGGAAGAGGAGTGTGTATTCCTGTTGTATATTCACCACCTGTCCTCGCTGCGCTCTCATAGACCAAGCTATCAGACTTTGCTCTCACATTGTATTTTACCACTTTTTCACCCCGGGCTCCTCTTCTGTCACCACCCCAGCCCCAACACTGTCCAACGTGGCCTTGTGGCTGCTTCTGGCCCAGAGTGACGCTTTCATAACCGTGAACGGGAGCCTCCGGCGAGTCTGTGCGCCACCGTTTCCTGTTTGGTTGTAATAGTGGTCGTTTTATCTGACAAAGAACACAATGTTGAAAATCCAGTGATATTGCAGATGTACTTCATAACACTATGCTTCTGTTCCACAGGGAGCCTCTGGTCTCTGCCAAGTCTCGCACACACACATTAAAGACACCAGTGTACACAAGCTTAGTCATCTTTTTTTGTTGTGAAACAGTCCGTTACTTTTACCCAGCCACCATACACACATGAAGATCTAACAGGATGTTTAGTGGAAGAAGTTGATTTTTTTTTTTTTTTTTTGGGAGTGAGAGTCTCACGCAGCAACAGTCTGTCTTTTCACTTTTCTTTCTTGATACAATCTGATTGACATAATGCAGCAGGAGTAGGTGTTTTTTATGAGTCTACTGGCAAAATTTATGAAGGACAAGCAATGAGTCATTCCGCGGTTGAGAGTGAACTCCAAATGAAGTCACGAGTGTTAACGGAGTGGGTATGAAATGACACGCACATGGACATATGTGGTCAGCTCAAGCAGCAAGCAGTGCGTGACACAGAATAAGAAGTTTAAAAACAAATGACTTACAATACATATTTGTTCTCCTGCAGATATTTTTCACTTTGTCACACCTTCAAGCAGTCGCCTCAGTGCTTCTTTACAGTAGCTTTTACCGTTTCCAAGGTTATTCCACATGAGAGATTACATTAAATCTTCAGCTGTCCTC
>JAOXYL010000036.1:10492837-10503330 GCA_028564955.1 Terapon puta | reverse complement strand
TTTTTTTTCTTTCTGGTATGAATTAACTGAAATCAGTTAAGCTATTGTGAATAAACTGAGATGATGTAGACTTGTTTTTGTGTCCTGGGTGACGTGGTTGCTTACTAACTCAGTTGTGACATCTAACTGTATTCAGCTTTTTTTTCTTTTCTTTTCTTTTCCTTTTTTTTTTAAAGTTAAATTTGTTGCCATACTGTAGATTCACTGTTCTTCAGTTTCACATTACAAATGTGTTCAGTGAGCGTCCGATGCGTTTGTTTTCACCTTTTATCACTCACTGAACTGGTATTTGTAATTTTTTTGTGTGTGTGTGTGTGTGTGTATGCAACCAAACAGAGAGGCGGGATAACTCGAGTAATCCTCCAACGTTGATTCATATTATTTAATTAGAGGCCACTCCTGCCTCCTGTCCCTTCAGTAATTTGTGTAACAAAATGTCACAACTTATGGCTTCACCAAGCCGTAAAGATTAAGAAAGTTCCCATATGTTCTGATGTGTGATGTTTTTTTTTTTTTTTTCTTAAGTTTCTTACTGCTCACCAAATTGTTTGAGCTGCTTCGTTCAAGCCTTGTCTGTAAATAATTCTATAAATGAGTTTATGTGTGGGTTTTTAGATGTGGAGGAAGGCTCTGGTTTTGAGAATCAATGCACTGTAAAATATGGTGAATGAGATATATGTATACGTTTTACCCCGAATGAAAAGTCCAAAACTCGTAGGAGGCATAAAGCTGTAAGACTCCATCGACCCAACAGACAGAAAAAAAAAAGCTCATCTTTTTGTATTGTTTCGACTTGTTTGGATCTCTTATGAGTTGCAAGATCTTTTTTTGGGCATATATTTAATCTTGATTAAACTTATGTTCATCTCTAGAATTGGCTACTTTTGTCTCTTTGCCTCTAAACAGATGAGAAAAATGAACAAATGTTTCTCCAAGTACACATTTTCCATAGCATACAACAGGCACGATTAATAACAATGATTATTCCTTGGTCCTCAGGGAACGTGCGACTAATAAGTGTGAGAGGATCACTTTGAAAGCAGGAGAATCAGGCGATGTTGGGAATGTGATGACACCAAAGATGTCCTTGGAAAAACAAAACAGTACTAACTTGTTCCTTTTTCCAGCGGTGGTGCATGTGTCATCCCCTCGCCGCTTTCCTGTCGAGCACATTTTGTGCTGAGGGAAGGACAAATGCGGATGTGCTGCAGTGTTGACTTGTTTTTCCACGTGAGATGTCACCGTGGCCAAAGTGAAGGATGTCCACTTACTGAATTATGAAAAAAACAAGGCCGCTGAGAATACTCGTGTTAAATGTCCCCTATTAGACACTGTTCAAAGCTGCTGTGTTTATTCGGAAACAGCAGGGGGCGCATTAAATAACTCGTTTTGCCAGCTGGACAACGTCAGACCGACTTTGAAGACCCCAGTGATTTAAAGCTGAGCAGGTTTTGTTATTAATGTTGGGTATTTGCTCTTTGAGGGTGGGGTCGGGTGGACAAACAGGGGAGATAAATCAGAGACAACTGTCCACAGACTGTCCTGCCCAGGGCTTATTTTAAAAGGTATGAGCAAACAACTCGTCCTGTTTAAAATGAGGGCTGTGACGAAACATGGTAGGCTAACGGAAATATTAGCACTTTTTATAGCTAATGTTCGCTTGAAAACAGTTGGGTGTCCTGACTAAAATATATAAAAACATAAATAATTCAATACAATATGCAAATAATAATAATAATAATAATAATAATAATAATAATAATAATAATGTCCACACCCCTTTTGTTAGCTGAGTAACGTGAACTTTATCTTTATCTTTATCTGTTGCTAGCTCACTATTGTCAGTTAACAGGTTTCATTTAATCAAACTGAATTATTTATTAAAAACTTAACAGATATTTATTAAATAATAAGACATTCTTGTAATTGGAACATTGTTTTTTTGTTACCAATGTAGAAAGAGATTGTATAACTTTCTCCGTTGACTTCAACACTCTTGCTGTTGGACTGAAATAATGTACTTTACTGTGCAACACTAACTAGCTATCTCTATGATGCTAACTTTTATTTACACTGAATTCAGATAATGTATTATGTAATAGATATTCTTATAAAATTATTTTGAATGTTGATGGAACAGCTACAATGTCAGCGTGGCCCAGACTGATCCAAACTCCATTGAGAAAACAGTCATTTTAAAAGTATCATTTACAGCTAAATTTGTATATTTTGGGATCATATCAGTGTAGTAAGAGGGTTAGTATTCAGTCAGATTCACTCACCTTTTAAATTTTCATCCAACTAATGTAGCTCTGCTGACAATGATGAGCCTCTCGGTGAAAGAAAGACAAAGATCGATTGATAAAGCTGGTTAGCAGGCTGTCGACATTTCTAAACAAATACATTAAAAAGCAAACTGTCAATAGGACGTCTGTCAGTCCCACTTAATGGGTGTCACTGTGTTGACTTTTCCACCAGGATGCTGAGTGCAGGTGACTTCATAACTGCAGCTGTCGATGTTAACAAGTATTTTGTGAAACGTCGCATGCGTGTGCTGAAATGTCAAAATATAATTTCCAATTTAGAGAAATCAAAGGTTCTGTTTCATCCTGTAGGGACAGCCTTAAAGTAGTGACGGTCACTGAATAATTATCCCAAAACAAAGTGCTTCAAGCTGAGAATAAAACAGTGAGCAGTCCCTTTCTGGATTATAATCCGCTCCGTGTTTTCCAGCAGCCCGCTCCTCTGGCAGGTAAACTTTGGAAGTGGCTCCGGGTCCAGTTCCTACAGGTGGTTGTAGTATTCTCCGGGTTTTGATTTGCACTTTCCCTCTACTTTTCCTTGTGCGTGTGTGTGTGTGTGTTTTTTTTTTCCCCTTTTCTCTCCAGCCTGCTCTCTGTCTGGCTGAATTTGAATAGACTTTGGGAGGCAACGTCTCCAGTGTACAGCAGCAGCTCTGCCCCCCCCCCTCCTCGTGCTTTGAAAAACCCCCAAAATATGGCGGGATTGAAGGATCGCACTGCTTATGGAGGAAAGCTCTGCGACTTGTTTTAAAGCTGTGAAGGGTTGTTATTGATATTTTTTGGGGGGGAGTTTTCGCTGTGTGAGAAATAAACATGCCCTTCCACCAGAGGAGCGTCGAGCCGCGGCGGGTCAGCAGGCTGTCGGCGAGGGGCGGCTGGACGTCCGGGGAAGAGACCGGGGGCCGCCGGCTCAAGAGACCCGTCCTCTTCTCCTCCCTGGACGAGGTCTCCTGTCACACTCTGACCGGCATTATCCACCAGCTCTCGGACCTCTCCCGGCACGCCAGCGACGTCTTCCTGGGCATCGAGGTGGAGGCGGGCTTGGTGTTCAGGAGGTCCTGCAGGATCCAGGGTCGGCTGCAGAGTCTGCAGGGCGAAGTCCGCAAGCTGGACCCCAAGAAGATCAAAATCCGTAAGTTTGCTGCTCGCTCTCTCTGCAGGCTGCACCTCCAAATCCTCTCGCAGTACTTTGATAATGTAGTCAAGCCAGGGAAGTCACTAAAAACTTGTAACTGAGACCCACAGAAATGTAATATGAATGTCATGTGCACAAGGCATCACCATGGCACCTGCTTACGTTAATTTTTCACCTCAAATCTATGTTAATAATCTCAGACGCAAAGATATACATATGAATCTAAGTTTTATTTGGAGGAGTCTGGTTGATCTGTGTCTGGATGTTGTTATAACACAGTGGTTGTGTGGGGAGATGCCGGTCAGGTCCAAGGTGATAGTCACATTTTTGTCCGGTGAAAGGAGCAGAGAGCAGCGACATAGGGCTGCGTTTGTCTTGATTTGGACTTATGTTAATGGGGGCGTTGAATCTTGTCAGAAATGATGGATCCCCCCCAGACTGAACAACGTACTCACCATCTGTGTTTAGGTCTTCAAAGGACACAGAGATCACAGGAGGTCCCCCCCCCCCTCTCACCTCCTGTTAGTTTGAGGTGTTTTTATGTGTGTAAACAAAGTTTGTCAACTCGGAGATAAATGGAAAATCAATTTCCTTTTCGCTGCAGCCTGTGCTGACTTTTGTTGCCTTGTGATTTGTTTTGCTGGCCTTTTTTTAAAGCCACCTCCTGCAGTTATCAAACGCCTCGGTTACACATTAACTCAGACTTTGGATCACAGTATGGCGACTGTATCAGCTACATAAAGATTCAGAGATAGGCTTGTCATTTTGTCTGCCCGTAAACAAACCTGTTGTAAAAACTCTGCTACTTTATACCATTAATTCCTATTTAACAGGTTGTTATGTGACGCTGGTTATAAACACAGTCGTTAAGGGATCACGTTCCCCATTGATTCCATGCACGGCCTCTTTGTTTATCTAATGCACCTCTGAAATATGTTGCAAGGTAGGATTCAAAAGACGTGCCTGTGTTCTTGTGAACTTCATGAAGGGAGGAGGATTTAAGTTCTGAGTCATTATCTTTTGTTTCCTTTTTTTTTTTTTGCTGTCCTCCTTCCTATCTATTCACCTTGTCTCATTGTGACTCACCCTTTTCTCTCTCTCTCTTTCTCTGTTTCACACACGCATACACACAGATTCAAAGAGTAGTTGCAGGGAAACGATAAGCTGAGCAGACAGTTACCAGACACGAGCAAATGTGTTGTATGATGAGCAATGGATGGAGCACGCACACACAGGCGACTGATATTCCCATCAAGGTGGGGCGGTGTTATTCGCTACATGACAGCTACCAGACATTTAACTAATCCCCTGTTTTATCGCACACCATGACTCGACTGCTTCCATTATTTGTACCTGTTGAAGTTTTGATGTGGTTCTAGGTGGGGCTGGGAGTTATTGCTCTTTAAAGGCTGGTACCATGTAAGCCATTCACCCAGACATTAGGTGGAAGTGTGAGAGACCAGAGAGGAATGCGGCGCGTTGCTTTGCGATTTGTGGCTGCCGGCTCCCACATGGCCCCAAGGCCAGTGCTGGGCGTACAGAAGCTCTGACTTCACTGACTCTGACTCTTTCCACACACACGCATAAACACCTGTCTTTTAAAAAAATGCTCTTTTCAAATGCCCTCCAGCATTACTCCAGGAAGAGAGTGATGCATTTGAATATGTCATAATACAGAACAGCTCGCAGAGTTGTTTCAAAAGAGTGTTTGAATGAAAGTTAGTGCAGAAACAAAGCATCCACAGAAGTGTAATAGTATATTATTGTATCCTTCTCTTACTTACTGGCTTATAATGGTTTGTAATACTGTAGGTCTAACATGGCTTTAACCTCAAATGTGATCAGTCCTCAGAACCTTTACTATGTAGTATTTGACCAGGCATAAAGGAATATATTACACAGTCATATCTAAGGCTGCAACTATTAACATTCTAAATTAATCTCTCGATTAGTTGTTTGGTCCATGAAATGTCAGAAAATTATGAAAAATGTTGATCACTGTTTCCCAAAGGCCAAGGTGATGTCCTCAGATGTCTTATGTTGTACAGTTTACTGTCATAAAGGACAAAAAAGCAGGAAATATTCACATTGAAAAAGCTGAAAAGAGAGAATTTCTTTTTCCAAAAAAAACCCCACCTCAAAATGATTACATGATTATGAAAATAGTTGGAGATTAACTTAAATATTGATAGCTAAACAATTAATTGTGTGCACCTCATATCAAATAATCTTATAGACATTTATATACGTTTAACAGTGACCACTCACTTTGTTGTCTTCAGCTACTGTGGGTCAGGATTCCTTCTCTAACCTCAGGTTGGAGATGGATCATATTACTGGCGAGGGGCAAAAAGAGGGGCCCCGATGTGCTGGGGGACTGACATTGAGGAAAGGGCGTAGTGAGTGAGTGAGTGAGTGAGTGTGTGTGAGTGAGTAGTGTCTCATCTTGCTTGCTTTTTGTGTGCCAACGTATGGAGTCAAAGTAATCATCCGTGGCAGTTTGAACAGGGATCCGATAAGCAAATGGGCTCTTCCTGTCTCTCTCTCTCTCTCTCTGTGTATTTTGACTGTCTTGTGCCACTGTTAATCCTTTTGTACTGAAACGCGCTGGGTCAGGGGGTCGGAGGTCACCCTCTCGAGCCTCAGAGGGGACCACCTGACACTCCAGAGTCAAGAGTTTAAACAAAGTCTGGTTTGGTTGGCTTGGGTTTCTGCTGAAGGCCAACAAGGGTGAGCTCTGCTTTGGGTGTCTATTAGGTGACTACAGCCACACCCTGAAGAATTAATAACAATAAGGTGGTTATGACAGCACAGTTTAAGTCAGACTGGAGGTAAAAACAAGGGTGGATTTGAAGATTGTAGGAGCTGCTGAACGTGTGCAGCTAAGAGAAGAAGAAGAATTTCCAAAGAAAACAACAGAACAGACAGAGCTTGGAGAAAATGTTATCAAGCGCTATAATTCAGGCGAAAGTTAAATAGCTCTCAGGTAAACTCTGGATGACCCTGCCATTGTGTCCATGGTAGTGAAGAGGAGCAGCCTTTGCATTCACTCTCTGAATTTACATCCTGAATAATTTATGACTGCAGTAACTATCTTTGATACTCACCTCATGTCAGACTGTGAAGGTGTGAGGGGGGACTGATGAGGTATTGCCCCGAAACTACGCCAGACTGAACAATATCGCTTTTGAGACATGTCAGATTCTGTAATGAAATGCTGCTTAATCGGAGAGTGAGAGAGAGTGTAAATAGAAAAGAAAATAGCATCAGCTTGTGTCATCCATCGGAGATGATCTAGTGTTTTGAAAATATCAATACAATAAACACTCTTTGGCCGTCATGTTGATGCTTCTGTTCGTGGAAAAACCTCAGAAGGGGAGCTGGAGGAGGAGAGCATAAACGCGGCCACTGCCAGGGGAAAGGCAGATTTTGTTAGTTTGATGAAAATATGTTGACAGCAGTAGCATGACACTACTTTTCCAGTGTTTTTTATGCATAATTAGATGTCATATTCTGATTGTTATTTATACATGCAGTGTGGATTAAAGTGATTTTGAACTTTTGTCTTTAATCAAACATCATGGTCTAAGACTCGCGCTTTTGAGTGATGACTGAAGATTTCACTAGGTCTCTCTTGTGACAATTACTTGATTATTTTTTTCTATCTGACAGCCCAAAATTGGTTTACAGTATGCAGTTAATTTGAGAACTTATTCGCTTTGCCCAGTGACATGTTACAACTTTGACTTTTAAGTGAAGCTGATTAAACACCAAGTCTCTCCTGCCAAATATAGCATAGTTGAATGGGGAGTACGCTATTTTAATGTTGAAAGTGGGTCGAAACGAGTGAAGGTTAATTGGAGTTAGAAGAGAGTTGGGGCTTCCCTGTCAGACATCTTGATGCCCACTAGCTACCTGCTGCTGTGGGGCTCTGAAATAGACACATATGCACCACACACACACACACACAGACACAATGAGCAAAGAAAAAATCTAGACTGGGCACACATTTCCAGCTGGCTTGCTAATGTCTACAGTCAATCTTCCTCTTATACACACACATGCAAACTGCCGGTGCATTCCTCCCTACATCCCTCAGTTATTTATAGACGTATGTCTTTGCCCAATGATCTGTAGAATACTGTTGTGTAGAGTAAGTGCTGCTATGTTCAAGTGCTTCTCAAGGACCTGTGTGTATGTGTGTGTGTGCGTGTGTGTGGGCATACTCAGCTTCGCCCTTTTTTTTGGCTCATTGGCCGCCATTAAGTAATGACGATAACGACAGCAAAACTAAACTGCTTTAATGAGATCCAAGTTGTGTCCCTTATCACATGACAAAGAATAACAAAGCGCAGTCATGCCCAGATAAGCTAATTGCTGTTTATCGTTCTCTTTTAACCATCGTCTTTTCCCGTTAGCCACACACGCACCTCCCTGTTTACCCCGCGTCAGTTCCCCCTCAGTCGCTATTCACTCGCCATGGTCTCCTCCATTCATTGATAGAGAGCAGTCATTACGCAGCCAGAATCCACAAGTCAGTTCCCACAGGGCTCGTTTCAGTGGCCTGGTTCTAGAGGTCGACCTGGTCCCAGGACGAACAAAAGAGACGGGTCGGGGAGGGACACAGGAAGAGAGAAAGTGGGATGGGGAAAAAGAGTGGGAGAAGGCTGTAGCATTTCAAGAAGAGGAAGCATATTGCCACCAAACTTGCATCTGACTTGAATAGTACGAATGTGTGTGTGTGTGTACACACGCTGTCGCCCTCTCTCACGCCTCCATGCCTGCTGCTGGGGATGTAGACGCAGCCCTGCCCGAGGCACAGAGAGAGCGAAAATTCAAGGGAAAAAGAGGTAGTGATGACTGATGAATGCATGTGTTGTTCTTGAACCTCTGGAGTGCTTGTTTCTGTACATACACACATACATTTCCCTCAGCAGTCTGTCAGCGTCACCACGAGATACATTCTCACATGTAATGTCCAAACTCCAGCTGCCTCTGCTGTCCTATAGTTCTTCCACTTGATAAAAATAAATCTGTCAGGGACTCACTTGCTCCCGATGGTATGAGGCAATAACATTAATAAGAAATTGGGTTAGAGTTGTGTGTGTTTGCGACTGTGTGTAAGTTCTGGTTTGACTGTGAGGAAGTCAGTAAATACCCAATCTCTCTGTGGTGTATGCACTAATGTGAGTGCGTCATCTAACATTTTATGGTTTGTTCATGGCTCTACTGCATGGATAATTTTCCATGTCAGAAGTTTCGTTACAGTATTTAGGTCTCTCTAATTTTCTGAGAGGGGCTCCTGAAATGCTAAGTCATGGTAGATCTCTGTTTTACTTACCAGAGTGTCCAAAACATGATGGAGTTTTACTTCAGTGTTGGGCAGCCAATGGCAGCACAGATGCTCTTCTTTGGCCTGTATCTCCTCTTCCTTAAATTCCTCTCTGCTGGAAACATCCTTGACTTTTACTGTGCCAGACTTGTGGTATAAAGTCCCTGTCAAAGATTTTATCATGAAGGTCCACAAACTCTCACACGTGTCTGTTCACACCCCCCCGAGGAGCCAGATGTGGGACTCACAAGGTTGGCACGTTGGCTGTTGTCGATGCTGAAGGGGAGTAATCCAGGGTTTAACCAGCCGGCAGGGAGATGAGCAAGATTTAATTCCCCACTGTGGCGACCTCTGCTTGGAGGAGGTTCCCCCCACCACACCTCCATCTCCTGAGTCGTTACACATTTATGCTCACAAACACACACTCTCTTTTTTACCTCTTTACTCTTACACTTTCGTTATTACTAAATTCACTTTGTCAACACAAAGTTGGCACAGCAGCTGTCAGTGTACCCTTCTCTCTTTTCTGTCCCGGACTTTTGGATGAGTGCATTTTTTTGAAAACTGTTCAATTTAAGACCACAGACCTAAAATAATCTGAATTATATTTATGTTCAGTATGTCAAAACTGCAAGAATGTTGAATAAATGACTGTAAATGTACATGTAATGATGTATTTCATTACATATTGAAGAATGGTGCAGTTGAAGGGTCTAATTGGAAAAGTTCAAGTCGAAGTCATGATCCAGATTTTTGTTTTCTAGACTCTCACCAACAGCCAGATGTTCAGGTCAAACTGCACTGAATTAAGCTCAGGTGAAGTCTGACAGGCGAGTCCGTGCTCAGCTTCGTCCCCCAACTTTTGACTAGGCAAATTAATCAGAACCAAATATGCCTTTTTAGAGAGACCGTGTATTCCCCCACAACATCTGACAAAACATTTTCACAGCTTGTGTTGAGTGTGTGTGTGACTGTTTACGTGCCTGCGCAGATGTGACACGATGTTTCAGCGTATTTCATTGTCAGTCACTCTCCCTTTCTGCCTCGGCTTTCCCTCTCTTCTTCCTCTGATTTAAACTCTCTTCCTCTCCCCCCTCCCTCACTCCCCGTCCTATATTTCTCTCTCTTTTCCCTCTTCCTGTTGTTTCATATGGCTTCCAGACCTTTCCCCTCTCATCTCTGTCCATCCTCTGCACTTTGATGTCAGCCCTCATACCGCCGCGCTGACCGCAACAAAGACACGGCCCCTGCTCGCCCTTTATCTTCCTCCTGCACTCTGTCTCTCTTCTGACCTGTTTTGTTTTGCTCTGTACATTTGTCTTTTCTGTCTCTTTCTTTTTCTCATCCTTCATCTGCACATCTTTTTTTTTTTTTTTACAGTTCTAGTCATATGTCTGAGGATTGTTCATAAACCCCTCCTCTCCTTGTGTGTGTAGTCATTCAGTGAACTATAACTTCACACCCATCGCGAATAACTGCATTGAGGTAATACTCCTGTTAATTGTATCATCATAATTTACAGTAACCCAATTTTAGGTTCAGTGTGGTTACTGTCTGGGAGAAGATCCTACACATATCCCATCGGAGCCAGTTAGTAGGGATGTTTTGCCTCATGTTTTTCATGTCATTGTCTGAATTACAGGGAAGCCTGGAGGGTGGAGTGGAGCAGCTGCAGTCTGCACCTGTTTGTACATAGAGCATTGTTGTATAAGAAAGACAGACA
>JAOXYL010000036.1:10407457-10424654 GCA_028564955.1 Terapon puta | reverse complement strand
TTTGCACTAAACTGTGTGTAAGTGGGTTTTGTAGCAAAACTCTGTGTGTAAGTGTGTGTGTGTGTGTGTGTGTGTGTGTGTGTGTGTGTGTGTGTGTGTGTGTGTTTGTCCGTCTGTGTGTTTCAGTCTCATGCAGCTCAGACTTGTGGTCAGAGAACTTTTGCCTCGTGATGTTTTTGATTGATTATTCTGACCGGTACAGGCACACTGTAGCATGTGTAACGACACGGGTGGGCGGTCACAATGGCAAACTGTTGACACACACACACACTATTTAGCAGTTACGTGAGGGCGTGTGCATTTAACCAAGGGTGGGTATTGTTATGTTTTCATTGACTTCTTCCCGCTTTGTCACATTTTCACATCTTTGTATGTGTTTAAATTAGTTACACTTCCGGATAGATGTTATTATAAGACGTCCATAAAGGCGAAACTTGTATCACATGAATATTCTACATGGTTTCCCACTGCTCGTCCCACTGTCTGCATGTGGTATCTGTACTTTTATGTGAGAAAACAAACAAGAAGTGTATGTTCTTGAAAGTAGCATAGAAATTGCAAGGAGAAAGCAAAAAGATTGGTGAAGTAAAAGACACAGAATCAGTAGGGATGTAAATGAACACAACGACCCCCTCCCCTTTGCTGGAGCCATTGGCAACAGTGTCTGTAGAGATGGACATTAAGGTGCCATTAGTCACCAGCAGCAGTAGGACTTTGCACAATCCATAAAATTATATTTAACTCTGCCTTTCTTGTTCGGTTGCAGAGTCTTTATGTTTACACGTAAATAAAGGTGGTCACAGAGGGGCTTTTAAAATGGCCATAGCCAACGCCTATCAGTGATTACCTGTATGTCAAAGCAGTTACAGACAGTCTCACACTTTTTCCAACGACCAATTTGCATTCATGGACCCCCTGATCTAGACCTCTACCTCGGAGGCCTTCTGTCCTCCCCCAACACACACACGCACATACACACTCATTTGGTCTCCTACTACAGCTCATTAGCACCTGTGAAAAAGCCCTCAAACAAAAACAGTCCACACACTCCCGGCCCCTTTCACAACCCGTCCCCTTCCTCCTGGTTCATCCAGACACGACTCCCTCAGTCCCGGTCAGACAGACATGAAGTGACGCTCAGGACACAGGGACAAACAGATAGGAGTGTTCACTAACATTCGGCTAAATGGAAATAATCTTACATCCGCGATCGCCAACTTTGGCTTGGATACGCTCACTCGGTAAGCTTAACTTCAGGGGAGTGTGTGTTTGTTTGTTCCTTGTGTATTTAGAGTGGCATATAAATGCAGCTTCAATTCCTGGACGATGGGCCTTAAAAGATAACACCAGCCGCAAGAGAAACAAGGAAAAAACACCATATTGTGCTGTTGATGTTTCTTTAATTAAGTCTGACTCTGGGAAGAAAATGGCTGCTTTAAAAAATAGTTGGATATATTTGCCAGCTGTGTGTATTTACGTGAATTTAGATGGTCTTGAGATCGGGTTAGATGTTAAAGTGATTGAATAAGTGCTAGTGAGTGCGGTGTTGTTATGTTGCCTCATTGTCTCTTATAAGAAATTACTCTGAAACTAAGTTAGCTCTCTTAAAAGTCACATTTTCAGTATTGTATGTTGAGCTGAATATTGTCCGGTCAGTGTTTCCCTCCAACTGTATTCCTCCTCCCCCTCTGACTTGTGTGGCCCACTGTGTGATGTCTCAGATACGTGCTATGTTGTTGGTGTGGGGTCTGACGCCTCGACGCAAAGCACCACCTTCCTCTTCCTTTTCTCCACCAAATATAAAACAGTCCCTTCAGCAGCCAGCAGTGCATTTAGATGACATTTTAGTAAACAAGTTGTTGTTTTTCAGATCACTTAGTAAAGGATCCTTCAGGGGATCTACTCGGTTTGATAACATTAAAACGTTAAGCAAAGTTTTCTAACCCAACTTGTGTTTTTCTGCAGCGGTGTCCAACCTGGATGAGGAGAGCAAGTGGACGGTTCATTACACAGCTCCCTGGCACCAGCAGGAGAACGTCTTCCTACCAGGCAGCAGGCCGCCCTGCGTAGAAGACCTCCACCGTCAAGCCAAAGTCAACCTCAAGACCGCCCTGCGAGGTAAAGATCATTTCTATTGGAACACCTCGGAGCGTCTGATAGGATCCAAAATGATCACATACACAAACAGGGTCAGGGAGGTTTTCTAACAATACATAAATCTATCCACATTTTGAGAATTCATTAGCCTCTTTCATTCATTCATCAGCCCCACTGATTATTTCACAGGCTGGATTTTAATCGTATTTCAGCTGTTGATAGTTTCTCATTCTGGTAAATGGTGTTAAATCCATAGATTTTTTGGCAATATATGGATTATTACATCTTCAAAATGAACACAAAACAAAAAACTGAGACAACAGACACTCAAATTCAGAATCACCCGAAACAGAAAAATCTTCACATTTGAGAAGCAGGAAGTGATTAATCTACCAATCATCAACTTTAATTTAAAGGTTTCTGTATGAGTAGTTCTGATAAATCATTTGCTTCCATATCAGCCAAATCAATGATATACACGAATGACAAATCCATCTGCTGGGAGTGCCGTGGGACGTCATCACATTTGTCATGGCATCAAGGTGTAAAGATCAGCTGTGTTTGTCTACAGCGTTGTAAAAATGTCCAAACCTGTCATTTGTGTTCAGCCCAAGTTTAGCCAACAACACACTGGTGTGAGATCCTCTTCTTCCTGTTTGTCCAGGGTGATTACAGAAAAACAGGCCGCCTTGTTGTCAAACAAACACACGGCGTCACAGGAGAGTGACAACTGTTTAATGTTCTCACAACATTCCCACAACGGGAAGTGGAAAAACCTCTAAGTGCCGGGGCCTGTTTCAGTAAGAGTTCCTGGGAAAGTTGTTTTCCACCCATTTCCCTGATGACAGTCTGAGAGGCAGGTGTGAGAAAATGTACATATGGGGTGTGTATGTGTGCGCACGAGTGGATGTGTTACAGTAAAAGGCTTGTTGTTTACACACTGGGGTGGCCTTGTGTGTCAAAAGCAGATAAAAAGGAGACAGATAAACGGAGAATAAGAGATAAATGGGGATGGGCCGGTTGTAACCTAATACTTTTGGTGTGTAAAACATTAGTCACCTGTTTCAACACACACACACACACACGCATACACTCACATACACACCCGCATTTGTCTTTCCCATTGTCTGACCCCTTTGCTGTTGCTGCTGCCTATTACTTCCTGAAATATTGATGCTGTTAGGTACTCAAACACCATCTGGGAGTTTAGAATAATCCAGCCTCTCATCCTGTCACCACCACCCAGCCCCGGGGGTCCTAACTGACAGACAACAGGTGTCCAATGAGAGCACCTGTTCTGTCCGTTTGAGTCTTGATGTCCGTTTGAGCTCTTATCCACTCCCAGGAGCTTCAGAGTGGACGTTAGACAAACTAGATCCAGAAAGGAAACAGATTTACAGTTTTCTTGGTAATTACAGTTTTTTTAACATTGTGCCCAAAGGCAACAATACCTCTGAATGCAATTTAACGCTTATATTGTACACATGTGCTTAATAAAAATAACTGTAATTTTACAAGGTAGTTTATCATATATGATGGTTATATCATCATGTTGGACCAAGTTACAGCCCCGCTCTCATGCACGTGTAACCGGTCGGTAAATCTGGTGTCACCAACCAGAGCACAGTGAGGTACACGAGTTTCCTCTCTGCTTTGCAAAACCGAACAATCAATAACCAATCAGATGTCAACGTGCATCCACTCTCTGATCCTCTCATACGTTCACATGGCCTTCAGCTTGTGTACAACATTTGCGGATGACTGGTGAGTTACAGAAAATATGAGAGGTCGAAACACACCAGGGAAGTTGCATAACAGGGGTTACGATTGTTGTCAATAATGTTCCAAGAATCGTGCTTTAGTTCAGTGATACCAGTCAGCGATAACTGATTTGTTTGTCGGTCTACAATAAGGAAAGATCTGGGAAAAAGAAATGTTGAGGTCAAGGTCAGAAAAAAGAAAAAGCTCTAAAATCTCTCTGTACACTTGAAGCCCAAGACCAAATACAAGATGGACTTGGTTAACAATTAGCTGGTGAACATAATTGAGCATTTAGCAGCAGAAAGGCCAGATATTTCCCTTAGTTTGTGGAGATTGAAAGCAGAGCTAGAGAGTGAACTTTGGACTTATATTTACAAAGTGATCAGAAACATCAGTCAAAATGTACAATGATGTCGCTCCATAAATGCTGGATATGTAAGCAATCAACCATTGGCTAAATTAAAAGCTTAAAAGGTGATGACGTGTCACTGTTTTGTTGGCCCCCAAGTGGCCAAAAACATAATTTATCACAGGTTCCATAAAATGTTGCACAAGAAATACTAATATATAGCAGATAAACTAAAAAAAGACAGAGCTAAGGCCATTTGGTCAAAACTACATGGTAGTTGTGTAACCAGGATCAAGTAATATTTGACAATGTGATTATGGTTTGTTAATGCTTATTTAGACTCCAAATTAGTGTTGTTTTTTCACATATTACATTTTATTGCCACTTCAGGGACCATCTGTAGCACTAACTAGGCACTACACTGCTTTGCTACACTAATTTGCTAATTGATTTACCCGCCACTGTATGTATATATAGATACACCCCACTCACATCATTATATTATTTCTGTCCTCTGTATCCTTCCAGTCTTTCTGCTTGTCTTCCCTCGTGTCACTTACTGGTCCCCTCCCTTCAGTTCTGCCTGGCAACAAGCAGCTCTCAGCTCATCAAGTCTCATTTATTTTATCAAGCATCCCCAATCACGCAACACCAATCATCGCAACAGCTCCGCTCCCCCGTCATCGTCCTCATTAGCATCACGCTCTCCAAATCCCTTCTTCCACACCGCCACCACATCAGCTTGTTGTTACAGTAGCTACCTTTGCCAACCCCATTAGGATCCATTAACCGACAGTATTATACATGCACTGGCGTGTCTCTCCACGGAGACGGGCTGTAATTAGCTATGGAGATAGATGGCACATGAAAGGGATCAAAGGCAGCACTTCCGAGGTGCCAGGCCAGGAGTGATGTGCATACGCTTTGTTAGACATGTGCCATTCACCAAAAGAGATTTTGATTGTGCACCACACGCTGAATAAATCCCAAAGATACGCGATAAAACCGAGTTTTTTGGATCAGGGATGAAACGCACAGAGGGACAAAAAAGACACAAAAAAGCAGTCGATATGCTGCCAGCGTAGAGGGGAGGGACAAATCGTTTTAATAAATTCGTTAGAGGTTTATCATTTTCTACGAGGTTTCTTTATCCTTCAGGTTACAGGGTTCAGCACTTTAAAGCTCTACTGTACGTTTTAGTTCAGGCTCAGGTAGAAATATGTGTATCTGATGAGAAATTAACAGACAAGACAAAGGATGCACTGTTTGATATTTGCAGAGGGAGAGAGAGAGATGATGTGCTAAATGCCCCCCAAGAGGGAGAGGGGGAGGAGGATGGGGCTGTAGGAGAGAGAGGGACAGTTCTGCCATCTGTGTGTGACAGACTGAAACTGATACCCCCTCCTCTGGTTACACACACACACACACACACACACACACACACACACACACAGTCACGTATAAACTCTCTTCTTATCACACATCGACGTACACACACAGTCACACACACGCATCGCAGCCCCGTCACAGCAGGTGGTGACGAGAGAGGAGGTGCGAGCAGAGTTTGGCAGCGTCCAACTGGGACAGCACTTGTGCGACACACGCGCACACATACTCACACACACACAGACACACACACAGTTGGTAAGTGCTACGTCTGTGTGTGTCCTATAGATATTTCACACATCCTTCCTACTACAGTTTTATTGGCTGGCTTATTCTGAATATTGCATGTACAAAATAGCATGTTCAGTGTGCTTAATACATTTCTTCAGATCAGTAAGTGTTTGCATTCAAAAGTGAAGAATTTAAATTGACAGACTCTTTTCGGTGCATAAATATGTCAAACCTGTAGTGGCTTTTCATGACAAAATCTTCTCAAACAGAGACATCTGATCATAATTAGTATCTGCTCGCAGGTTCCAGGTATCCTGCTTGATACAAACAACAGTGAGGTCCAAACGTTACCTTTTTTTAAAAAATCTATAACACGTTTCTCTGTTCTCTGTCCTGCAGAGTGTGACAAGTTGAGGAAAGATGGTTTCCGAAGCTCGCAGTACTACTCCCAGGGTCCCACTTTTTCCGACCCAGCACGGTCCACCAGCAGCCTGCAGGACGACGAGGATGATGAGACTGATAAGAAGGTATGTATACACACAAATGCATACGTCCAGGTGTAACAGTCACTACATTTGGAGTACGCGTGTGCACAGCAGTGGTTTAAAACTTAGCGCTGGTTCAGCAACAGGGCGTCGCACCACTAGTGATTGAAACAGTGTTAGTCTGCCCTCTAGTGGTTGGAAAGAAATATGCACATTTTTCTCAGACTACGTTTATTTCTCTATCTCTCCCTCTGACCTCACTTTCCTGGGTCATATTTTCCAGACAGAATTATCGCATTAACGTGTATGCTCATCAGTTAAGCTCAAAAAGCTTCTTCTCTTGGTGGCACTGTGCTGTGCTGTACTGTATTCATTATGATATGTTGAGCTCCGTCCCTGACTAAAAACACAGAGAGAATAAATACTAGGTGGCGTGTATTATTTTTCCATTATACTTGTCTTTCCTCTATCCTTGGTGGGGCTGTTGTTTGTCTCATGTCACAGTACAATGATTTCATAAGAGGGTGATACATGGAGAGAGACAGAGGGAGAGGCAGAACTGAAGAAAGGAGACACTGATGGAAAAATGAACTGATTAAAACTATTATCTATTGCTCTCTTTACTGGCGGACCATCAGTGTGAAGTGAAGTGTATGGTTTGACAGACAGATACACCCCCCCCCCTTCCTTTTTATTTCTCACACACATTATGATGTGAGGGGTCCTGAAAGGGTCAGAGGGTCTTTCACTGGTACTATCAGGGTCGCCTTTGTCCCACGGTGCCCCTCGATGCAAGCCCCTCATTTCATGCCCGCCTCGACCCTTGACCTCCATAACATGTTGTTGTCTTCCAAAACTGTCGACTCCCATCCCTCGTTTATCCGTCGTTCTGCCTCCCGCTCTCCGGTCCGAGCCAATCCTTCCTGGTCTCTGCCTTCCTTCCCCCTTCCTCTGTTCCGCTGTTTGTCCCCCTTCCCCGTCACTTCCTGTCGTCCTGAGGCCAGTGAGCCTAACTTTGCCTGACAGCAGCCTCAAAAGGAGAAACAGGGCTCCTGGTTGAGCCACAATGATGCAAAATAACGAGCCCTTCGTACCATCAAACTATTCCTCAGATGCTCCCTTTATACACCCCCCCTTCCCCCCCGCCCCTCTCTGTTGCCTCCCCTCTTTTGTCCATCCACCCATGAGTGGTTTATATGAAACCACTACTACCCATCTTCCCTAGCCAGTCTGATGTTTGGGATTGTCAGCATAAACAGTAATATGCAATGGGATGATTGCTGGATGTACTTGGGGAAATTTGGGACAAATTTACAAATTTTCCATCTCTGACCAACAAAATCTCACTGAGGATTTCAGACCAGCAGTTCTTTTTTGCCACAGTGGAAAAGCTCAACCTTTTCCAGGTGCTGCGAGGCAAATTTTGGGTGATGCAGTGTAAGTGAAGACTTAACGATCTTGCCTCTGGAGTTCATCTATAATCACAACAATATGAGATTGTTTACGTCCGTCGTGCTCTGAATTCCAACCCGTGTTTACTTTTTTACTCAAAAAGAATTATTTTAACATCTCAAATAGGCAGTAATATTTACCCATTTAAACATTTAACATGCTGGAAATGTCTGTTTTCCCGTCGACTTACAGCACAATTTCAAGCCTGGATGCTGCAGAGATGCGTTGCTGTCTGTTGCCTCTCTGCAGTAAATTTCAGTGGATTGAGAACTGTTAGTGTGTGGACACAGTTTAATGCATGAGTGATTCTCTCTCTGCCGCCTCGCTGTTGCTCTCTCGCTTTTATCCTGCCATCTCCGAACGCTCACTTTACTCTGATAGATGTTTGCGTACGTGTGTGTGTGAGAGAGAGAGAGTGTGTGTTTATGTGCATTTCCACTTGGGTTGTTTGAAAAATGTTTACAGCACCACAAGCTACGAAAGGTCACAGAAATGTAATATATTAAAGTCTGCCCATGTGTGCCAATAGAGCCCACACAATCTGTCGGTTATAGTTGTGGGCACTTAAGTTCTATTGTTTTCTATTCACACTCACATTTTCACTTATTATGTTGACATTTTACCTTGACATTTCTCCCTAATTCAATATGACTAGTCTTTGTTTTCTGTTGCCTTTCGTTACTCCACATCGCGTTTCATCCCTCTCCCCTCTGTCACTCTCTTTTCCCGTCTTGTTTGTCTCTACCTCCTCCCTGCATTCGACTCTCTTACCTGTCACTGTTATCCTCCTTTTCATTCCTTGTTCCTATTATCTCTCTCTCTCTCTCTCTCTCTCTCTCTCTCTCTCTCCATCCTCCGCCCTGTGTCCTCTCCTCTCTTTCACTTTTTCTCGGTTTCACGTCTTGTTGACCCGTTCTTCCTCTTCCTCTGCTCCAGTCCACAGCATCTTCGGCAGAGGACAGCAAATCCCAACTTTCCATGAGGCCCCAGACGCCGCTCGAAGGGGGTGATGGAGTAGAGGTCTCCGAGGTCGACGGACAGGTGGTATGGAACAAGGTCGCTCCCCTGCCCACCCCGGAGGAGAAGATGAGGCAGACGGCCAAGTCTGTGCCCACAGACATAGTGGCCATCAACGTCACAGGTATGACCTCTTTAGCTGCAGTTGTCCGACTTTTCTGTCCACTTCTAGCAAATGGCAACCAATCCCATCAGTGTTGGTAGGGGAAAACAAATGTCTCGGTCCTCTGATTCCATACTGAATAGCAGCGTAGTAAGATCAACTACTTTGAGTTCGATCCGTTCTCATTCGTCCCCGGTGTCCATTCTGTGACATTAACCTCTCACCATCAGTCACATATTTTGTTTTGTTTGTCTTAAAGGAATCTCTGACTTTGCTCGTTTGCTGTGTTGTGAGAGTCTGACGAGAAGATCATTTTCATGTCTGCAAGATTAATACATCGTGTAAGATTAGCCTTTCTGACAAATAAGCAAGAGGAGACAGCGAGCCTGTAAACAAGACTACAACAGAGCTGCAGCCACGCTAGAGGCTCCTATCAGATATAATGTTAAACATATTTACCATCTTTCCACAGCAGTTGAGTATGGCATTGTTTGCTAATTAACACTCAACACAAAGTAAACCTGACGATGATGGGAATGTTACTACCTGTGCAGGTCAACATACTTAAATTCTTGACCTGATGGTGGCGCCAGATGAAAAGAATCACTGCAGAGATTATGATTCCTACTGAGGGGACCATGAGCCAAATTTTGATAACAGTTGATCCAGTAGTTGTCAAAATGACAGAAATATCCACCTCCTGGTGGCAGTAGAGGAAATGGTAGGACCACAAATGTCTGACCACCCTTCCAATACTTACTGATACAATTCAGCCGAGACCAAATCAGGGACGCCACATTAACATGTCAGATATAGTCATTTTATTGGTCTTCTCATCTTATTCTCATTAAGGCAGCAAAAGAGTGAATGGGCCAAACAGGCAAAATGTCAGACAGTTCCTTTAATCGACACTCTGTGGCTAAGTGGATGTAGACTAATCAATTACTGCATCCAGTCATTCACAGAGGGAAAAAGAAACTGTATGTGTCAGTCATGGATGTCTGCAGCTCTGCGTATATCCTTCTTTCCTTCATGCCTCTGGGAGACTGACCTTCACCTTCTTTTATGCGTGCGTGAGCGAGCGTTTGTGTGTGAAAATCGTTTGACAGCTTATCCAAGGGTCAAGGCTGCTCACTGACTTTATGTCAGATCACAGGCCGTGTGACAGATGAACACTCGTACACAGCAAAACGTGTCAAGGCAATTCCCTTGTTAGCACGTCACATTTCTCACTGCAGTCTGCCACACAGGAGCCGCGCACATACGTAAAGGTATAGCTAGGTCTGATGGCTTCATATCGACCAGCCATCATGTGTGAGGTGGAAATAAACAGGTGAACACAAATCTCAGTTCAGTGTCAACATATGAATTTTTTCTGTTGTCAAGCCCAATATAACTGCCATCCCATCATCTGTTAGACACTAATGAGTGCTTAATGTGGTCCCACTCCACACAGATCACTGTTGACTTCATCTCCTGTCACTTCAGATTACTGAGAAAGAGAGAGTAAAACACGCACACACACGGACACAGAGGGAGAGATCAGGGACTTATCCGTCAGTTTGAGGAGAGGATGTGATAGACACTATCTGCCCTCATATCAATATCTTTTTCCCTAATGCCTGCAGGCTGTCACCAGCTAGCCAAATAACAGAAAAAAAGAGCAGTTCCTAGTGAGATATTGCTCTTCCTTCAGGGAAACTGGACAGAGAGGGATATTGAGAAGAGCAAAAGACTGTGGTGTGTGTGTGTGTGTGTTTGTGTGTGTGTGTGTATGTGTGTGTGTATGCATGCTTCACCTCATATCTGTCCTGTGCATGTGTGTTTTTTTTAATAAGAGCATGTATTCAACATCTCACATGTCTTACATGTACATTTTTACCTGAGTTACCTGGATTCAGAGTGGAAATTGATACAAAACCTCAGTCAAAATGTTTTATTTTCCCAGCGTCTTTCTGACCAGGCAGTGCTCCAGTTGTTTTCTTTTATAGTGATTAAGCTTGGCTAGTGAATGAATGAAAATGGCTGGTAAATTTACGAGCCCCTCAGCTAGTGGATGAAAAAAGTTAAAGACTCCCCAGAATAAACAGAATAGACATTTTCTTGCTCTTTTCTTTTGGTGTAATGCAATGGAGATACGTTTGGTTGTATTTTCCTCTGAGATTTGTGCTTACACCCCAGAAACTGAGGTGATGCTCACAGCATTGAACATGAACATATTTACAGCAACTCATATTTCTCAAAACATACCCACGCAGACCCCACTGTAAACAGTGCTTAGTACAAAATACAGAATCTAATATTATCCCTTTTCAGATATACATGCATTGTGTATACGTTTACGACCAATAATTAACAAAAAACACTATTTCAGAAATGCCTGTAGGTTTGAGGTCATTCAAAAACAATTTCTTGGTTACTTTGTTAATCATTATCAGTTTATGTTAAAAGAAAATAACTGTTAGCGGATTAATCATCTTTGGACTTTTTGAACTCCCAAATATTGATTTTAGTATCTGCCTAAAATATTTAGTTGGTTTCTAGTTTCCAGTATGTTACTACTCAATAGTAGTACACACACTACTTAAGATGAAAACTGCTCACAGCTTGTGTTGAGAGATTATTGCTGCTAAACTTTTAAAATACAGTTTTTCAAAGCTGTGAGCATCACAAAGAGGCTTCTGCTCACCCACATTGTTTTGGGATGGCACCAAAAAAAATGTAAGAGGGATATCTCAAAACTACCCGCATGACTGCAGTTTGATTGAACTGACCCTTTTGGATTCTTGCCTTGTTGGTGTTGCATGTTCAACTTAAAAACAAACAAACAAAAAAACGTCTGCATGTTGTTGAGTTTGTTCCTTTCGACTAACCGACTGCTGTTTGCCTGTGTGTCCGCCTGCCTTGCTCTCGCCCTCCCGGCTACCAGGGGCAGTGTTTGACCGACAGGCGAGCATCCGGCGCTCCCTCATTAACACTGACACCGTGTCCCGCCGGCCCAAGAAGGTCAAACGCAGAAAGACTATATCAGGGCTGCCTGACAACATCAACCAGGAGCTAGGTATGGATTACTGTGGGGCAATGTGAAGCCCTCTACTGTCCACAGACCTGTACCAACACTCTGGACCAGCATCCCTCCCTCTTACGATAGCCCTCTTCCTGTAACCTTACTTTCTATGGATTTGTGCTTTTAACAAGAATAACAGTGTACATTGAGCGAAAAATTAACTCACCCCACCAGTGTTGTTATTGGGAGGGAGAAAATGACACATGCAAGTCCACAGTGTTGGATCAAGGCCCTGCAGCTGTTCAGTCTTTCCCTGTTTCATTTCTACATACCAAGTGTCCTCATTTGCTCTCAACCACCCTGTTCAACTGTATCCTCAGCCAGGAACCAGTTATGAAATCCTTTTCAGTTGTTCTGTGGTTTTAATTTTGCCCATTTTCTTCCTCTAGAAACTTTTGCCCTCATAGAATCTCATTTTAGACTTTGCCTGTTGGAAAATCATGTCACACATGAGAAGTTAAGTGCAGGGTTTGCCACTCTTAAATACACATTGTGCCATAATCCTTAGGGATAAACTTTCTGCACTGTTTTTTCTGTTATTTGTACATCTGTGCCTTAATCCTAGGGTCATATTGATAATCTTAGCACGCGTGTCTTACTTACTAATGTGTAGTGATTATGAGACAAGCAGCCCTTGATAATGGACACCTAAAAGGCCACGCAGCCCTCTCCTTCCCCCTGTTATTTTCAGAAAATGTGGTCCAAACACATGAGGGCTAAACAACCAATATGAAGCTTCAGATGTCCTCTACCATTAGTAACTCAGCTGAGCTGGATGTTAAGCGAGTACTAAGCTTCCTAAGCTGACACTGTGCTGTACTGACGACACCGAATGGCTGATGTTTATTTACACGTCACTGAGCTGTAGGACAGCAGCAGCGTTTAAGGAGAATGTCATTTCTCGGAGCGATAGGATCACCCAGGCTGATCGGAAGAAAGAGCTTTAAAGTCTGGTTAGTGCCCAGCTGACGACAGCCTCTGAATGTCATGATTACTGGTCCGGGGTAATTGTCCCAGTGCTTCATCCCTCCCTCTCCTTGCACTAGAGCTGCCTGCGAAGTAGACCTGCAGCTTAATCTATCGCAGCAGCAGCAGCAGCCAAGCTGTCACTCCAGCTTTTAGCAAAGGAGGAAGAGAGTGTATGTGTGGTTCAGAGCAAGCAGGGAGAGAGAGAGAGAGAAAAGAAAGGACGCACGAGGGTGTATGTTTTGGGATTTGAACATCAACAGGAGAGCTGCCACAGATGGGAGACGCAATAGACACCTTCTCCTGTTTTACAACTCATTCTTCGAATTGTTTGTTTACTAGCCGGTATGTTCTCTCTGTGTGTGTGTGTCTTTGTGTTATCTGCATTTCTGTGTGTCCTTGTCTGTATATCTGTCTGCATTTTCTGTATGTCCTGTCCTGTATCATTGTGTCAACACACAGTGAGCGCATGCAGATGTGTCTTATCATATGTTTGTGTCCATGTATGTGTTTGTTGCTGTCTCATACCATAGCTGCCTGTCCTGGACCCCAGCGAGCTATTCGCTATATCAGACTGAGCCAGAATAGGAAGGGAAGCACAATAGGAAGTCTCTCTGTCTTCCCTCATATCCTTTCCTCCTTAATGAAGAAGACCAGAAGTTATTAACAAACGAGACAGGGTGAACAGCAAATCAAATTAATTAGCCTCCTTGTAGCCACAGTTTGTCACAGTCCAGCCAGAAGAGCAGAGGACATGGTGGCTGAAGACGTTATAGAAGGGGAAGAGACAGTTGTGGAGAAAGACGAAAAAGAGATATTTTTGTTAATAACATGTTTATCACATTTTCTATTTTCCTTCTGCAGCAGCAAAAGGACACGGCGGAGAGCTTCGGCCGCATTCCATGTTCATCCCGGGACAATACTCCACCTTGGGAAGAGCTGGGAGTGTGAGCTCAACGCTCCGACGTTCACACACCAGAGACTCGAGCTGCCAGACGGAGGAAGTGAAGATTGTACCCCCATCCATGAGGAGAATTCGAGCCCAGAGAGGTCAGGGAATTGCTGCTCAAATGGCTGGCATTTCTGCTTCCTCCTCAACAGGAAGCATATCCATCTCGAGTAGCGACAGCTCTGGGATCTTAATGCTACCACATCAGTTTAGTGGAGATCCTTCCCGCTTTCACAGTCTGCCCCGACAGGGCGCCAGAGTGTCTCTCAGTGCTGACCCCATCTACAGCAGCACCCCCATCAAGTCCGACGAGCAAGGTACACCTCAGAGGCAGATTGGAAAGCTTCAGGTTGATGATACAGTTGTGCACATGAGAAATGCCCCAAGAACCGGCACCCTGCCCAGGCCCAAGTCTCAGGAGGTGAGGGGGACACAGGCCAGTGATTGGGGTGGTGGTCCAGCCTGTGTGGTCTCTCCACATGCTGCCTATTCCACCTCTCTCATCCCTAATGCCACCCTGTCTTGCTCCTCTGAGGTCATTACCCTCAACACCTCTGGTCAGCTCCCCCAGTCTCCGGCCTCAGCTTACCCCACAGCTCGGCCGCTCAGTCTGGCTTCTTCCATTAACATTGACTCATTGAACTCCAGTCCAACAGCCTTTACCCACAGCTCCACCTGCCCAGCCTTGGCCACCTCTACCCCCACTCACACACAACAGGATGGTAATCTGGTGATGGCAGCATCTGCGAGTGAGTCGGGGCACTCAGACAGTAGTGTACACAGCCACAGCACCTTGGCCCCTACACCACCATCCTGTCAACAAGAGGAGCAGTGGATCTACGACACGCCAGAAAACGTGATGATTCCACACCGTACCCTGACCTCCAGCTGCTCCACTCCTATAAACCAGCTGTACAGCAGCCTGGACCTCTCCTCCAGGACCACAACCGACTCCAGCTCCCTCTATTCCCAAGACAATGATGGATACTACACCTCCATGCACATGGACTCAGGACTGCGCTCTCGCAGCCATGGCAGTGGGCACGGTGCAGCAGCTGGACGGGCCACCAGGCACAGCATGTACGAGTGCCGCGAGATGGCCAACCACGAAGACTCTGGCAGCTTGTACAGTGATCGCTCTCTGTCGCGTAGCATCTCCCTCCGCAAGGCTAGGAAGCCTCCTCTGCCCCCAGCGCGCACAGACTCTCTTAGACGCAAGCCTGGTGTGAAAAAGCCCCTTGGAGGCGTTAGCGCCGTCGGTGTCAACGAGGGAAATGGAGCCATGCTCAATGAGACTTTAATTGCCAGCTTACAGCAGAGCCTACAGATGGGGCTAAGGGGAGGGAAAGGAAAAGGGGCTTCACCCTCTTCACCCTCTCACAGCCCGAGCAGCGACTATGACGACCCTTGGGTGCTCCGGCCGCGCAGCCAGAGTAGCATCAGTGCAGGGAGCTCTGCAGCGTCACTAGCAGCTAACACCAACTGTGGTGGGGTGTCTAATGTATACTCTCTATGCCATGTGACACCTGCCCAGAGTGAGACCAGCAGCTTGCGCTCGGACTATGCAGATTCCTGGGGCTACTATATGGACTACCCGCGTAACCACGGAGACCAGAGGGCACAGACCCCTCCGGCCCATGGTACAGACGGTATGCCGGCAGGGGCTCACCCAGGAGAATTACAGAACGGAGGTGAGATTCATAACAGCAGCCAGGCCCCGAGAGCTCCAGGCCAGGAGGGGGGGCTGGCAGCGAAGCCCAAAATGTCCACCTCCTCCCCAGACAGGGTGCACAGACTCACCTCCCCATCTAGCGGCTACTCTAGTCAGTCCAACACCCCCACAGCTGGAACCCCGGTGCCCTCCTTCATCAGGTCCATGTCACCCTCAGGCAGCCGGCCGAAGCCCAGAGTGCCTGAAAGGAAGTCATCCCTCCTCTCCTCTGTGTCCATGTCCTCCTCGTCCACTTCTCTTTCCTCCAACACCTCTGACTCGCTCAAAAGTTACGGCCCTCCCCCTCCACCTCCCCCACCACTGCCCCTCTCATCCTCCGCTCCCAGCACCCCTCTCAGCCCACCTCCGCCCTTCCCTCCGCCCCTGCCGCCAACTTCCAGCGCTGGCCTTGTTCCGCCTGCTCCTCCGTTGCTCACCACTCCGCAGGGTCCGACTCTGAGCCTGACCCCTGCTTGCTCCACCTCCCCAGAGTTCCCTCCTCCTCCATCCCCTGAAATGCTAATCCACCCCAGCTCCTCCTTCAACGGGAGCTTCAGTCCACCCCCTCCGCCGCCTCCTCCTGTCACCTCCATGGGCCCCCCACCACCTCCTCCTCCTCCTCCGCTGCCTTCTTCTGTCCCACCCTCTTCCTCCCCATCTTTTGTAAAGGCAGCAAAGGATGCTCCTAAACCAGCTCTTTCCAACAGCCCCACAAAGTCATCTAAGCCCCTGATCACCCCATTTGCGCTGCAGAGTGTTCAGCTCCGTTCTGTTCAACGGGCAGAGAAGGAGATTAACGGCAAATCAGACCACACCAAAGCTCAGGAAATGGGGGTAGACCTCCTTCAGAGTCTAAAGCCCCAGATCTTGGAGAAGCCTCAGTCCCTGGAGCATCCCACTGTGTTACCCCTGTCAAACTGCTCCCCAGAAGATTCACGTAACTCCTCACCGTCACCTGTGTCAAAGCTCTTAGAAGAGTTGTCTTTAGATGGCAGTATCACAGATTACACACCTGATGGCGCTGTCATAAATGGAAAAGCTGAGGAGCAGAGTTACCGTCTCTTAAATGGAAAAGAAAAAGTTGAAGGGCAGGAATCATTGCCCAGTCCCTTGCAGAGCTCCCAAAACACTCCTGTCAAACAGAAACCCCCAGCAGTCTCCAAGAAACCCAAGATCTCTTTTCTTCCAGCATTTAACCACCAACAAATCAATGAACAGGTTCTGCCTCAGCATGAGGATACAAGCAGGATGTCACAAATGGAAGACCAAGTGGATGGACTGCAAAGACAACTACAGGAAGAGGAGAAAGACAGTAAGAGTGAGCAACGGGAGGAGGAGAAAGAAGAGGAAGGCTCAGAGAGCTCAGAGCCTCTCGCAGACATCAGTGAAACATCCACAGTCAGCCAGGACGAATCCTGCATCTCTGCCTCTGCCAGCCAGGAGACGAGTCTTGACCATGGACTGTGCACCAATGGAGAGACTCATGAAGAGGAGGAGGAGGGAGATGGAACAAGTAGCACGACGGGATCCATCAGCTCCAGAGAGGACGACACTGGTGAGTCTGACTGAAACTTATTTTAAGGTAGTTTTAATTTATGTTTTTTTCATGATGTCAGAAATGAT
>JAOXYL010000036.1:10376426-10387184 GCA_028564955.1 Terapon puta | reverse complement strand
TATAACTCACCTTGCACCTTAGAAGAGTGTGCAGAAGATCTTCAGTGCAAAACTCTGTCTCATCCTCAATCTTAAGTTTTCTCTGTAAGCAGCCAAAAACGAGACTTTAAAAACAAAATGTATTCATGTGAGGGGAAAAAAAAGAGTATACCTGAGTGAACATAGGTACGATCTATATCTATGTGAGTGTCTGTAGTGTTTGTACTCACAGGCCCAAGAATCATCCAATCCCTCAGCTCATCTGAATCTGGGTTCTCTGTGGTGCATTCTGGGAACCATTCCACCTTCTCAATGGCACTTGGCTGAAAGACAAACAGGAAAAAAAAAAAAAACAGGAGAAGACAATCAGCAGGTTATTATGATGGTACATAAGAAAATAGTTCTCTGAAATGTTCAATAATAGACATGTAAGCCATAATTTACATAAACCACTGTTAGAAGTGTTGAGCGGTTGTTATTTGCGGCTCTGTACCTCTGGTTCATCCCGCCAGTCGACATTGAGCTCCCCCTGAAAGCCCTGCAGCGTGAGACCGAGACCCCTTCTTCC
The DNA here is from genome assembly GCA_028564955.1 of Terapon puta. Classification (NCBI taxonomy): domain Eukaryota; kingdom Metazoa; phylum Chordata; class Actinopteri; order Centrarchiformes; family Terapontidae; genus Terapon; species Terapon puta. Next base: position 10,386,637 of record JAOXYL010000036.1, on the reverse strand, counting down.
CCTCTGGGTAGAGGCCTCTACGATCTCTTTGCGCCCCTGGCCAAACTTACCCAGACCTTCACCCTCACGGAAGCCCATCTTGGCCTAAAGGTTTACGATATAAGAGAGAATAATACTGTTAGGAAAACACTTCATCTTTCTTCTGAATATTTTGAAAAAAAAAATAGCTGAAAATGTCTAAAACTTATCACATACACAAAAGAGAGACAGTCGACCATTAATATAGTGTATAGTGCAGATTTAAATACTGTACCATGAGCTTCTGTGACACACTGTTGTACATGGAGAAATTGGAGGAGGTCTGGGTGCCCTCGTTGTCTTGATCATCAAAGGATGATATGGAAGGCATAGAGAATCCTGGTCTCTGATCCTCCTGGTCACTGAGTGAATCATTTTGGCTGGAGTCTGGAGAGAAAAAAAACACAGAGACAGGTAATAACTGCTATTCAACCAGCTTTAGAAGTTATTCTATAACTTTATCAATGATGGCCAGTAGCTTTTTCTTCATCTCTGACTTTTTTTTTTTACAATACAATATGCCCTGATTGACTTCAGGTGCCTCCTCTGAATCGCTGTGTGTCCTGGTTATGTCATCTGCATGTTGGTCTGCTTCATTAATTCATGTGTGCTTCTTCTGCCTCGTCCCCTGCTGTGCCTCAGTTAAGAGTTTATTCTGTGCCATCTATGCTACAGTCAGCAATCACCGGTCCTTGCTCAATGTCACAGTTATATTCTGTATCATCCAACTTCTGCAGGAATTTTCAACTTACTCGGTAACGTTTCCGTCTCCAAACTGTGAGTGAGAGTTTCTGTGTGCCTCAAATCTTTCATCTCATTCTGATTGGCTCACCTCAGTTTGAAAAGTCTTTGGCCCAGTACACTGCACTTTAACAAAAAGCACATTTTGATCTGCGACTGTACCTGTCTTGTGGATTTGCATCCAACATTGGTGTTTTTTGTTAATCATTCTTTAGGGTTGTATCTAGCATCTCTGTTGGCCCTTATTCGTTTTATAAGGAGTTCCCTGGTAAATCCAAATTGTTTGAGACAGTGTTCCTCCAAAAATCCCCTTCGATGCTGATTTGATGCAAACGTCAGATCATCACATGCTGTTAGAGCTAAGTATTGGTCTTTCATAGGCCACTTTGCACCATTCAGCAATTTAAGGTAAAATTGCATTTGGGGGTTGCATATTATATCCATGTTCAAAAATGACCATATAGTCTACCATAGATACTATGCTGTCTCTCATAACCCAGTCAAAGCTCAACTTGCGTAGCAAAAATACCAAGATGTTGTGAAAACGCAGCCAAAAATATGACTAATTCTTCAAAAAAGACCGTCAGAAGAAGCCAGACTAATTATTACATCAAATATTATAAATCAAGTCACCCTACTGCCACATCTTGTAGTGTATGATGTGATAAAAATCCGGTTTTCCCAAGTTCCCTCTGAAATGAATGTTTAATCATGGATTGTTTGGAAATTAATCTACCTTGTCTGGACAATTGTGACTCTTCATCTGAGCTGCTTTCTTCGCGCTGCCTCTTTGTCTCCAGCAGCGAGGCCGGTGCTGCTTCATTTCTTCTCTTCATCTTGGCTGAAACAGAGCAGAGAGGAGAACAAGAGTAAGACATTGTTTCTGATGAGGTGCAACAACACACGTATAGGAGAAAAAAAAAAAGACTGTGTCAGGAATACTGAATCGTGAGTTATGGTCGAGAAAACAACGAGCAATTATGACAGTAACACAGATATGAGTAGTAAGCAGAGCATTTCGACATATAGTATCAAAGTTTAAACAATAACTCAATTTACAGGATTAATAGATCAACTGAAAATAACAATATATTCACGACTAAGAAAGAACTGCATGCAATCAGTGCCAGTTATTTAGAAATGGACAGACATTGGTTGACTACAGTTCTAAAAATGGAAATTGTTAGTTATTCCTGCTGATAAGTTATTTAAAGCATTTTAAGACATAACTTTAGGTGACACCTGAACATTTAACCAAAATATGATGGAAACAGGAACCTGACCAAAGGCAATATGCAACTCACAGGTCCTGTGATTTTTCAATTAAGGTAAAGTTTGTCCAAACATAACATTATAAATGAAGCACGTGGCATTATGGAGATGCCTCAGCCTTCAAATCATATTCTCCATATGAAAGGCAACACACTTGTTTGGTACAGACCCCAGAAAAAACTAAATATAAATTGTCACTCATAACACTATTTGTCAAAAGTAACTGCAGTATGGTATTTTTCTTTGGATGTGGTTCAGCTCTACTGTAGTTGAATTTTGACTGTAATGAGTATTTACTCAAACTAATCAATTTATGATTTAAAAAAATTCTGAGTGAAAATAACCTCGGTCTGGTGAGTGATTAACAATGCATATATGATTTCTTGCATATTTTCGCACATGTAAATGCTCAACCCACATAAATGACAAGTGAAGAAAAAATAGGACTATCTGGTTATCAGGCATTTCAACAGTGGATAAATGACAGATAACAATGTGCTCTGAATTCACCCAAGTTTAAACTAAACAACAAAATTGCTTAGCTTTTTCCTGAACTTTGGAGGTTCAAGCATAATTCAGAACATGTATGTTCGGGTGCTTGTATTCTTTTCAGATGTAGGTACAAGTAACAGCCACTAAACATGTATATTTATCAACAAGTCTTCCCTTATTAACACGGAGCTTGGCTTATCTTGGATATGGCGCCATTCATGTATCAACATTAAGTCAAAATATAGCAGAAGCGATGTTTTTGCCCTCTTCGCTGCCGGACGTTGGTCGTTTTAATGAAACGATCAGTAAACGTGAAACAAAACTTCCTGCAAACATGAGGTATTACCTCGGCAGTAATGTTGTAGTTAGAACCAGTCAGATATCAAAGTTTGGTAAGGTCGGCCCATGCCACTCTCCGAGATGTCTGTCTGCAGGAAAATACAGCTAAAGCAAACCGACTGGGCTGGTTGGTGTCCGTGTTTTCAGTTGTGTCTTCTGTGAAACGAAACTGCGCAGCTGTAGCAGCATTAGCCGATAGCTAGCTAAGTTAGCCAGCTAGTTGTATTTTTTACCAGCTCAGAGGAAAACACTTCACTCTTCTGTGTCGAAATGGCAGCGACAAACACGTCAATTCCGATTATGTTTTGGACTTGCCAGTGATGTTTTTATTTGCATGGAAAGTTTTGAGATAAACTCAGTTTCTATGAAGTTTCCTTTATTTCAGCCCGCGCTCTGGTTTTACAGAGTCCACGGGTCCTTCCATTTCTGACGACACGCAGTAATGATGTGCGCGTCGCAAGGATTGTCTACAAAAGTGCCTGAGCGTTTTTGTTGTTATTATTCTAATGGTAGAGTTATTTTTTCAGTTTTATGCATTCTGAGTATTTATGACTTGATGTAAATGATTGGCTTAAAGGCTTGTCGGTGTTTCTCAAATAGATCATCTTTATGGACTTAACCAATGCAAAGATGACTTTTTGGGTCTAATTCAGGTTAAAGTAGATGGAAATTAAGTTTGACGGTTTCATAATGAGTTGTATTTTCTTACATTAAAGGAGGATCTAAAGCAAAGATCCTAATGCCATGATGTTTGCATATGAGAAATTGTTCAATAAAGTTTTTTTTTCATTTTATTGTTGATTACTCCTTCAATTACTATATGATGCCTCTGTGTTGGTGAAGCGTTGAAGTAAATAAAAAGAAAACTCAAGAAAAAGCTTTAATTCACAATAAAATGTATCTAGGTTACTTACAGAGTTTCCCTGCAGCTGGCCCCTCCATCACAGGTTGGGATTCCAGATGCTACTGATTAGTTTTTATCAACAGACAGTTTTTGTTTGTTTAGAAAAATTACACAAAAGTTGTAAAAGCATTAACAATCCAAATGAAAAACTAGAGTCAAACCTGCTTGTCATCACAGTTGAAATGACCTGGAAAAAACACTGGAGCGAGAAATCCTGTTTTTGTGGGTGCAGACAGTTCTGATTTTCTCACATTAATAATAACATCAGCTTGAACAAATTTAAATTATGGCTTAAATTGCACTGTTTTGTGTGTGCGTGATTAAGTGATTAGATTTCCCTTTAATCAGTCTTGCATGTGTGTTGCATTGGGATAATCCGTTCTTGGCATGTGAGTTAAGGGATCCTGAGCAATCCGTCAAAACAATCATTAGGCTATTTCCAGCGGTGCTTTAGAATGGTTTATGAAAATAGGCCTTGATGCTTCCCTGTGCGAAAAAAGTCACTCACGAACATGTCAGCGCTGTTTTTGCGGCTCCAGACTGTCTGCACATCGTGTGAAAATAATATTTGTCCCACAGGCTAAATTAATAAACTTTTCAGTGTCTTTTCAAGATGTGGGCAATGAGCAGATACTGGAGGGTTATTGGGTTTCAAGCGGATGCTCTACCTTTTGTGATGCAACTCGAAACTGTCGATGCATCGCATGCCTTCATGTGAAATCCTTAGAAGACACGGAGCCAATGACCTGCTTTCGTGTCACCAAAGAGATAACAAGGGGTAGATAACAAGACAGCAGTTCTTTGATGGATTTCAAAATACTGGACAAAATATGCAAACTGAATGATGAATATCTCAATAAAAGTCATCTAGTGACACAAAAGATGAGTAAAAGAATGAATAATAAACATAAGAAAGCAAGATCAAGTAATATGTAAGCTCCAAATTCTTCATAGCTTAAAGTTTAGTTATTGGATATAATCATGGTAAATATTTGTGTAAAATAGATAGATATATATGGGAGTTTAAATGTGATAGACAAAGAAATAGAAATGACTTTTCTAGGATGTTTCCCTTCCTTTTTTTTCAATGCATGCCAGAAAGGCTGCAGTCCCTCCACCATGACCCTGAGGAGGAATCATAAAGTAGGCTCTCGAAACTGTATAGATTAATTAATGACATTTTATAAAAATCAGGTCTCTATATGTGAACTGAATATGTGTTTTTGTTGTTGTTAAGGTGCTTTGGGTCACCTGTGGCAGCATCCACAGCTGCAATCCGATTAGCCTTGTAATTGTACCCAATTGTAAAACTGCTTCTCAGTGACCCCAGCAGACGTCATTACAGCGTCGCTTTGTCATCCAGTGATGGGACTGTCTGCTTCCTCCCAACACAATTGGCCTTAGAACATCTCTCACAGGTATATTAATCCAGCTCCAACTGCGGTTGCTCTGCTAATCCTCCACTGACACAAATGCACATTCACACGAAGACGCACACATACAAACACTGTGCGAGCCCATGTGACCAGCTTACGCAATTTAGCAGGCTTTATAAAGAACCTCTAGGGACCGGTCTTCCTCAGGGGAGATCATTACACTGCAGGTGTGTGTCAGTGGATTTGAGTGAGGGAGCGAGGGAGAGGTGCTGCACGCTCATCCTGGTGGTGAAGACTGAGGCCGTGGAGCCGCAGAGGGCGAGGGAGCGAGGGGATTCACTGCCATAGAGTCGCCTAGCAGGCAGTCCTGAGGGCCGGTTGCAGAGGGGCTCTTTTTTTTCTGTGGTCTCAGCTGGGAAGAAGCACTGGAGAGAACAACAACAATGTTTTTTCGCATCCCTCGACTGACCCCTGGATATATTAGATACCTGCAGGTGCGTAAGATGCTTTGGGGTGATTTTCTTCTTTAGATAGATTAATGATTAGTCTTGGACATCTGCAGTGGCGCAAACGTGGGGCAAATTCCATTAGAGCCTCTAATAACAAACAACAAGTGCTATCTACAGCCTCGGCCCTGCACATTTCCCTGTAGACACTGCTTCAGTAAAAAAGTTAAGTTGTTTGCTTCAGTGCAACTTTTTTTTGAATAGGTTTAAAAAAGTAGAAAAATCAAGATGTATTTTGCTGTAATGCTTCCTTGGTGTGCATTAAATAGATTAACTATTTCAGTTAAAGCATCTTGTTCATACCTGAAGATATTACATTTGTACTCATCTGTCAATTCACCGCTCTAAAAGCTAATTTTAAAACAATACCAACTGAGTCAACACCGTACACAAAGTGCCCATTTGTGTGTGTCATGGTAGGATTTAGCACAGAGGATTACAGCAGCCTGTCTTTGAATGGATTTGAATCAGAGATGCTCGAGCTCCCCAGGGTCAGGTAAATGCCCTCTAATTGGATCTCCAGAGGAATAGCATGAGATCTGTGCTCCCACTCACTCTGGTGGGTATTTCAGAGATCTGCAGCTGGATTTAGGAGCCTAAAGTGTGGCTTGTGTTTGTTTTAAAAATGGCCAGGGTCAGGCCTCATTATCTGTGTCTCAGCTCATCATGTTTATGTTAGGTAATTCACAGATGCTGGTAAAATAGGTCATCGTTACACAAATGACTATTATGTCATTTGTCTAAAAGAGTACGTGACTGAGAAGATGTCTTTCTGTTGCTATCTGTGAAAACTGTGTATCTCCAAAAATATTCCAGTTTTCAGATTTGAAATTCTTGTTATTTTTCAGATAATAAAATAGGTTGAGAATTTTTTTAGTCAACCTTTTGAAACAAATAATATTCTCAGTTTTTTATCTAAAAAAAACACAACTTTGTAGACTCTTGATTTTCACTGCATAGCAACAAACCTAACAGTGATGAGCTCAGAAAATAACTGAATTTATATCTGACTTTAGGACATGTCATGGATTGGCTCAAATTTCTCAGAGGCCTTCAAACCTGCTGAGGACTGACACACAAGCAGTGGCTGTATCGGTTGGTTAAATTTGTACTGAGACCTGACAAAATGGAAGTAATAGTCCGGCTCTTCCCTTATGGTAAGACCATTGCTGGCATGAGACAGGTGTGTGACCAGGGTCGCCTCTTTAAGGACTCTACCACAGCCAGAGCCAGGAGGAACGTGGCTGACGCGCTGCCTCGGTCATCATCGCCCCTGGCGACGACTGCAACAGCTGGTAGTTGTCGTGGATACCCGGGTGGTGACCCCTGCTCTCTCTTTCAGACTCAGGCAGCCCAGACTGTGCTGCAGAGCCGGGAGGCCCCTGTGATGCCGCGCATGGCCGTCCTGCTGGGCCTCATGGGGATCGGCATGTCGGGCTACAGCTCTCGCCAACTCACACTGCACTGCCAGCCTTCCAGCCACCTGTTTAGATGAGACCCATAGAGGACACGTAAAGTCTGACTTTTTTGGAAATACACATATTTGAATAGTTTCTTGGCTGCAATGTTATTTAACACATTTGCAAGTAATATTATTTGTCAAGAACAAAATTATGAATATTTCCCAAAATGTCAAACTATACTTTTAACAGCAATGTGGACAGATGAATATGTTTAAGGGAAGCGATACTAACAAGTTCTATGTTTCTGTTTTTGTTTTTCTCTGTGCATCCAAACTATATCCCCTTTGTGGTTCAAGTTCAATGTTACTCTTGTTCTAGATTTCCTTATGATTTTGTTGTGTTTAAGATGAAGAAATTTTTGCCTTAAGGCTCCATTTACACAGGAAAAAGTAAAGCGAGTAAAGAAAAACCTGTTTCAAACTACTATTCATTTCAAGTATAGTAGTTTTTTTTTTCTTGTGATTAATATGCAGTGAATTGGAAAGGCAGCTTGTGATGAACTTGGTTGATGTTGTACTTGAACCACAATCCCTGCCCAAGTCCCGTGCCTTATCATGGGAGAGTTCAGATGGAATTTACCATTTGGATTATTTTATTTAATTTTTTCAAACACACCAAGGATTTTTGACATTTGGTACTTAAATGCAGCCTGAGTTGAGCTCCCACCCTCCCAGATCCCTCCTCTCTGGGAGGGTGGCCAGAGTGGCTGTAACGCATTTGCTCATTTTGGATTTTATGGGTGAGGGTGAATGAGACAAAGATGGAGCGACATTTCAAACCAGAAGCAGCTTCAACTCAGAGAATCAAGATGTTTATATTTCAATCAGCCTATCGGTCTTGATTCTGGAGTGGATAGTTTGAGTTGTGGATTGCCTGATGTCTCTCCTTATGAAAAAAAAAACAAAACCAAAACAGAGGAGTAAGTCAGGATTTGCTCTCAGTCTGTCTGAGTGCATCCAACTGAAAATGCACAGAGAAAATACAGACACATAAGAAATATGTGAACTCTGATGTATGAACAATGCTATTTTGCACTTTTTTGTGTACATATATTGTACATATCATATACATGTACATATCACCTTGATGCTGTGTGAGATTAGTAGAGAATGACAGTGGGCGCTACCAGCCTGTGTTGCGAGCTGGACGGGGCGACATCTAGCTGGACTGTCACACTCCTGTGTTGGTGTCAGGCAGAGGAACCAGGACAGCCACCCTGGATACCACCTGAACCAACATGTGAATCCACCCAGATCTCTCCCCGTTGCACTCTGCTGTCAGACAAGATGAATGTAGACAAATGACCGGTACGGTCTCTTAACATAGGTAGATTTTTTTTCTTTGCTGTATATTTGTTGTGCACGATGCTTTGTAATAAAAAATAAATCCGACTTTGACAGCATATGAATGTATCACCGACGAAGAATGGAAAATAGCAGTCGCACTGTAATTGTGAAGACAACACTGCAGTGTGACAAAAGAGATGTCATGTCCACAGTTTGAATATGTAAGAAACGATTAGTGTGTTGACAAGTCAGGAGGTGAGTGTGATCCCCTTCAGATCCTCTTACCGATACCTTTTTTTTTTAGACCAGCTTATATGAGAGGTGTCACTGACCTGACATGGAGAAACATAAGCGTGTGAAAGGACAGGAAGTGAGGTTATAAATAATCAATTTGAGCTTGTTTCTTTTGAACAAAGGATTTCAGTGATAATGGAGTGATTTGGAATAGCATAGTGCTGTTTGTCATTTATTTTGCTGCACTAACAATTTTTCTTGTTGTTTGTTCTTTGTTGTGTTCCTTAGATTTGCCCTAATCATAAGTAAATGTAAACTCGTTTGTGCTGTGAAGTAAATGAAGGAAACTTTGATCTCTCAAAAAACAAGGGTGCTTTTCATATGATTAATTATACAAAGTTGCATAGGTTCAGTATAGGGGTGTTGTATATTTTGTATGTCTTCTTGGTTGTTCTGTTGTAGTTAAAGTGGCGGTATTATTTCTGTGATATAATGTATCGCAATCTTTAATAATGAGAATATGATGATATAAAAAGACAAATGATTAACCAACCCAAGGTGACATTGTTGTTTAGATTTGCCAAGCAATGTGAAGCATTATAAATGCGTAATGAAGCACCTTTGAACGTACAGAATCTTGTATGATTTAATCATCTGTATGCAAGAATAAACATCAAAAGACTATAAACAGTTTTGCAGACTTTTCTTGTGTCTCTTGTGACTCACTGTAAAATACTGCATAGAATAAAAAAAGAGGAAATACTTCTTTTATGCACTAGATGTCACCACAGATTTTCAGCTATTTTCTTCCACCAAAGCAGCAAGTGTGTGAGCTTCAGTTCTCCATGATGTATTAAGTGGACTGGTGGAAATGACTCCACTGACCCCTTCAATGGCATTTCATTAGTAAACCTGATAAGCTGTATTTTATAAAACTCCACTGAAGACCTCCTTGGTCTGTCAGCTGTTACAGCTGCCTTGATGCACATGCCAACATTTTAAGAACCTTTACTCCTGTAAGAGTTGCTCCAATTTCTGTGATACATGAGCTAGTTTTTGCATTTGTGCCTCACAGTTTGAGGTTTGTCACGCTACATCTGGACATTGTTCTTCAAGCAGTGTTCACTTCCTAATTAACCTTATTAAGCTCAACACAGGCACGCTGACCTGCCTGCCAGACAGACACCTGTCTGCTGGTTAGCTGTTCGCAATTCATGGTCCAGGCTAAGACACTGAGTTCTGACCCAGTTATAGATCTAAGCTGCTTTGGAAACAAGCCCAAATCTATATTCCAGCTGGAGCCAGTCGGTGTTGTGCCACTTTGGATTTAAAGGGGGCTTAGAGTCGAGCTTTACGGAGAAAATGTTTGGAAATATACTGCGAGCCCCTGACACCTACAGTGATTAACACGCTTTGACCCGTGTTGACAAGTTGCACACTAACAAACATCACTGTGGTTGCGAAACCACCTGGTCTTTTTTTCGATCAGGTTTCCCTGCCTCAGGAAAGAAGTCGGGGACAGATGGATACAATTTTTAACTCTCACTCACTATCTCGAAGTTCACAAACACACACACACA
>JAOXYL010000036.1:10361017-10371422 GCA_028564955.1 Terapon puta | reverse complement strand
CCTTTCTGACAATACTTTGAACCCTTCTCTTACATAAGGTTTTTAATTGTGATAAAGTATTTTTACCCTGGTATGATCTATATGCTTCAATGCATCTACTACCACTACCCAACACAAAGAATATACATTAAAAAAATGATTTATTCGTCAAATTTTGCTCCCTGAGATCTAAAGAGCTTCAAAATATCCGGTTCCATTTTTCTTTCTTTCTTCTTCTTTCCAACCCTGAGTTGACTCAGCCCATTGAAAAAACTTATATCATTTTGCATGACTGAGGGGCTCAGTGCTTGCTTTGGCTGGAGATGAGACGTATGACCCCTTCCTCCTCCTGCCATGGCAACTTGAAGGAGCCGGATCGAGGAGGGGGTGGTGGGGGGTGCAGGGGAGGAGCAACGGCTAGAGGTCCAGGTGGTCGAGGCTGCGTAAAAACGCACCAAACGCACACGCCAAACACTTACGAAATAGTGAGCGTCATTTTTAAAAAAAAGGAAAGGAAAGGAAAACAGCTCGATCCTACCAGCTCCTGGCACCTCTATGAATGAATAAGCTGTTTACTGACAGAGCCTCCTGGATCTGCAGAAACAAGCAAAGGACGCGCTTCCTCGGTGGCGCGTCGCTGAGAAAACGGGGACCGAACTTGCGCGGGGTGAACTTTAAATTCCTCTTTTGGCAAAGAAGGAGGCAACTTTTTTTTGTGTGCAAACGATCAAGACGGCTTGGTTCGGCGACAAGTGGAGATATGTTCCGGAAAAGCAAGAGCAAAGTGCTGGTGGATTATGCGTCAGAGGAGGACGACATGTCCTGGCACTATCATCACTCCTACAAGGTAATGAGACGGATGGAAACTCAAACAGTGACAGTGACACTCAGTTTGGTTTATTCTGTCTCCTGAAACAGCAGGATAATGTCCATGTGTAACTCAGCTTAAGGGTTATTGCACTTGTTTAGCCCACCGATTCACTTGTCCCTGGTAGTTTCTGGGAACAAGTGTCAGGGTGCAAAATGAGCCTCAAGATGTCATAGGGGGGAGATACGTTTTCCATTAAGGCTGCTAAACTTTCTAGAAAAGTGTAAATTGAGACTGTGGAGAGGGAGGAGGAGGGAGAGGATGTCAAGTGCTCATATCATGTCAGCTGATGATCACACTGACAGAAAACACTGAGAGGTCAAAGAAGAGATAGTTCATTGTCTCCCAGGAGAGAACCAAGCCAATCCCACTTCAGATGGATGCTGTAAAGTCTGTCATAATATATGAAATGGAGACCTAATGTGTTTGTCTCAGGGTGTTACAGGAATATAACAGATGGAGGAGAATGTATCTAAAGTGAGGAGAAAAATGACTTTATTTTGTGTTAACTTGGGATCTATTTGTATCATAAAGTTTGGCAGTTATTTGTCATGAGGGAACATCACATGGCCTCAAGATAGATAGGGAGTGATAAACACTCAGATACCAATCACACAAGCACCCACACACACACTCAGGTGGGCAGCGGTGTGTGAGGTCTAAGAGCCTCCGTGTCGTCTGTATCAGCGCTCACCAGCAGCTGGACTCTGTCAATGTGGTGTGTGTGTGTGTGTGTGTGTGTGGAGGGGGGTTAGGGGAGAATCCAAGATAACACACACACACTCACACGCAAGCATCCAGCAGTCCTGTCTTATGATAAATGTCAGGCTGACATGTTTATATCTTGAGCCTCTTTTATTAGAGCACTTATTAACCTGAGAAATACAGATTAGGATAGCGGCAGACAACTTTCAGGCGTTTAATCCAAAAATTACAGTAAAATAAAACACAGCATGTCTATTTTTTTTTAATTTATAATAAAACATCAGAATCGCTGAGACATCAGTCAGACTGTTTTTATACGTCATTGAGGTGAACATCATAATGGAGTCAAAATAATGTGCTATCATGCTCGTGGTATCTATTCATCTTAGTGTCCATGTGAATGAAAAAAACATATTTAAATATAAGTAACTTGAAATGACACTTGTGATAACCTGTGATAATAAACCATTTTATTCCTGTAGCCCCATCAGTGCACTGCCATACAGCACTCACTGGATCTATAAATGTGTCAAGTAGTAGGCAATTGGGAAGATCAGCCAACACCATTTCCCAGCATTTTTCATCTGTTGTTGTGATAATGTTGGGATCTGTGACCCACGGCTGGGTTTTATTGGCTGTTCTAAACTTCTAGCCTGGGAACCGACGCATGTGGCCCTCACCTCTGAGGAGCTGCTTTGAGTTCAGCTCAGGGCTGCGTTCGCGGCGGTCAGCAGGGCCACTTTGGCGGTCAGAGCTTAGATCAGAGCAGGAGCTTGTCCTCCGAATTCCTGGGAAAGTCATCGGGGAGGTCTCCTCGAGTCGCCATGGCGATAGAGCACACCCAGGGGTCAGGGGTCGGATCATAAAATGTCGTAAACTCAGTGAAGAAGCAGATCCTGCACAGCAGCGATACAGGATGAAGCCAGGATCAAAAGTTATGAAAACACAGTCTGGACATGCAGGCTTTTCCTTCCCCTTATTCAAATCACTGCTTCACTGGCAGATCCTCGCACTGGAGAGAGGGCGACAGTCTGATTATCTGCAGCATTTTGCAGAATGCACTGCTTGGCCTCTTTTTAAATTCGTTTGGAAACCCACTAAAGATACCCAAACATTTCAGACTATATCAGCTCAAATGTGTGATCAATTTTAAAGCTCCGGTAAAGAGAAATTTAAGGGAAAATGTCAAAATAATACATTTAACATTTATTCCCAGTATCCATAAACTAGCCAAACTATAACTATCATGGCCTCTAATGAAAATGCATAAATATGAGTGGAAAATAGTGACAAATGGTCATTGTACTTTCCCAGAATGCACATATAGACACAGTTTCTGTGATGGTTTAAAATGTTTTGTGGTGGTGCTTGCACAGCCATACAATTTTAGTCTTCAGAGGTTTCAGAGACTTTTTTGAAAAAGAAAGCCTCACAATCCTAAACACTGTCTGATCTGTTAGCTGCTGGGCATCACTGCTAAAGCAAGTTAGGGGTCACAATTGTTGTTCTTTCACTTCCTCCTGGTCCAACTGGGTTGAAACCACTGACCCATAATTTTGTTTTTCTAATCTTCTGGTAGACTGGTGCCTGACTCTCGAGCAAGGTAATATCATTTCAAATCACTTGATCATCAAAACGTGATGTTTATTTACAGTAATAATGAAGTACACTGGATCTCTTTAACATGCACTCCTAATTATTTCTGTCAGTGTTTTAAAGCAGAACAGATGATTTGCATGTCGTACTAGTGGAATCATTTAAAACTGTTCATCAGCGTCACTCAGACAGACAGAGACAGACAAAGGAACAATACATTCATAGAAGAAAAGTGGGAGAGCACGAAGGAGGAAGGGAGGCGAGACAGTGTGGGATTTGAAGTTAATAACTGTCCTCCCTTCACTGTGCTTTAGGGCGACTACAGTATGGGCCCTGTGCCGCGGCTTGCTCTCTCACTGCTCGCTCTCTATTGAAGTTCAACAGGCTGCGAGAGGCAGCTGCGAGCTTACGGGAGGTGCGTGTGCCTGTTTGTCTGTGGCTTAAAGCGGTAACACACCTGAATACTTCAATAACAGCGCTCTAATTCCATCGTCAGGGGCCCCCTTTGTGAAGTGGGATCACGGGAGTGCACATCAGGCCTAAGCACAAACTTCAGACGGCCTCGCATCTAAATCATTAGTGGTTAGGAAAAGATAGGTAAAGCCGAGTGGATCGCACGTTCAAGGGACAGGCTTAAAATGGTGGAAATCAAACGTCTGTGAGCTTTGTCTTACGACTTCAAACCAAACTGTCATCATCATGCCAAAAAAGGGGGGTTTGTCTGAAGCCCTTTTATATTTACAACAACAGTTTGGCATTCTCCAAAATACGATTATTTGCTTTCTTACGGAGAGAACAGGGTTGCGGATGGATCCCGTTACAGGGCAAACAGCAATCATGCATCAATGCGTTTTGCTTTATTAGACAGGTGTAGTGGAGAGAGATGGAAGACATTTATATATTTAAGAACAACCCCAATTAAGCAACCACAGAAACAGGCCTAAAAAAACATTACCCATGACTAATAACACTGTTTTTTTAAGTTATAGGACACTAAAATGACATTACTCCAAGCTACAGCTACAGCTGATCATTTAAACAAGGCACAAGGTCAGCAGTGTGGGTAAATAGCCTGGAATAATGCATCTATACACAAAACATTAGGTTTTCCTGCCACGTCCTTTTTATCCAAAAATAAGATAATCCAGCTTCCTCCTGGCTGCACAGTCATAGAAAGTGCTCAGATATGAAAACGGTGTCAGTCTTTTTGTATAACTCTCATCAAGGCCCTGGTTTCAGAGAGTGTGAAGTATTGTTGGTGACTCCTGTTGGTATTAAAATTCACCATGCAGATTTATTGCCTAGTAATCTGGCTTTTTTAAAGACAACACTAAAATTTACACACTTGCACTTGGACTCAGTAAAAGGGGGAGAAAGAGAGGGAAAAAAAGGCAGAACTTTTGCTTTCAGTTGTTGCCCCCCTGTTTGTTGCCCTCCCCTCACTCTCTCCTCCTGCTCCAAGTTGTTAATGCTTTTACGCTCTAACAGTAGTGAGCAATCATTAAATGTGAGTGTGTGTGAGAGTGTGTCTTTGATCCGCTCAGGTGGCGGAGACCCAGCAGACTTTGCTCAGACATGTCCAACCACCATTTCTCCCCCCTCCCTCTCTCTCCCTCTCTCTCTCTCTCTCTCTCATGGAGTCGTCAGACTTTAGAGGTTTTTACAGCTTTGATCATTTTACAGGAATTCTGGCTCCCCTTCAGTAATCTTGGGCTCAGCTGCATGTCTGATGACTTCTTGCTGCCCTCCTCTTATGATTTAATGTTTTTAAGTCTTTTGGGGCAAGTCCAAGTCAGGTCATAAGCCTTTATAAATGCAAATTCATGACATTTCGCTTCTAAAGCCAAATACATATTTCTAAATTAATCTAAGGCTGAATTAAATATCTTTGAAATGCATTGGACCCAATAATTTAGTTAAATCAAAATTTATTGTCATTTTACTTGCGAACAACAAAGCAGCTAGTGCAACAAAATAAAGACAAATACCATAGACAAGTATATGATAAATACAAGTGAGTGTTATAATTTCAAAAGGTTGGATAACTACAGTATACACTGTTGTTTACGCTATAAACACACTGTACAAGGTAAGTCCAAGTCAAGGTAAAACCTCATGTAACTTAACTCTGACTCATAAGTCACAAGCCCACAGCTCTGTTTGTTCATTTATAATGATCGATTATTATTAGATTTATAGAACATGTCAAAACAAAATAATAAAGTGCTTTCCAAACATTAATAAAAACAATACAACTATAACACAAATATTGCACAAAGGATATATGAAAAATGGGGGAAAAAAGCCAGAACTGAAACACAATGGAACCAAAATAGCTCCTCTTATAAACCCAAATAGTGTCATGTACTGTTGCTGCAGCAGGTCAGGAATTTGTTTTCTACTTCTTTTGTTTAAGTCTGCCCTCTCAGTTCAGTGGCCTCACTCGTCTTCCCCAGTCCTCCCTCCATCCATCCTTCCATCTCGCCATCCAAACACAGTGTGTTTATGTTACTGCTCTAAAAAGGTTGCCCTCTTTTTTACAGGAAAGCGTGAACACACACACGCACACACGCACACACACACACACGCACACACACACACGCACACACGCACACACACACACATCCCACACACTTGCCACAAAGTGTGGAAAGTGTGTGTGTGTTTGTTTTTGGGGGTTGCTATTTGTGTTAACTCACTGTTGGCGTGTGTGTGTGTGTGTGTGTGTGTGTGTGTGTGTTTGTCTCTCTTTCTCTCTCTCTCTCTCTCTCTCTCTTAGGACAAAGACATAGAAGGAGAGGAAGAGGAGGAGGAAGCAGTCACTGCAGTATCCAAGGTAAACAGCACAACTTCAGAGTTAGATGGACGTAACACAGACACACACACGGCGGTCGCTTCCAAACTTATATTCTATTTTGCTTATACTTATATATTGCACTCGTCTGCCGTTATCTTCTCACACACTGACCAAACACACGTGCAAGCGCACATTATGACATCACGCTCATGATTGTGTAACCAAACACGAATCAATGTGAAGTCACTATAAAAGTCCATATCCTTTAATTGACCTCATGGACAGGCAGGTTCTTCTCATCAGACGACCACTGAGTGTTTCACAGTGCACCTGAGGTAAAGCAGGAGGGTCAGGGGATTGCTGAGGCTGCAGTGTTTATCTGTAAACACACCAGCCTTCAGCTGTCATCCCCAGCTTTATCTTTAGCCTTATCACTGGAAACGGTCTTGTTTCTTGTTATGATGCGTGTGTGTGCGTGCTGTTATCCTAAAACAGTAGACTGAGCTGTGGACTGTAGACTTCTAGTCTACCACAACTTGAGTCATTATATTTAGTTATTTTAACCATTATTATCACTCATACTAACATCGTACCCATCAATAATTGCTGAGATCTGGCAGTGTTGCAAAAAACATTAAAATACGTTTTTGAATACATGAGCAGTCAGGTGATCATTCTGATTAAACCCTCCATTGAGGTTAGTTAAGGTTAAGGATGTTAAGGAAGAAAAACTATGAAATAAATCCACCGCCTCTTTAACTTTATTTACTCCTGTCATTTCAGGTTAACCTGCAAGAAATTCTACTTTGATGATGTAGTCAAACTGAATCATTTACAAACTGCCTGCTTGTCCATGTCTTGCATTGTTGTAGTGATGTTACTCAGTAATAGGTCATATAGGTTACTAGTCACAACACTTGATCTTGAACATGTTTCCTGGCAGCCATTGTACACATTATTGAAGTTTTTTAAGTTTCAACCTGTGAATCACCAATATGAAGCCAGTAACTAACAAGAGGAAAGCCCTCATACACACTCAGTGATACATTTACAAATAGGTGCTGCAGCCCAGTCTGGATTTCAACAAACTATCAACTCACTGGTCATTGTTTAAATGTCGTGCCAAAATGAGATTCAAAGATTATGTCTTTAAAGTTGGGTACCATTTTTAGGTAAACAGTTTACATTATAAAGTCTAAATCAGGCTGAAAGTCGCCGCAGTCTGGTGGGGATTTTTTTTTTTTTTGCGATCTTTGTTTGTGGGTGCAGGCAGCTTTATCTTCAGCTGTTCCCACTCCAAACAATGTGTGCGTGAGGGAGATTGTGTGCCGCGTCTTTGTTCACGAGAGATATTTAACATCTCCCGATCTGTACGGGCGACAAGTCGTCACTCACAGGCGCGGTCGCATCTGAGCGGAGTGTCAACTTCAGTGGCTCACAGTGTATTGTCTTTGAGCTCTGGCTGCCTGCCCACTGTACGTATAGCCACTGTAGGTGACTTAGTTCACGGGACATATTTCACGACCTGTCCTGTTTGTGAGGATACGGGTGGCCGTGCTGGAGAAGGGAAGGAAACGCAGCATTCTTTCGAGGAGCTGGGCCTTTTGGATGGGAACAATCACCGTGGAAGGAAAACAAGGCTGAAAATAGCCACAGACTGCTCTGACACCGAGGCTACAATTCTTCCACCGCCGGGTGTTTTATGCTCATATTAGGGCACACAAAGTAGACGGGGTCATAGAAGTGGACGCTACCGTTCACTGCAAAAGGTGTATTCCACTTCATTCTGCAGAGCTGAATAAGTGTTTTCCTCAATAAAACTGATCACACATTTGAAATTCCACTCTCAAAAACACATTTTGTAAGCAGATATCTGAAAGGACAATACTGCAGAATGTCCAATTATTTCATCAAGTCATGTGTCAAGCAAAAATACCAAACATTTGCTGCGTCTGAAAAAGTACAAATTTATAACTGCCTGGAGGTGAAATCCTTACACCAGGATTTTTGCTTCTCTGGGTTTCACATAAGTGAACATGCACTGGGTTCGCTCGGACATATTTACTTTTCTTTCTATCTTTTTCCTAATCTGCATCCCATTATAGCAACAAGTAGAATATATATATTTTCTGGTGTAGGATCGAAGGGATGTTTGTGTCTATGTTCAAAGAGGCATAATTCAAGCATTATAGACTAAATGATTAAAATAGACAATTTAATGATGATGGAAATAACCATAGAATGGCCCCTTTAAAGTGCATGAACAACCACCAATACCTGAAGACCTTTACATAACCTCCAGTGGCAATGACCTCCTTGCCGCCTCTAAAAAAACACTATTGTGTCTGATGCTCACAATTAGCAATATTTCCAAATCCAAATGCCTCTTTAATCTCCCAGCTTCCATCACTGGGGTATGGATGGAAGAATTCGGTCCAATAAGAGCTCTATTGTTCTGCCAGGCGTGGAGCTGTAGGTAAAGCTCCCCCTCACAGCGAGCCTCACTGAGCTGCTTGGTTTACCTACTTTTTTGGCACGGGGAGATTACTGAGCTCTGAGCTGCTTTGGATCTGGAGGCCCTAGAGGTTAATGCTGTAGGGAATGGTGAATAGGCAGGCCTCTGTGTGTGTGTGCACACATGCATGCACACACACACACACACACACACAGCTGGAATTCAGCAACGGTCCTCGTGCACACACACACAGACACAATCTGTTTTGGCATCTCTGGTTTCTGCTCTGCCAAACTTGGGCTACAGCAAATCTGATCCGTGGGTTTACACTCGACGGCACACGGGAAACAAGACGCAGGGCGAGGAGGGGGGGGTCGGAATGAGTGAGGATGGGGTGTTGAAAAAGCTGAGACAAGATAAATATTTTTTGCGATAAAAGCGAACTCTAAGAAACTGGCAGCGCTCTTCCCCTCGGGCACGTTCATGACGATCAGAGCTGAGATGAGGATTAGGTGTTTTTTCGTTTATCTGCAGTTATTTAGCAGTGCCTGTCTTCTCATGAGAAACAAACGTTAGGCCGGACAAAGTGCTGCGATCCATCAAACGTCAAAGAGCTTTTGAATATGAGGGGGGGGGGGATCAGAGTTTTGTTGACCAAATAAAGTTCTTGTTATCTAATCTATGGCGTTCTGAAGCGCAATCGCAGACCTGCTGATAGATCTTATTGTACATGTTCCTGTTTGGTTTGAGAGTTGACTTGCTTTCATGTCCGGCTAGTTGTTTGCTTGTTGTGAGTGCTGCCACATCCTCCCTGACTGGACACAGAGAACGAAACAGGGGAGATGAAACGCGTGTGAAGGTGCTCTGCAGGCATGTGGCGCTTTGAGTGGAGCGACCTCCCCGAAAGGTAAAATATAGAAACAAAGGAATAGGTTGCCGAGGTCAGATGCATTCATCAAATAACGCTGTGAGAATGTTTTGATAATGGTAAGGCGAAGGCAGGCACGGATGTGAGTAGGAGTAAACGTTATGACCTTGACAATTGACATTGGGAATTCTTCCCAGGCGCAGAGTGAAACGGAGCCAAAAGTTTGTTCCATACTGGTTGTGCAGGGCGGTATCTGTGCTCGGTGGAGAGCTGCGAGGGCAGGGAGGAATTCTGATGTGACGGGGGAGTCCGGGGGAGTTTCAGAGGGAGTGGAGGGTCTTCCACTGGAATGCACCCGTACCTCACTGCCAAGTCAGTGCCACTCGAGCTCTCTTTCCTCTGTCTGTGTTTATCTGTAACAATGACCCTGCGGTTTCTGAAGGTTTTTCTCCAATAACAATAAGAAAACTACCTGGTATAGTTGGCTTCAGCGTTATAGATCTACCTTAAAGGAGCAGTTCAACATGTTGGGGAACACTCCTGTTGGCTTTCTTGTCTGAGGAAGATAAATGTCTATGCAAGCAGTTGGTTAACTCAGCTTATCACCAGTGGAATAACTTCTGGAATAGTCCCACTGTAAAACCTCCTTTTTCTTATTTTAGTTATGTTTGTTTTTTTCAGGCTAGTTACTCTGTCTTTGTGTTAAGCTTAAGCTAGATCAATATCATTCTCTTGTCCGTACAGTAAATATAAGACAAAAGTAATCTTAAAATTTTGGTAAAAAATACCAGAAATACTTGACTAGAGTACTCCAGTGACTGATTTCACTTTTTGCAAGAGTTAAACAAACAAGATATAATATGTTTACAGCGTATGGTGCTGATAGACAGATTTTGTTCCATTGTTGGTAGTTTTCCTGTTTCCAGTCCAGTTCCAGTCTTTGTGCCAGTAGCTTCATAACCTGATTGTTATAAATTATTCTTATTTTTCTATTTGAGAAATGCTTTTTTTGCATGTCATGTCAAAACTGCTCTTGTAAGGATGATTGGTGTGCCACTAATACCCAACTTGAAATGAATGGTTTAGAGATGGATGAATGGACGGGTGATGGATGTATGAGCCAGGTTTGAGGGAGAG
>JAOXYL010000036.1:10347981-10360917 GCA_028564955.1 Terapon puta | reverse complement strand
GTTCAGAACCAATGAACCCGTAGCAGAATCTTGCACATGCATCACTCCAAACATAAGGCTGCATTTCCAAATTCTTATGAAATCTGTGAAATCATGCTCTGCGGGAGCATAAATCATTCACAAGTAGACATCAGGAATAATAGGCTAACATGCAACAGATGAGGGAGATCATTGTAGCTCTGGAACTCAAAATGTGACGCTTTCTCATCTGCCGATTCCTGTCAGGAGGCCAAAGTGAAGAAGATCATGTCCAAGAAAGAGAGGAGGGAGAAGAAGATGTTCTCCTCTAAAGATGACGAGCACTTTTTACTGACTGGAGTAAAGCTGGCTGACCGCAGAGGGTGAGGTCACACACACACACACACATACACACTAACTTGGGGCTATTTGCACACAACATCAAACCTGACTCTGTCCCACCAAGCACTTCAAACACTTAGTGACGAACACATTATTTGTCATTTTTACCTCTTGACGCAGACTCACTATGCAAAGCAAAGCAAACTGCCTCCGGTCTCTGTGCTTATTCAATTTTTTGACATAAACTATTCTTTAAGTACATTTTAGCTGCTGACAAGTACTTTTAACATTTTGAATCCAAGACTTTTGCTTAAATAAAAGACAAAAATACTTTATCAGTCAGCACTGAGCTGAATGTATAAAATCAAATCAGAATCCAATATAATAAATTAGCTATGTCTATAAGTTTATAGTGATGAGGTTCTGTTCTAATAGACTGTCAGAGAGTGATTATAACCATATGTTTATTACCAAAGTTGTGTTTTTCAGGAGTTGCACTTGGCTGCATAATATGAGAAGTGCTCCTTATCTTTTAGATTAAGAGCACTTCTCATAACACAGCGAGCCTCCCATTTAGAAACATGAAGGGGGGAGGAATATTTGAAACATATTATCAATATAATATAATTAACATTTGGTTGAATTTATAAGCATGGGAAAAGAAGAATATACGGCAGGCCTGGATCGTATAGGTGTACTGAATAAAGCGGCTGTCGACCGTCATTTAAAGTCTTTTGCAGAAACTCCTCAGATTGTCACCTTGGCCTCAACACAGTCAAAGTGAAAGCTGATGATTACTTTTCAGTAATACCAGCTTTATTTAACTTTGCACTCCACATACCGGCGTCTTTACTGTGTTACATGTAAAATATGTGTCAGACATGCCCCGATCATTCCTGGTTCACATCACTGGAAGGGGCATGCACTCAGTGGCCAATAATGGTCAAGTGTGCGCAGTAAAAATATTTACAAGCTTGATGAGAAATAATGGAGTCATGTTCAAGCACTTGTGCTTGTTTATGTGGCGGAGCTTACTTTTCCAGCTGTCATTAACTTTCAGACCCCTTGAGGAAGTGGAACGCGTACGAATAGGAAAACCTAAATGCATCCCTCCGTGACAAACAACCGGGGAATTCCTATATAATGGCTCCCTGTATGGGGGGAAAGTTCCACTCTCCAGTGTAAAGAAAGTCTCATACACACCCAGTCAGCCCCATTTACAACTGGGACGTGAGTCAACTGTGTGTTTCGTACACTGACATGTTGCACTATGTTTTCCTCCAAAGGTCTAACAAGAAAATCAAGGATGACGAGAAGGAAAAGGAGAAGAAGGACAAGCCGGAGAAGGGCCACTGTTTCTGGGAGAGCGTTACTATGACGATGAGGCAGATCTCACCCACCAAAAAGCCAGAAAAGATGGAGGGCTGGGAGCCCCCTCACCTGAAGGAAGCAACTGAGACTGTGACCGACGAAGCCCCAGAGGACAAGAGTCAGAAAGGGGACTCACCAGTGTCCTTCCCTGACTCTCTAGGCCTCCCATTGGAGCTGGCCTCCTGGGGGGGCAGGGGTCTTGAGGAGGACTCCTCCCGCTACACTAACCTGTCAGACTCCAAGGATTCGACAGTGGCCGTCAGGTGGACAGCCCGTGCCAAGGTCAAGCTGGCCGGGATTAGTCGGATGAGCAGAGGGATTGTGTCAGAAAGCGCCTGGGAGGGGTTTAAATAGTTGCCATTTTACCTTTGACACCTCTCCCTCCTCACCAATGTACCATCAATAAAAGAGGATGAAGACCTGAACCAAATATCTATATGTGTCTGTAGACTAGTTCTGGACGAAACCATGTTAATTTCAACTGGTGTTGAGACGCTGTAGTCAAGCCCTGAATCTGACACACGAAGTTCATTCTTATTATTTTAGCTTTGCAATATAACTCAGTTTTGTCAGTGGGCTTTTTTTTGGCAGGACTGCCACTGACATAAACTCAAAATGACAACAGATAAAAGCCTTAAACTACTGTACCATTCTAACTGTGATATCCATTGGCCCGGCATTTAGATATTTTATGTTGCCAAGAAATGACAGGAGTGATTTTCATGTAATTATTGTGACTTCCAATGGTAGAGAATCGATGAAAAATACACCTCCTTTCTGTCTATGCAGTCACAGCAACTGAGTGAAAAATGTGAGTGAAGCCTTAATGTGTACATCAATATTGGACTTAAAATCTGTGCAATTGTGTGTGTGTGTGCGTGTGTGTGTGTGTGAGAGAGAGAGGTTAAGAGCAAAGGGAGAGAAAGTGAGTTTGTGCCATGCATGCACATTTGTTTTAGCAAATCACAGTTGGTGTTGCAGAGGCGATCTGATGTTTTGTTGCGCTGGGAGATGTGCAGGGGGCAACAAATGTGAGCAGCCCCCAGAGTGTCATAGATTGATGATTAAATCTGATGCAGAATGATATTTAAAACATTTGTGATGACGAAAAGATGACAGCTGAACTCTGTGCATACACGTTTCTCACGGAAAGTGCCTTGTGTGACATCACGTGTTTGCTGTAAATTTGAACTTGACCAAATCGCCCCGAGAGCACAAAGCTGCTGTGCTCATCGCCAAGTCCATGCAGGTGCAGGTGTGTCGACCCACCGTACACCTGAGCTGCACCAGCCACTGAGACACTTCCTGGTTTCAAGTTACAAACCTGTGTCGCAAGTAGAAATGTTTGTATGCTGCATTATAAGAAGCTGGTTTGCATATCTGTATATTTTATAGAACTGAGACAGTGCGAAGTAATTACATTCATACAGTGATTCTTCTTTTATGCAAATGAGAAACTTCATATCACTGGTCTTTTCTGCTTTAATCTTTGTTTCAACCTGACTTTGTTTGATACTGAAGTCTGCTCCACTGCAGCCACATGTGTACACAGATACATGTCCGGATGCTTGTATCCTGTATTTATTCACAGGCTGGGTCACATTTTCTCAACCAGAATAAAGATTTAGTCTGGCGGTCTGGCTCAATTTCTTTCAGCAGTCTCCCAGTCTGGTGTAAATCTACACCCCGATTTACTGGGCCGTGCTTTCACCACCCAGAGGGGTTTCACTCACACAGCTGCCAAAACAGAAGCAGTCTGTCAAAAATGTGACAGTCCATTTCTAGTTACTGTTTCTTGTCTAGCCATTTTGAGAAGTTATCAGCCTCTGCATAGTTAGTAACTTCCAATTAAAGCAGCTTAAAGAAAACTTGAGACCAGTACAAAATAAGAGGAATATTAGAATATTAATCATGAAAGAATTTTTTTTTGTTTTAAGTGAAAAATATTTATATCCACATCCATGTGGAAACTACACACATACACACACACACACACACACACACACACACACACACACACAAAGAAACTACTCTAAAACCTTTAAGCAGTTAACAGGACAAGTACTTCACTGAGTATAAAATGAAGAAAGGAAACAGGTTTCTAGAAATATTTAATGACTGAATAGGTCATTCCTGTCCCATTCCCAGTCATCGTAGTACCGTCAAGAATATGGGAACAGCGGAGAAACATTACAAAAGTTAGAGGAAGTATACAAAACTTTTTTTTTTTTCCCTCATAAATACTGTTTTATGTTTTCTATCTGACACTTGACAGCTCTGACAAAAGCAGATTGTAAAAACTTGTACGGCTAATGGAGTTTTACATTATTTTCTCTTAGTGTGACGCTTGTACACAGAGCACATCAAGAATTCACAAAGGACAACACGCAGTATGTAAACAGACTCAAACATGACATGCGTCCAGTTATTGCAGAAAGATACCACCAAAACAAAAACAGAGCAAAAAGCAGAATACTTTAACCTCATTGAGTAATCCATTAACGCCAGACTTATTCTGCCTCACTCTCTGTCTTCCCCATTAAAAAAAAAAAAAAAACTATCATCACATACCTACCATAAACATGCTACAACTTCTTTTACATATACATACAAATTCTTTCACATAATCATGTAACACTTTTCTGTCAGGAGTAGCCTTTTCTTGGTCAAGAGGAGAAATACTTGTGCGGAAAGAGGAAAAAGCATTAAAGTTCCTTTAACATCTCACCCATGAACAACATTCGTAAAATCAACAAAAAAACACATGTTTAATATTTTTCTATAGAAACATTTGTGCGTAAAGAAATCAAGACATAAAAAGTCATCTCTTTCAGTTGAAGCCCTTTGTATTGGAGTAAAAGACTTGAGGTTTCGTACACAACACTTTAGGGTTTGGGAGTAAACGGACGCTTCGAGTTGCGTGGAGGGATCAGAACTGGAAGAGGTTGATGAAGTTCTGTGGAGAAATGGGCACGAGGCAGCTGTCTGGGTCGTTGGCTGAACATGGATGGCCGCAGTCCTGGAACACAGTCAACAACCGCTTTGTTAGAGAGGAGGGAGACCAGGACACCAGGCGGGCAGCTATGCATGCAGTCAGCTTGATGTGGGACTCTGGAGCTGGTTTTATCAGCTGTTAGTGAGTTCACTTGCTGTGGAGATTTATGCACCGCTCAAACAAAGGTATTTATTTATACAATTTATAACTGACTTTATTGACCACTTGGGGGCAGCAGAAACAAGCTCTAAATGTGTGCAACACTGCAAAGTGGTCGTTTAATCCACTGTTAATATAAAAGTATTGATTATAGCCCCACAATTATAGCATTACACTTCATCACTAGGTGAAACTGCTGTGTAGTTGACTGAATAAACTGCCAAAAAAGCGAAGAGCATAGGAAGTCATACAGACTATGGACACATTTGACCTAGGTAATGAATAGTTGTTGTTTAAGGTAATTAGTCTAACAGCTGTAAAGTGATAAATTAATTAATCTAGGCTTTTATTCTCTACAACAATGACAAAAATGAGTTTCAACAATGACCTGAATTGACCAAATTGTCTGTAGGTTTTAACTGGATAACGTATGTCTGACCATGCTAACTAACTTAACTTACTGTTAAGTACAAATAACATCATTTGTTCTGCATAATTGCAGATTTCATGAATACTACTAACTTTAAAACACAATTGTTTTTTGTATGTATGCGCAAATCAAAGAAATGTAATGCCCACACTTACGAAGGACTTGAAATAAAATGTAATGTACTGATTAACTTCCCGAAACCTTTATATCTAAATAGAGTAACAGTAGTAGTATAGATTTTTATGGTATCTAGTTTAGTAAAGCAGTAGTTGAGAAGAGAAGGAAAAACGTTCCCACAAATTTAGTGACAGATTTAGAAATAACTGGTGCAACCTAATCCTTGACATTAGTATACAAAGAGAAATGTCTGTGTTAAGATAAATGACAGCTAACAGTTTCCTTTCAGACAGATAAACTCAACATTTAGAGGAATTCATGAAGCAACAGGATCTTTTTTTTCCAAGAATGTGCTTAAAGGCCATCAAATAGCCAGCAGAAAGAGCAGCATGGATTACTAAACACACCTAGAGCAAAACATAACAACATCAAGCAAAACAGAGACCAGCACAAGACAAAGCTTAGCATGTGGATTAAGACGAGTCATAAGTAAGGTCACCCAAGACACATGACACACACACACTGAAGGAACACAAAGGCACGATGGGACACAAAGTACCTTGAATAACAAAGCCAGGTGGCAATCCTTAAGGAATCAGGAAGAAAGGGAGCCAGGAGGGAAGCGAGGAGAGGGATGCAAAGAGGGCAAAGGTTAAAAAATACAGGAACCCAGTCAAGGAGAATAACAAGGTTGTGGGTAGTAAATAATCACAAAGAGCGTGGGGAGATTGGGGGGCGGTCAGATACTACGGGAACAGCAGCAGACTTCGATGTGTACATGTATGAACACACAAGTTCAGAGTGTCCTGTTGACAACAAGAGTCAACATTACATCAGTGATAACATGTGCATACATGTGACTCCTTTGTTCATCCTGAATGACCAGAACATGGTTCTGAAAAGGGAACTATTTTTTGTGACACAGCCTTGAGATTTTAACAGTAATTTAATCTGTAATTGGTCAAAGTAGATAAATAGTAAATAAATTAATGATGATTGTTGTTTTGTCTCATTGGACAAGAACATACAATCTGTTCTGGTACAAGTTTGACTCTTTATTTGATAGAACATCTGTTTAAACTTTGCAGATTTCATTTACTGCGCACGTGGTGCCTCTGCTTCTGCTGAGCGACAGTACACTAACTCAGAAAAACTCACACTGCAGTTATTGTTACCTCTTTCTTACTGTGATATTACATTGTTCTACCGTGTAATACACAACATGATGAATAATACCGGTTGGTCATACTGTGTGTTCATATGCTGCAAGTGTGTTTTTTTTACCATCCAGAAGACGATTCTACAGTGTTTGCAGAAGTGTAAGGTGTCGCCGTACTGCTCCTTCATCGGGTAATGTTTCTTCAGGGTGAAGTACATCAGCTTCCAGTCCACGCTATCACTCTTGGTTAGGACCAAATTCTCACAGAACTGCAGATGGATGGAAGGAAACACACCATTGAAGCACAATTTAACAACCATTAAAAATCACAGGGGACAACGATGTGTTTATGACTAGAGCAAAGTGTAATTGGATATAATTAAGGTAAGTTTCTCATTAACACCAGCCCTGGGTGGGTGTTTTTACGATATGTGTGAAGATACTGTGAGTGTGTGAGAGAGAGGATGCGAGATACCGAGATCATTGAGCAAAATTAAGCAATACTGCCCTCTAGTGGCCAAAAGGTGAACTACGTAGAAGCCTTCTTGGCCATGTATTTGGATGCTTAACCACAAACAACTATTGGAAGTTTTATACACATCCCTTTGAGAAATGTGTGTTCTCACCTGTTTGTCTGAGAAATGAAAATGGCAGAGATTCTTCCACACTATCTTGTTTTCACTGAGGACGTGCAGAGTTGGTGTCGCCTTTCCCAAGTTAATGATGTCACAGGCGTCAGATAACTTACAGAGGATCTTGTTCTGCATGTTTAGCGGCAAGTCGTTGATTGAAATGCCATTGCACATTTGCTGAGGAGATGAAAGAAATACACACTCCAATGTAACAATGTTTTAAATGACAAAGTTTGAATCAATACTTCCACTTCCATATTTCAAATTCCTCATTCATTAAACTCAGCTTATAAACGGGAACAGCAGTGGACTCACACACCTAATGCACTTGTGGCCATGAAGATGTTTAGATTTTTAGCCTATTTCCCTTTTTTAAAAGTCACATTTACATACATGCAGCTCAAACCGGACCTGGAGGGGTGTTGAGGCACTAAGCAGACTGAAGCATGTTTTGGGAGGAGCTTCAAACAACGAAAAACACACATACAGATGCAAACATAAGCAAACACCATTACACCCTTTCTACCTTGGGGATCTGCAGGTTGTCGAGCTGCTGCTTCCACTTGAAAATGGTCTCCAGCCGGCACAACCAGATGTTAATGTTGCCCACGAGGACACACCTGCCAGCGTGGATGGTCAGATTGTGCAGTGTCGAGCTCAGGTCCTGCAGCAGTTCCTTGACAAGGCGCGGGTTGTAGTGGTCTTGTACAACTACAGAAAGTATGGAAAATGAAAGACAAAGGGTTGTTTAAAAAACATTTTTTTGCTGACAAGGACTATAAAAAGGAAAACAACATCAACTGGTTGCTCAGAAGACTTGCAATTATGTAAAAAAAAAAAAGAAATATAAAAGAAATGTAAAATATACAACTTTATGTTTACTAGCTTAACAACAGCCTTTCATACAGTCTGTGGTACACCAAGAAGCTCCCTAAAGTGCCAAGGAAATATCTACCAAAAGTAATCACTCTCCATCTCGGGTCTCCTTACCTTTTCGTACAATCTTCTCCAGAATATTGAAATAGTTTTTCTGAGCAGCTCCACTCAAAGAGGTCAGCTCAGACCTGGCTATGAGCTGGAAAAGCTGTGAGGACAGAGTGAGGCGGTTAGTGGACGAGCCATATAGTTTTAAAAAAAGGTATATAATCAACATCAAACGCTCACTCTTGCAACGTAGTTGAATCTCCTCAGGTCCTGGATGGCACTGGAAAAGTCTAGACGGTTGAGGGCCTCACCAAGCGTGCTGTATCCGTGTCGCTGTGAAAAAACACACACAAGATTTTTATTAAATATTTTGTTTTTCACTCAAATAAATCCTGTTGCTTCAATAAACAAAATTTATATCCAAAATAATAAATTCATGTGGCATTTCTAGTAGTAGACTCAGCACTCACTTCTTTTGTGCTTCCTTTCTGCACATATATCCATCTGTCCTTGAAAACAACTAGACATAGAAAAAAAACACATTATTCATTTTAAAGTGTATTTGGGTGTAAATGTACATACTGTTCTTTGGGTGGGAACAATATGATGATCATTCTTGGTTCATTTGACATCTTAAGGTCACACTAAGTTATAATAGTGTCATTACTGTTTCCCGGCTACCTTTATGGGTGTGGACTCAAGTTGATTCAAATGTCTTTTGTTTCGACAAACACTAAACATCAAAGTCTCCAAAGATGTAGAATTTGCTGCAGGGTTGTGGTACTGAGTTGCAGTAGATTGTATCAGTGTAAATACTATTGTGTCAATCATCTGTGAATGCTTGGGTGTTACAAATGCAGAAAAAAACACTTTAAATTATTCAAACTGCTACTCTCCTTTATGATTAAAATCAAAGAGACATGGCTGCGAAGTTAATTCATTGAGATGAAGAAAACATGGGAACTTGATAAGATGTGAATTACTGGGTGCAGCTCCAGGACAAGAGAGATCTGAAGATGTGTTGTATCTTGCTGCACAACACATAGGCTTAATTTAATTGTCATTATCTGGAATATGTGAACTTTCAGAAATGAGAAGACTCTGAGGTGACCTAATTCTGGGAGAGTGACATGGACATAGCAAACAACCAGAAGTATCTCATTTGTCAACAAGTCCGGTTGTTTCATGAAGAAGAATATGCAGTGTTTCCCAACAGTATTGTTCTTTTAATTTGTCATTAATGACTTTAACTGTTCACATCTAAAAGTACCATATGTTAAGAATAAGCATGCACTAGTTGTCAGGTGTTTAATGTAGTAGTTATAGAAGAAAGGGTGGCTGAACAAGTATTCAGATCTTTTACCTGAGTAAAAGTATAACTACAATATACAGCATTACAAGTGAGTCCTGTATTAAGTATTACTTGTCACACTAACAGACATAAAACAAAACATACTACGTTATAGATGTAACACATAGTAAATACATAAAAACTAATTAGTCATTGCTTAGAAAACTGTCAGCTTCAATATGACCTGTCATGGGTGACTAAAAAACCTTTAGCCCAGTAAATACCGGTACAAACAAAGCTTTCCAAAGGTGGCGGCCCCTTAACTGCAATTATGACTTCTGCCTAACAGTATTTCTGCTCTCCTTTCTTTTTTTCTTTTGGTACAAAGAGCCTTTAATTTTCATACTGCAAATTCTTCACCAAGCCAAAATAGTGATTAGGTGTTTCTTGAGACTCACACTGAGATTTGGTGTTATTGTTGTACAAGTCCTTTTGCCTCTTTGTGGTTGCGAGCTCACACACATCCCCGACGAAGAGATTTTCTTTGTTGTCGCTGCAGAGCCTGTTTGGAAGAAGAAAGCATGGGAGGAATTAGTAAATAACACAGCACACAAGTGTGACGAGTCTACCTGAAATATAATTTAAGTGCTGTTCTGGAGCAAGTCTGCGACTATTAACTGATGCTGACTATTTATTCCTCTGCACGCCATGACAAGTTTGAGGCAGTTTAGGTGCTGCGTTTTTTTGGGATTAACAGGGCAGGCAAATGTGTGAGAAGAAACTAAACCGAAAAGTTTAGGTGTGGCATTTTGGGCAAACTGCAATAATAAGCAGGCTAAAACAGATGTAACAGAACAGTTCAGATGTGAGATTATAATGGTTCACGGTATCAGTTTTGATGGAGGAAACACCACAGATGGCAGACATACATCAGAGTCTGGGAGACAGAATTATAGACGTGACTCAGTCTTTTCTCAGAAAACAGGCAAAACATTACAAGATCTTTATCAGATCTCTATCTGTTATTCCTGGAAGATGTTCTGGGTCGGCCTGGTTGATATATGGCCTTGTTATTACCAATGAGATAGCTCTTAACATTTTGGCAGCTGACCTCAGTGTGACGTACGGCGACATGGGAGGCTTGAGTCGACTCAAATGAAAGCATGTAAGTGCATGTTAATATGGTGGATACAGATTAACTGTGTAATCTTTTCTTCTAATGCAAGAAAAAATAAATGACCTAAAATAACTGAATCTGCACTAATGTCTATTGTCCTGCCTACACATTTTGTGACCTTCCACGACAGCTCAAAGGGCCAGACTGAACTGGTAATTGTCTCTCCATGCAGGGTTGATTCATTGGCTGAAGTTGTTGTGCCAAGTCAGGAATCACAATGATCAGGTCAGCTGACTGGTATTGGGTGTTGGAACTGGGACTGATATCAAAATGATGCCCACTGCATCACATCATTTGATATGTGAATAATTAATTGACAGAAAAAAAAATCAGCATCTCCGAATCTACGAAGCGTCACATCGCACATCAGCAACAAGGACAAGGTCCCTCAACAGCTTCCCACTTGCCTACACTGTTCAGCCAAGGAAAAGGCACATTAGAAACTGGTGTTTGTACAGTGCTGTGACCTTTTACAGCACGTCAACATGCAACAACAACAGGGCGTCTGTTCTAACGGACAATACAAAAGCTTTGTTTATGCTCATGAGCTTTGGCAAACTGGATGAAATATTTACTTGGCCAAAGTGGTCAGTCACAATCTGGGTGATTTCAACACACCTGCTTCTGTAATAAGAAACTGACTTACTTTTTCCTCCAACATAAGTGAAGGCATGGCTTTGCTTTGCTCCTCTGATTCGGGGTGAATGAGCTCTACAGTAATCCCTCATCTCTATCCATTTATCCAATTGCACAGGCAAACACACAAGAACAACATGCGAGCGCAGTGATTTGTCACAGTGAATTACATGTGAGGAATGCAATAGGCCGGATTTCATACACAGGTTGCATGCCGAGTACCAACCTCCACAGAGCCAATAAAAGACTCTGTGCAGACAGAGAGACAACATGAATGAAGAAGAGAGAAAACAAAGCATGTGGCCGATGTTTAGCTATGTATAGACACATTCACGTAGCATGTGTTTAGTGCATGATGATCAAACAATCAAAGCAGTTCAGACAGAGATGGTCATTAAAGTAAAGTGAAAACAGACTGACACTGAACTTCCCCACCATAATGCTCTTCTTTCTTTGTGGCTCGTGTGTGCTGGTCTGCCAAATGCACCTCCGTCGCATGAAGTCACTGGCCTTTCTGAGTGATGCTGTGTTTGGAGGGCGGCCAAATTGAACAGATGATGTCACTGTCATTGTCTGATGTTGTATGCTTTGGCTTTTTGTGGAAAAGCTGCTGACAAGATAATGTGGCACCGCGAGGTACTGCTGCCCGGCTGATCAACGGAAAGGGTGGTGCTGTGACGTGAGGGAGATGTCACCAGCTGGTGCAGAGATTCCACGTGTAACCCTTTCAGCACCAGCAGGACAACGGCGCCCTGCACGGTGTTTCGTCGTGCCTCGCTCCAATAACACACACTCACAGATAAACACATAACTGTGACTCATATGACGCTGCTATTGGCACTATTTCATTAGCAGTCATCTTTTATGTCTTCTATTTTTATCATAGAGTGTATTATTAGTACTTGTTTTATGCACATTTTACATTTGTGATGGCACTTTTCATTCATTACACTTTAATTAACATAATTTCACTTGTACTCCACTGTATCTGTATTTGTTTTACTTATTTGTTGTACATAGTAACCCTGAAGAAACACTATTTAATTACCCTGTACCTGAATACTGAATGTGGAGAGAATGATAACAAATTCAACCTCCTCCATTGCAGTCAGTATATCAATAGCTCAGGGGTTAGTTACACAAAATCTTTCCTTAAAGATCCCATAGTATGAAACTGACTAGAGCAATGATGAATTACAAAGTTGACTGATCCAACTCTATAAGGTCAGAAAAATCATTAATGAACTGCCAGTTGAATCTATCGTGTAAAATCAATTGTTCATTGCTCAGCGCGACCATCACGTTCTCGCAGTCGCAGAGACTTTCCCGTCACATTCATTTTCTTCATTTATCACTATAAACTCAGCCATG
This sequence comes from Terapon puta, assembly GCA_028564955.1. NCBI lineage: Eukaryota > Metazoa > Chordata > Actinopteri > Centrarchiformes > Terapontidae > Terapon > Terapon puta. The sequence continues at coordinate 10,348,355 of JAOXYL010000036.1, read as the reverse complement.
TTGTAGTTGAAAGTTAGAATTGTCTTCTTTTTTCTACTATATACTACTACTGGTTTTTTGTACAGTTGTTTAACTAACTATAGGGGATTCCATTAACATATAATCTCTAAGATTTACTTTCAAATAAATGTCTGTTAATTCACCATTGATTGTTATATGAGGCAACACAGTGGTAACTGAGCATGTGACTCACTGATGAAAGCCTCCCCATTTGCAGTATTACAATCCAGGTATAAGTAGTGACCATCACAGCCTGAACAACAAGCTGTTTGACTCAACTTGCTCTTCAAGTCACCTGCAGCGCAAATTTTGATGACTGCATACTATGAAACTGAAATTAAATTGAGAAATGCCATGCACATTACAAACAAAGA